>CM076573.1:749899494-750478185 GCA_034641835.2 Pinus albicaulis | reverse complement strand
CCCATGCGAGTTCCTCCACAGCTTCCTCAAAAGAGGATGGCTCCATCACAACACATTGACTCATAAGAGCTATGTATCCAGTGTACCGATCCGGTGACTGCCTCTGTCTGCACTGTGTTGTAGGTGGTCCTACAACCTTCTCTCGCATCTCGAGCGCTCGCGCCTTCGTAGTGCGCTTGCGCCTCGATGGTTGGCGCTGGCTGATCCACATCCGGAAGCTCCTCCTTAGGAACTAACAGCCTCTCATTCTCGCATGCAAGTGCCCTCTCAAGCGAACACCGCATGGCTTTCTCCTCCTGGAATTTTATATCCCGTCGCACAACAGTCTTGCGACTTTCTGGCACATACACCCGATAGTTGTGAGGTGTATCAGTGTACCCCACAAATATTCCAACCTCTGCGGTTGGATCCAGCTTCTTTCTGGCATCCTTCGTCACATGCATGTAGACAGAAGAACCAAAAATTCTCAAATGAGAAATGTCAGGTCTCTTACCAGAATAAGCCTCCTCCGGTGTACTCATGCCAAGAACCTTGTGAGGACAACGGTTCTGCACATACACTGTTGTATTGCATGCCTCAGCCCACAAGTGAAGGGGTAGGCCCTGATCATGCAACATCGCCCGTGCAACACCCACGATCGTTCTGTTCTTCCGCTCAGCCACCCCGTTCTGCTGTGCGTTATGGGGTGTGATGAGCTCTCTCCGAATCCCTTCTGCGCTGCAAAAGTCTTTGAATTCAACCGAGATGAATTCACCACCATTGTCGCTCCTAAGAGCCTTCACCTTCTTCCCCGATTCCTTCTCGACCAGTGCTTTGAACTCACAGAACTTAGAGTATGTCTCGCTCTTCTTCTGCATGAAGAAGATCCAACACTTTCGAGAGAAATCATCAACAAAGATCACGTAGTACTTGTGCTTTGCTGTCGAAGCTACTGAGAAAGGACCACACACGTATGTGTGAACTCTCTCAAGGATCGTCGTGGCGCGAATATCCTTCTCGTGAAAAGTGGCTTTCACATATTTTCCCAAAGTACACCCCTTGCACTGATCTGACTGCGCAAGGGTGCCCTTAGGAAGCCCAGTAGAAATCTGCTGCAGGATCTTCAAAGCTCCATGGTGAAGGTGGCCCAATCTCCTGTGCCACAGTTCGCCCTCATCATCCCGACTCACCACTTCTCCCACCTTGCATGCCATTGCTGTGCAGCCATCTACTTGCAACTGATAAAGGTTCTTGACTCGAACCCCTATCTTCCGGGTCTCTCCAGTAGTCTTACTGCACATGAAGGCTTTTCTTTCGCTGAAGACCACATCATACCCCTTGTCTTCCAACATCGCTACAGAGATCAAGTTCTTCATCAATCCTGGAACATGCAAAACTTCCTTCAATATGAAAGGTTTACCAGACTCCCTCTCAAAGGAAATGGTACCGATACCAGTCGCACTGTATCTACCATCATCGCCCATCTCGATGTGCACTCCAAGATATTTTTCCTCCAGATCTGAAAACAGATCTCGATCTCCCGTCATGTGGAATGACGCACCACTGTCCAAGAACCAAACTGATCCCGCCACACTTGAAACCAAGCATGCGATCAGCGAAAATTCAAGCTCGAACTGCGAGGCCAAAGCCTCTCCATCTGCATATCTTCCCGCTTGCTTGTTTTTCTTCTTCTGCAGACAATTTGTGGCATAATGTCCGTGCTGGTGACAGTGAAAACACTTCACCTTAGACATGTCTTGCTTCTTGCCCTTAGCACCGGAATGATAAGTTTTCTTGCTCTTCCCCTTCTTTGCTTTGCCAGCCAAAGCGCAATTTTCTTCATCAGGTACCTTTGATGAAGATCCATCTCTGGTAGTCCTCCTTATCTCCTCCTGCATGAGATCTGCCCAAAGGCGCTCCCATCCCGGCAACTTCTCCCGACCATTGACATCATTCCCATGAATGCCAAGCCTCTTAAGACCAAGGAGATCCGTGTCTATCTGATATCCACTTCTTCGACAAATACCCCACAAATCCACACTCTACCATCTCCAGTTCTAGTGAACTTCAGAGGCATTTGGGTTATCGCCGCCTTTCTCCATCTTAATGTTTCGAGCTTATCCTTGAGCGCCGCCTTCCTTTTGGTCACTCTTACTGAATAGATCTGTCAGCACTTTCCACATCAAATATGGAGAAGCTTTTCCATGCAGGCTGGATACAATGTGATCCTTTACGCCCTCCAACAGAATCCTTTGACATTTCGCCATCTTCTTTTGCCAAGCCTCGACTTCAGCAGGATCAGTGGGCTTTTGGAAATCCGTATCTATGAACTCCTTTAGTCCATTATCTTCTAATACTGCCTCCATGCGATCCTTCCATGCAACATAATTCGAACTGCCTTCAAGAGCATATTCGAGTCGCAAACCGTTGAAAGACATTTTCAACTCCGGCACCAAGAACACAAACTGCTGCAAAATTTGAATTCCAACTCAAAGCTCAACCACTCTTGATCTGTGAGAACAAATTATTTCTAGCACAGAGATCGACTGCAGGGGCATTTACTGGATGTATCACCTTTCAAAGGAAAGGATGGATCTAGAGGCTACCTGGCCCGCATCCGATAGCTCCGATACCATGTAGAAATTTGCTGAATAATGAAGATTTATCCATCGAGATTATCTTGATCACATACTAATTCGAATTCATATGCAACACATAACCTCTTCCACTCAGATCATCACACATGCGGAAATAAACAAGCGGTATGCGATCAAAAGATCATCAAAACATCACACACATTACACAGTATGTATGGGGAAAGCTTATAGCTGAAAACCCCCAGCTATTTTTTATATTAAGATGGAAGAGAACATGTAACAATCTCAGTACAATACTCCTCACAAGTACTCAGTACTGTCTCATGAAGTTACACACAAACTAGCTTGGTTTTGAACAAGTCACAGGTTCAAAACTCATCCACTAATTGCCTGCCTCTATTGCGCAATCAAGGCTGGTCTAATGAGAGATCCAAGGTTCGAATCTCCTTGGCTTGATAGCACAATCATCATGGGAAATTCCTCCAAGTGTGGTGCAAATCTCATGCACAACTGATGTCACAACTGATAGCTATCTCAACCCTTTCATCTACCTCTTTCACTAGTCTCCACTGAACTTTCCATGCACTGTAGTGAACTGATGTGTTCTTGAGTTGAATCATGAGTTAATAATTAGTGAATTAAATAATATTTAATTCACTCAACTCATTACGAGTTGATTAGCTAGTTAAACTAATCTCAACCAGTTCAACTAAGTTAAAGCGAACACAACTCCACCATTGTCCCCGCCAATTCCTGGCTTCCTGCAATCCTAAAAGTCAACCATGCCTTGACTCACCAAACCTAGAATGACGTACTTTTGAGGGTCATACGCATGAGCCATACAAGAGCAGCTTATTTGAAGTGCTCCCGAGAAAATTAATGAGTTTAGGTCCAAATATTATTAAGGGTAAATAATATTTGACTTTTCTATTTTTAGGATAGGCAGTCTAAAAATAGACTTCGACCTAAATATCTAAAAATAGAGGTCCATCTATTTTTACCAACATGACCAATACTCCAAGAATAACATACTGCAATCCCCGGACCATGCTCCATATGTCTAAAAATAGACTTTGCGCCAAAAATAGCCTGCGGGCCCACTTAGTGAAGGCGACTTCATTTCACTAAGCTCCATCATCTTGCTGCATTTTCAACATGGAGGAGGGTCGAACACGCAGGCCACGGGAGAGGGAGAGCGCTCACACTGATAGAATACACAAGAAATTGATATGACAAATAATATGGCAGGAAAGGCAGAAGGGAAATACATATTTGAAATTGATATGACAGAGAATCTGAAAAGGCTAGACCCTTGGCTTGTGCTCAAGGAATTTGACAGATGGTCAGGAGAAGGAGGAGTGTTAGAGACCAACAAGCTATCTAGCACAAAGACCAATGCTATTCAATGCAAGGCAGAAAACCTAACACATAAAAACACAAGGCCACTCATCATGGCTCTGATACCATGTTAAACACATGCATGGTGGAGGAGAAGGTAAACACACACATAGAAAGATAAGTGTGAGATGATTTACTATTAACCATAGATGTACTTTTATAGTACATTAGGTGTGACCCTTGGATTTTGCATTCCAAGGTCACTTGGACTCCATTTGTGACTGTACGCCTTCCACACCCACCCATAGAGGATTAGGTGTCCAACAGTATCCAACCATAGATCTTACATGGTATTCAAATTGGTTTGGTAAAACAAGTACCTCAATCCATTATGATTACTCATAAGAATGAACCTCCTGCCAAGAATATAATGTCTCCACATATTCAAGGCATGAATAATAACTTCCAACTTAAGATCACGAGTCACATAGTTCTTCTCATGCTCATTCAACTTCCTTGAATCATATCTTACAACCAGTCCTTCTACATCAAGACTCCACCAAGTCCTCTCTTGCAAGCATATGTACTATTTTTCAAGATATGCAATCTTCAAGACTAGATCATTTGTAAGCAAATGCTTCAACCGCTCAAAACTAGCTCCACACTCCCCAGTCCATTCAAACTCCTTTTCTTTTCACTACAAAGATGTAATAGTATAGGGAATATGTGAGAAGCTCCCGATGAACCATATATACTAACTTGTTAGTCCCATGAGTGAGCTAACCTGATCATCCACATTCCTAGGAGCTTGCCACTCCATGATATCTTTAACATTTTCTAGGTCCACCACTATACCTTCCTTGGAAACAACATGTCCCAAGCAATGAACTTCAGTTTGAAAGAAACTGCACTTTCTAATCTTGGCATACAACTGATGATCCATCCGTAATTTTAATATTTCTTCCAAGTTTTATGCATGATCTTCCTCATTCTTAGAATATATCAGTATATCATCAATGAATATTATCACAAACATGTCTAAATAAGGATGAAACACATTTTTCATCAAACACATGAAAGTAGTTGGAGAATTAGTAAGAACAAACATAACCACTAAAAACTCAGAATGCCCATACCTGGTATAGAATGTAGTCTTGTAAATATCTTCTTCTTTGATGTGCACCTTATGTTATCCTAATCTCAAATCAATCTTCGGGAACACTGCTTCTCCCTTCAAATGATCAAACAAATCATCAATCCATGACAAAGGATACCATTTCATGATATCCACCTTGTTCAACTGTCTAGAATCAATGCATAACCTGGGAGTACCATTCTTCTTCTTTAAAAATAACATTGGTGCACTCCAAGGTGATACACTTGGCCTTATGTATCCCTTATCGAACATTTCCTTAAGCTGCAACTTCAATTCCACCGACTCTGGAAAAATCATTTTTTAAGGTTACTTATATGATGCTCCTACTCTTGACATCAACTCAATATAAAATCCCACTACCCTATGAGAAGAAAACTACAAAATATTTGTTGGAAATACATCCTGAAACTACTACAAAATAGTGTTGGGTGCTAGTTTTGTACATTTTTCCTATATTTGTCTTCCTTATTTTGTCTCATAACCATGACCAATGGGAGTATCTTTACCCCTTTTTCCTACCTTTCTACCCTAACTTATGTTGTTTCATCTTGCTTTTATTACTTTTCCAATTCACTAATTATTATGATATATCATACATTTTTATGACTAACTGGCGGTGAATGTTTAGAGAAGATCGATGGTCTTTGTGTTGTCTTTTCAGATGTCATTTATAGCACCAAAGATCCCAAGCACAAAGTTCAGAGGAGCATTTAAGAGGGTGTTGTTACAGCAAAGAGATGATGTTACAAACTCGTTGGAGAACTGTTGATATAGTTGTACCATTGGATAATCTTGTCAATATTTGTTGCTAATGTGTCCTCTAATCATTACACTACAACTGTGATTCCATTATGATAGATGTAGAAGTTGTTTAGCATTGTATTTTTGGGATAACAGCCTAAGGGTGGTTTTGATTGTAATCCTTTATTTTCTAGTCAGAACTTATTAGGAAGTGGTTATAACTATATGTGTTCTATTTCGATCAACATGAGAATAAGAAGATTCTCATGACTAATCTATCCATGGGTTTTCAGATGTAACCACTATATAGTTCTCAGACCTAGAGGTCGAGAGGTTAGCGAAGAACAACATTATTTTGGCTCTATAATTGTGTTCAGATTAATACAGATTATCCTGTTATTGTTGTTACATGCATTATTCTATTTATTTTTCGTTAAGTTCTTCCTCTACCTGTGCCCTGCTAGGGAGGAAGGGCCCTCCTTCTTAGCATGGATTGTAGTGATTAAAGTAGTTGTGTGTGTGTAATTGTATTTTAGTTTATATATCAATAGAGTGTTGTTGCTGTTGTTTAGCTGAGAATATATCTGCTTTGATTTCAATACTTTATATGCTGTTACACATATGATACTATAGACACCAGCTGGGTACTTGTTGTGTGGTGAGCTAGATAGATTAATTGAAGTGTGATTTCAATATTGTAGATCCTTTTATTTCTGCATGAGTGATTTATTTCCAGCATTTACTTCAACAATGATTTCTTTTCTTTGGAATTTCTTCTGGTTGGTGTATCGACACAGACAATGCAACTGTCATTGGAATAAATAGACGTCCCTAGATTGATAGCTAAATGTGTTTTGTTCAATCATTTAACAACGATTTATATAGCCCAACATTTGGCGTTGTTGTCAGGGATGGTAGTGACGATCCAATCAATCAGAGTTGTTTCTTAGAAGTGTAATTTCTGTGTGTTTTCATAGAGTGTCTCCAGCGACACAATTGTCGAGCAGTAAGACGAGAGGTAAGAACCTGCGTGACTCTCTAACAAACTTGAGCGGGCTCACCACTGTCTTGCTGGGACACTTAGGAGGTTTAATTTTTGAGGATTTTGCTTTTTTTCTTAGAGTGTCTCTAGTGACACAATTGCCGATCGGTAAGACAAGAGGTAAGAACCTACGCATCGCTCTAACAAACCTGAGCAAGATCACCAATGTCTTACTGGGACACTTAGGAATTGAATTTTGGGTGTTTTTAGGGTGCTTTCAGCTACACATTTGTTGGATGATAAGATGAGAGGTAAGAACCTATGCATCGCTCCAAAAAACTTGGGTGGGCTCATTCTTGTAGAAACTGAAGCACTTATAGGATGAATTAATACGCATAGGGCCCATGTGTGTCGGTAGGACAACATCAACATCTACAAACACCCCCCACTCTACTGACTACAGGAAAGACGAGTCATAAGAAGGAAAATAAGAGCACAGATTTGGGAAGTAAAACATTCTTTGGAGATCTGATTTCAAGGGCATAAAAGGAACAGTCCATGTCATACAAAGATAATAGGAAGACAGGACCATAGAAAGCAGCTACCATATCAAGGCATGGACCATCACTGTCTTCCATGTCTGGACCTCACCATCCTTTGAACAACATATCCACTTTTGATATCAAAAATCCAGAATTGAAGGACATGAAGAGACCAGTGGGGATCATCAGGGACCTGAGGAACAACAGTCAGTTGATCATCAATTGGACACTGGTAGTGTTGTTAAACAGTGGATCCTGGAGCAGCCTGATCCTCCTATTTTTCAATCTCCAGTGCAATCTGAGGCCAGTTCATCCCATCAGGAAGAATCAGCCATGGGGGATGAGAATGTCAAGACAAATAGCTCTGTTACTTTTGAATTCCCAATAGTAGTAACACGGGATGAGGCTCCTATGAATAATATCCCTTTATCATCCCTACCATCCTTTCAGGGGATGGCTGTTGAAGATCCTGATACCTTTCTGTTCGAATTCGATGTGTTGTGTAGATGTTATGACTACACTTCAAATGCCCAGAAGCTGAAATTTTTCCCTACTACTTTGAAAAGAGTAGCATTAAGATGGTTGATGAGATTGGGTGTTGGCACGATTAGAACATGGAATGACATGAGATAGGCCTTCCTCTTTAAGTATCAAGACTACTGTTGAGCCAGGGATTTTAAGGACGAGATTTTCATAATTGCACAGAAGGAGGAGGAAATCTTGGAAGACTATCTAGAGCGATTCCACTACAATTTATAGAGGTCTAAGTTCAGTAACTTAGATCCATAAATTCTAAATCCAATATTCTTAATAGGTTTAAGAGATGATTTTCTGGAGCATCTGAACATAATAGTAAAAGGATACAATTGCTAGAAATGTTTGATGAGATAATGAAGCTTTTCCTGTGTAGCTCAATAGGATCGATCAAGTGGAGAGTTTAGTTCGGGATCCTTCACTTCAGATACAAAAGTCCACAAGTGGAGGAGTAACTAGAGGAGAGATTGGGAACTTATTTGAGGATTTTAAAACTGTCCTCCTTAGCACTCTCTCTGCCCAGATCACTACGCTACAAGTCAAGAAAGCACAATTAGAAGTTGAAGCAGCCTTAGCAATATTCTGTCCCTGATGCAAAAAGAAACATTTGGAAAGAGAATTTGGACTGAATAGGGTCAACCTGTACAACATCTGTGAGTTGGCACACTCTATGAATCAGTGTCTCGAGTTTCCCAGACTGAAGGTGGTACTTCAAGAATCAAGCGAGGATGTTCAATCTTCTTATTTCATCGGATCAAAGAGACCATGGCAACCATGGCCTATAGGTATGCCTTCATATTTTTCCTCTTTTTATCCTTGGAATAATGTTTATAATAGTGAGCAATACCCATGGCAGTATCCTACTCCTTCCTCAACATAATTTCCTTCACCATGGAACCAGTGGCCATCTCCTCCACCAATGCAATATCCTCCATCGCAACCCAATCCTTGGGGTCAGAACTAAAGAGGCAATGTCCAAGGTCCAATACCCCCTTCAATACCAATGCAACATCAATAGTTACAAATGCCTTCTATTCAAAATCCTACACCTTCTGTGCGACCCCAATTACTTGTACAACCTAACCCCAATCCAAATAATAAGGCAACCCAGAGCATGGATGCTCTGCTTACCCTCCAGACTTATCTTATTACCCATATTGAACTTAATGAGGTTCAGCTTCGATTAGGGAAATTAATCAGATCTGAACATACCCCCATTATTGCCGAAGAAATTTAATCACCCAGGAAGGATATGGATGATTCAGAGGCAGTTGTTACACATGTAACAACTGATACAACACCTGTTGTAACATATATAACAGCAAGCTCGGGAAGGTCTGTTGTTCTTACAACAGCCAATCTGAGTAAGGCTGGTACATTTTTGGTAGTTGACTCAGCTGTTATCATTCAAAATCCCCCATACCCTCATCGATTAACTGAAATTGGGCTGGTCTCACAACCTGAATCTAAATTCCTCAAGGAGCTACAAAATTTGTATGTGCAGATTCCGTTGTTACAAGCTCTTAAATAAGTCCCTATCTATGCTAAAACAGTGAGGGATCTATGCGTCAAAATACCTAGGAGGAAACTTGAAGACCTTGCTACTATCCATGTCATGGGAAAATTGTCCGATCTTATGATTGATCAGCCTTTGTTGACTAAATATAATGATCCAGGGAACCCTACAATGACTTTCCATATTGGCAATCATCCCATAACCAATAATTTGATTTATCCAGGGGAAGATATTAATGTCATGACTAAATACCTCTTCATCTCTCTAGGACTTCATAAACTTAGACCTACACCTACGGTGCTTGAACTAGCATATCGGTCCCGTGTTAAGCCTAAGGGAATCATTGAAGATGTGGTTATTACTGTGGCTTCCTGGAACTATCTGGGAGACTTTCTCATTCTACAAACCAAATCCAACCCAGGGGGTCATACTTTAATCTTGGGAAGACCGTGGCTAGCCACTGCAAATGCATATATCGGATGTAGGTCCAGATCTATGGTGATCTCAGATGGACAGGCCACTCAGAACCTGAACCTTTATCCCCCAGAAAAACCTCATATGGATTTGAGTAGTCCTTGGTGGGACGAATTTGCACCTGAATCTGATCTTTCCCTACCTCTTCTCATGCTTGGAAAAGAACAATACTTTAAGGATGAAACAAAGGATGATATCATTAATGGTTTTATCAGTAATTCACTCTCTGTTGCCTCCATTAGAGATTTGGGAGAAGAAGATGAGGAAGATGATGTAATTATTGAACATTTGAAAACAACTCCACTTACTATCAGCAATCCCTTTGAAATCAAACCTGGAAAACATTTAAAAATCAATCCTAAACTGACTGCTGAACAAAACGGATTTCTAATACAACTATTACATAAATACAAAAAGAAATTTCCATGGGACTATACCGATATGAAATGAATACATCCTGCCCTATGCACTCGCCGCATTCACCTTAAAGAATATTGCAAACTCATTAGACAACCTCAGCACCGAATGAACCTCTCACTTAAGGAGATAGTGAAAGAAGAATTGTAGAAACTCCTTAATGCTAATTTCATCTACCCCATTTCTGACATTCAATGGGTGTCTCTACTTGTCATAGTTCTGAAGAAGAATGGAAAATGGATAGTTTGTGTTGACTATAGAGAACTTAACAAGGCCACTCAAAAATTCCATTTTCCTTTACCATTCATTGATTAGGTCTTGGATACTCTTTCTAGAAAAAAATTATTTTCATTTCTAGATGGGTTTAGTGGCTATAATCAAATATAGATTGCTCCATAAGACCAAGACAAGACAACCTTTACTTGTCCATGGGGTACTTCTGCATATAGAGTCCTTCCCTTTGGCCTCTACAATGCACTAGCAACATTTCAAAGGAAGATATTGGGTATTTTTTCTAATCTTTTGAATGACTGCCTTGAAATCTTTATGGATCATTTCACACCCTACGTGGATGCCTTTGAGACAACATTAGCTAACTTGGAAAAAGTGTTGGAATGTTGTGAACAAACTAATGTTTCTCTGAGCACGGAAAAATGCCACATGATGATGACCGAGGGAATTGTGCTGGGACATTTCATTCCAGTAGATGGAATCAAGGTAGATCCTGCAAAAATTGAGGTAATCTAAAAAATCTTGACCCCTAAGACTTTGAAAGAGGTACATATATTTTTGGGACATGCAGGACACTATAGGAGGTTTATAGAGAATTTTTCAAAGATTTCATCTCCTCTGTTTTCATTACTTATGACGGATGCGGAATTTGTGTGGACAGGGAAGTGTGAGCAAACCTTTTTAAAGTTGAAGAAATGTGTAACAACAATACCTGTTTTACGAGGACCAAACTGGGAATTGTTGTTTCATATTGCTACAGATGCATCTGAAAGGATGTGGGTGTTGTTTTGGGGTAGCTGGAGGATAAGAAACCTTATGCCATTTATTACATTAGCAAGAACTTAACTCGATCAAAACTCAACTACACTGTTACTGAGAAGGAATTCCTAGCAGTAGTGCATGCTATCAATAAATTTCAGCACTACATCACCGGGTACCAAGTATTTATACACACTAACCATGCTGCAATTCGATTTTTAATGAACAAGCCTGTTATTAATGGTAGAGTTACATGATGGTTATTGTTGTTACAAGAATTTGATATTACTATTTTAGATAAACCTGGAAAAGATAATGCAATTGTTGATTTCCTTTCTAGATTAACTATAAATGATGACTGCACTACCACTGAGGATTCTTTTCCAGATGAGTATCTTTTTGCCATCTCTACTCACTCACCATGGTATGCAGATATAGCCAATTACCTTGTTGCAAGAAAATTCCCACACCAATTATCTTCCAAGGAAAGGAATATTATACAACTGAGTGTTATCTACTCTTGGATAGAAGGAAATCTCTATCACACTGGACCCGATTTTTAGATTAGGTGTTGTGTTAGAGAAGATGAGGTATTTGAGATCTTAAAGGCTTTTCATGAGGAACCTTGTGGAGGACACTTCGCTGACAAGAGGACAAGACATAAAGTACTCTCAACAGGGTACTAATGGCCAACCATATTCCAGGATGCCAAGAATTTTGTGAAAGGATCTGATAGCTGCCAAAGGATGGGCTAACCTTTGAAATCAGATGAAATGTCGTTACGACCTCAGATAGTAATAGAACCATTCAAGAAATGGGCCCTAGACTTTGTGGGGCCAATTAATCCTTCATCACAACAAAAAACATACATGTTTGTCTGGACCGATTATGTCACAAAATGGGTCGAAGCAAAGGCACTAACTAGAGAAATATAGTAGGTTGTTCAGACTTCCTGTTTCAAGATACTTTTTTTCGCTTCAGGATACCCAAAGAGATAGTGATAGATGGGCGTCCTCAGTTCACATCTCATTTGATCAAGTAGTTGGTTGAAAAGTATGGAATCCATCACAAAATCACTACACCATATCACCCATAAGAAAATGGTCAAGTAGAAAGCACCAATAAAGTCGTTGAGGGAATCTTAACAAAGACAGTAGCCAGCCATCGAAGAAACTGGGCCGAGAAACTTCCAGAGTTATTGTGGGCTTACAGGACAATATGGAGGAATACTGCAGGCTTCTCAACATATGAATTGGTGTATGGTAAGAATCCCTTATTCCCCATAGAATTTGAAATATAGAGATTAAGAACAACATTGCAGGTTGATCTAGATTTGTGTACATCACAGACTCAAATATTGAACCAACTCAATGAGTTGGAAGAGAAATGGCTGGCTACCATTCAACATACAAAGATCATTCAGTAGCAAAGAACCAGATGGTATGATGGGTTTATTAAGAAGAAAATTTTTCAGAAAGGAGATGGGGCTCTTTTGTACGATTCAAGGTTTAAATATTTCAAAGGCAAGCTCTGCACCAGATGGCTAGGTCCTTACGAAGTGGATAGGGTATTTGACAATGGGACTATACAATTGGTCACCATTGACAGTGCTAAAATGTCGTTACTGGTTAATGGGCATCGTCTAAGGTTATATCATCAACCCGCTTCGAAGGAATCATTTGTCAACATTGTCGCGGACTCTGATCTTCATGTTACGACAGCAGGGGAACATTCTCATGTGCAACCTTAAAAACTGAAATTCCAATAAGTGCACCAGAAAACCACCTTTGTGGAAGTTGTTACACATGTTTAAAAATAAATAAATAAATAAAAAGAAAAAGAAAAAAATCTAACTGTGAAAACCCCTTTCCGGGGCGCAGTCAGACAATCAGTAATAGCTGAAAACCACTCTTGTGGCGGCTGTTATGCAAATGTTTTTGTTCTTGAAACATCATCTTCCCTTTCTGATCTATTTCATAGGATGATGGTATTCATGTAATTTCATTCTTTGTACCAATTTCTTCTGATTATTATGTTTTTTTTAGAATAATTTAAGGGTTGTCTTGGTTGTTACACATGTAACAATTGATAACCATTCTTTATGATTCATTCCATAAACAGAAATAACCATGCCGGCCAAACACAACAACACAAGTGCTACAAGCAGGACACCGCCAATTCAAAGCCTTCTTCCACATCACCTCAGGTATTGAAAAAGGTAAATGTTGTCATTGATGATTCAGTGATTAATTGGAAAAGTAATGAAACTCCTGTGCCAGCCGTGGGCGGCCGTCACCATTAAGGTGGGGGAGGGGATATGACTTGAAATCATTGCAAAAATTCTGTAATCATAAATATCTATTAAATCCACAGGCACCTAAAAAATAACAAAATTTCTAATGATGACTGAATTCAATTGGAAAAGAGCATGTGTACGAAATCCCATTACTTTCCATAATGATCCATTTATGAATATTAGTGTAAGGTACGATTTGGTAAATTCGTAAAAGTTGTCATCTCCCATCAACATCCTCGACTAAAACCTTGCATTCTCATTGTAAACTCATCGATTGGGATAAGCAGAGACACTGAGAAGAAGTTAATTGAGAGCAACAATGATGTTACAGCAGGGCTGAACAACAAAGAAGCGAATTCAGAAACTCAGTGATATTACAGTGTGGCCGAATAGTAAGAAGAAAATTTAGAAATAAATAATAGAGATGGGTGGAGAAACGGTCAGGAACAAGCTGGATTCCATGGACGCCCTACATAATTTTCCAGAAGCTTACCATATATTCATAGATGCTGGATGGATTGAGTTTTTCCAGAAACTTGAAGGCTCAGACGAGGTGGTGGCAATTGAATCTGATTAGAACTTGAACAATAATCAAACCCGAGTAAGAGGCATGCAAGTGGAGGTGACTAAAGAAGAAATTTCCAGGGTAAATTCATTTCCAGAAGAGGGGAGAAGGTGGTTTAATAGAAAAATCAATGACCCCTCCTTGAAAGAAGACTTCCGAGTAGGGGAAGAAAAACTAGAGAAGAAAGCAAGAGGAATTGACAGATTGTCACTTCCTCATCCTTGGGAAGGTGTTTCCCTAGGCTTGATCAAATATGTCACTTCTGAGGGAAGATCCACGATAGTGTTCAACTATCACTTTCCTCTACTTAATCACCTTTGGCACAAGCAAAGAATTAATCTTCCATTCTATTTGTTAGGGAACATCAAGCATATGGCGGCAGCAGTGAAAACAGCAGCACACCTGGAGGCATGTGTGACTAATCATGGACTCATTAAGCTAATCGTGTTGGATTCCCTAGGCCATCAAGGAAAAAAAAGGGAAGAATTCAAGCGAAAGATGCGGAGGACAAGTTGGGGGAAAAAAACCACGACTTTAGGAGGAAGTCAGACAGAGGTCGAAACCCAAACTTAGCCTGCTAGAGTTAGGATTGGGAAAAAGCCTATTGATGAACCAATTGGGGACAGAAGACTGAAACAAAGAGTGATATCCAACATACTTGCAAAACCTTTGCCTACGGCTAAAAATCAGACGGAAGAAAAAGTTTTAGAAGAAGAAAGGAAACCCTCCTCATTAGGTAAGGACGAAACCAATGCCTTGTTTTTGGAAATTGAAAATCTAAGAAAGGAAAATGAGGAATTGAAGCAGAAATTATCTAAGGGGAAGGAAATCCCGATGTCTGTATGCATGACATGTTTTCAAGACTTAAAAACAGCAGGATATAAAGCCCGTAAAGAAAATATCAGCCCAATGGAAATAGAAACAGAACAACAGGAGGCTGTTACACAAGAACCTGCAGATGATACTGCTGTTACACAAGAAATAGCAGCTAAAGCAGAGCCTCCTGTAATAATTGACCTAGAAGCTAACCCACAAGAACCTATGGAGGCCACTCCTATTATAGAAGAAATATCAATGGACACAGAGGCTACTCTAGGTAAAAACAAAGGGGCTGACATACAAGAACCCACCGAGGAGGTTTCTATTACACAAGAATTGACAACAGAGGTGGAACAACCCCATGTTGCAGAGGCTGGTACACCCATTTTTTATGAAGATATTTAATGCAGGAGAATGTTGAGTCCCATCTCGGGATGGAGATCTGAGAAACTCCTGTTAATTTATGAGTTACAAAAATGGAAACAGGAAGCAATCTCACTTCGGGATGGGGCGATTTCACTAAAGAAACATCAGAGAGATATAAACACTTTACATGAAAAATGGATGAAAGCACAGTTGAAGAAAGGATGGGAGAATTACAAGAAGAAGAAAGCTTTGAAGAAATAGGAAGAATAGTTGATGTTGTTATAGCAGCAGGTTTAGGACCTCACCATAGACAAGAAAAAACTTCATGACCTCGCCCTCAACTTGCTGGGTTGTAGGTGGCCTTCTCCATCCTATCCTATTTTTCTATGGGAACGTTACTTATTGTTTCAATTGAAAGTTATTATGGAAGACAAACCTTATTTATGTTCTTCCACTCGTACGTTTCTAGATGTTTTCTGTGCCTCTGAATTTTATGAGCAAAGCTTGTTGTATGAGTTATTCTTATACAATATTATTTGTGAACATGTGAGTATGCAGATGGTTGTGACAATATTCTTCTATATGGGAGATCTTAAATTGAGGGCTTTTTTGTCCTTCATTAAGAATCAGATTGAATGGCATCTGGCCATTAATTCTATGGAGAATAATGAGGAGAAGACGCCATTATGGGTTCGGGTAGAACCAGGACGGGCTCCTGAGTTGAAAAGAGAATTCAGGAGATTATCAAGTACCCTGGGATTAAAGAACCAACTGCCACTTATAGAAGAATAATTGTGAACTTCTGCCTCAATCTGTTCTCAATGATGAAGAGTTGAGCTTTGACAGGGTGCTTGAAAAGCACGGAAGCTAGTAGTGTTGAGCTATTGAAGGGGGATCCATTCTCATTCCAAAATTTCATGGTGGCTTTTACACATGTACCATCCTATGCACAGATTGTACAATCCCTTGGTGCTTTGTGGCTGGGATTGAGGTTCAAGTTTCCTTTGATCTGGTTGCCAATTGAGGATTACCATATCAATTATGAATTGAGTAAGTATGATTCAGAATCCTGGGTACAACAGTTGATGGCCAATCAGGGATACAGGTCTACATATGAAGACACAAGTGGTGCTTATGATCTCAGTGACCTGCACCGAAGATATTCCCATGAGAGATGAGTTTTCATGAGGACATGCAAGTATTTATGTTGGGGGGAGATGTTGGGTGCTAGTTTTGTACATTTTTCCTACACTTGTCTTCCTTATTTTGCCTCATAACCATAACCAATGGGAGTATATTTACCCCTTTTTCCTACCTTTCTACCCTAACTTGTGTTGTTTCACCTTGCTTTTATTACTTTTCCAATTCACCAATTATTATGATATATCATACCTTTTTATGACTAATTGATGGTGAATGTTTGGAGAAGATAGATGGTCTTTGTGTTGTCTTTTCAAATGTCATTTATAGCACCAAATATCCCGAGCACGAAGTTGACAGGAGCAATTAAGAGGGTGTTGTTACAGCAAAGCGATGTTGTTACACCTTGTTGTTACAGACCCGCAAGCAAAATACTATTACAAACTCGTTGGTGAACAGCTGATACAGTTGTACCATTGACTGATCTCATCAACATTTGTTGCTGATATGTCCTCTGGCCATTACACTATAGCTGTGATTCCATTACTATAGCTGTAGAATTTGTTTAGCATTTTATTTTTTGGATAACAGCCTAAGGGTGGTTTTGATTGTAATCCTTTATTTTCTAGTCAGAACTTTATTAGGAAGTGGTTATAACTATATGTGTTCTATTTCGATCAGCATGAGAATCATAAGATTCTCATGACTGATCTATCCCTGGATTTTCAGATGTAACCACTATATAGTTCTCGGCCTTAGAGGTTGAGAGGTTAGCGGAGAACAACATTATTTTGGCTTTGTAATTGTGTTCATATTAATACAAATTATCTTGTTATTGTTGTTACATGCGTTATTCTATTTAGTTTTCATTAAGTTCTTCCTCTACCTGCGCCTTGCTAGGGAGGAAGGGCCCTCCTTCTTAGCAGGGATTGCAGTGATTAAAGTAGTTGTGTGTGTGTAATTGTATTTCAGTTTATGTATCAATAGAGTGATGTTGATGTTGTTTAACTGAGAATATATCTGCTTCGATTTCAATACTTTATATATTGTTTCACATATGATACTAGAGACACCAGCTGGGTACTTGTTGTGTGGCAAGCTAGACAGATTAATTGAAGTGTGATTTCAATATTGTAGATCCTTTATTTTTGCATGAGTGATTTATTTCCAACATTTACTTCAGCAACGAATTATTTCCTTTGGAATTACTTCTGGTTGGTGTATCGGCACAGATAGTGCAACTGTCATTGGAATAAATAAGCGTCCCTAGATTGGTAATTAAATGTGTGTTTTTCAGTCATTTAACAATGATTTATATAGACCAACAAATAGGATGCCTCTTTAAAAATTCAACATCCTCAACATCCTCCCTTTATCACTAGAAATATGAACTGCAAACAATACACATTGCTTTTGGCTATTGTGCTTTGCCTTCATAGTTATAACCATTCTCATTTATGTATGCTTCTTCTTTCCTTGCAATATTCTCCTTTCCCCATCGTCGTCTATTCACTCAATAGCCTTATCATAGTATTCCACTTTAGTCCTGTGATTGTACAACCAATCCATACCCAAACACATATTTTATGAACCCAAGCACAGAAAATTTAGATGTGTTGAAGTAGACATACCATTTAGCTTAAATGCACAAGATATCACCCAATGATGAACTATTTTCTTGGTCCTTATGGCCAACTGCACCAACCAAGAATATGAATGCACTTATTTATTCAAGCAATACTTACCCATCAATACAGGACTAATATAAATATAGTTAGATCTAGGGTCAATCAAAATGAAAACAACTTGATCAGAAAGCTTACCTTCCATCTCAATAATAGATGTATAATGATCAACCTGCCTATTATCATACTTTTGCATAAATCTGGGGAATGCTCTATCCAACATCTCCAACTATCTGTACCTCCTGAGCACTGTAAATTTTAGGTATGTCACCCTAATGTTGTGGATAATATCTCATATGATGCTCTCCTCCACAAGTCCAACACTGTAAAGGCTTACTTCCATCATCCTTGTTCTTCTCCTTAGGCTAATACCCATTTCCTTTGTCAACTGCATTGAACTTCTTGTATGACACTGCATTCTCCTTGTTACCTGCATCCTGAGGTCTTCATCGCTTATTATCCCACTTTCCATTAGTCTTATAATTACCTTTCCAATAATGCTTAGGCTTAGAATTATGCTTAGACTAATCATAAAAATGCTTCAACTTTCCAATGACTTCATCCAATGACCGAGGCTTGTGATACTCATTCCATTCCTTGAATGCTAAAGGCAACCGACTGATGAATCTTTGAACCTTCATCTTCTCATCCTTAATATATGGCACATACCTCAAAAACTATAGAACCTTAGTATTATACTCCTCATCTTTCATAGAACCCATATTAAGCTCATAGAACTCCTTAGCCTTTCCATCATAATATCTCTCAGACAAGTACTTCTTTCTGAAGGGTCTCTTAAACTCATTCCAGCTCAACTCCTTTGTCATGATGCATCTAACATGCTTCATATCTTCCCACAATATATATTCTTTTCCATTGAGACTAAAAATAGTTATCCCAGATTTCATATTCTCTGTATAATCATGCATCTTGAATAAATTCTTCATCCCAAGTAGTCATGCTTCTACATCTTCTAGTTTCTTCATCTCTCCATCAAAGGTAGGAGGCTTGGATTTCTTGAACTCAACTGGAAAGTACTGCTTCTCACTTCTCCTATAAGGATGATAATGGCGATGACCATGATGTCTCTCTAATCCAAAACTAGAATATAACCCATAATCACTACCTCTCATGTCTGGTGTATCCATACATCTGCCACATCTAACTGTATCATCCTTGTCCGACTTGTGCCCTGATCGAGACCTGCTACCATATGTCCTATTAGTCCTTTCCTCTTGTCTATAACTGATATGTGGTTGTTCCTTTCTATGAAAATATGATAAACTTTGAAGGATCATTGCATTATCCTATTCTTGGTTTTCCTGAGCTTTGGAAAGTATTTCCTATTACTAAATTATCCTGTCATTATCCACCTTACAACTTATGATTTCTACCTTTAGACTTCTCAGTGTATCTAATATATCATGAGAGCACTCATCTCCTTGCTGCTCAACTAATCTATAAGGAGATTCATGTGAACTGTAATCCACCATGTTTCTCGTCATCTTAGATCTTCTACTTCCTACAAACATGCCATGTTAGATAAACCATATAAACATAATCAAACATACCTCAATGTGTTTCAGGGGAGGCTATCTCATCTGCACAAATAAGTCCAAATTAGAACGATATATATATATATATATATATATATATATATATATATATATATATATATATATATATATATATAATGACACTAACAAATCAACATCATCAACATAAGAACATACCAACATCATACCAAAGTCATCATGATGACGCAAACTGCAACAATGAACATCCCCATGCATGCATAACAAACATATCGAAAACTAACATGCATTCATAAAAATCACACCTAGACATCCAGTCTAAGTGTTTGAACCTGTAAGCTATGATACCAATCTATGGTATCAGATATCACCTAATGAGAACATAACCCACTCAAATACCACCCTATAAGCATCCCTCCCACATTTACCCAAATTCACAAGCTCGACAGGGAAAACATGAGACGAGTGTCACTGCTCCATGTTCTAATTAAGGAAGTGGGGCCTATAGACTGAACATATAATGAAATCCTACAGGGACTATTGATCACTCAAAAGCTCAATAAACATCCTAGGTGATTAATCCCTAACATGGAACCCTTTTTCTCTAACCTAACACTCCAAGCGCACACATAACTATGCAAGGGTGGGTTATAGGCCTCCAACCACACGCATAAGCTTGCTTCCATGCAGTAATGGTCTAAATCCTTCAGTTTTGAGCATGTGATCCCGATATCTGTGCTACCTTTTGAGGCCAACCTCCATACCACTATCTTAAATTGCCTAAAAATTTCCATAATCATAATTTACATAATGACAATGCCAAACATTCAGACTTGAAGTAATAAATTAACCTAGACTGCCTAATCCATAACAAGAATTTCGTCAAACATATGGTAGAAATGTAAGCTAAAGTTCATGAAAGCATATCTGATCATAAACTGATAATATTTATCTAATAATCATGGAGAAGGCTCTATACCTTCACTATCTAGTTGCAAAAACACGTGTTAGTCTATATATACATCAACCATTCCATAACTTAACAATTCATGACAAATATCCATAGATAGCATACATCATATAACCAACATATAACCAATAAATAACCAACATAAAAACCATGGAAAATCAGTCATAATGTCACCACCATAATCAATAAAAGTATTCATAAATCACAGTAGGAAAATAGATCTTATTAACATATGAAAATTCCAACCAAGTCAAGGACTTCCACATGCCGCCCAACCATAGATTGAGTTGAATCAAATCTCTCTTTCAGCCAATCATCCTCGCACCATATTCCAAGCATGAATGTGGTATATCATGGATTAAACCGAAAAAAGAACTATCTAGGGCTTCCAGAGGCCAAACCACCTCAACCCTCATCAATGGTGATTCCACATCTACAGTTTGGAAATCACTAACATCAACCAGATTGGTCTCTACCCAAGTTGTCCATAGAATCACATGCATATACCATGCATCCAAAAATCAATAGGGAAATCACACGTGCAACCTGTTATCTGGAAATGAATCCAGTTGTAGCTGTTGATCTAACTGTTTCCTTGTGCTGCCTGCTTTCCTTCCCTTATTTCTCCAAATCCAAGTAAATAGTAGAGTGCTACAAGCATGCTCTAAGAATTATCTAAGTGTGCAAGAGTATGAGGGAATAAAAGAAAGGATAGCTCCAAAACTAAACTAACAAAAGTTGCGAACTGATCCTCATAAGCCTTTTTATCATTGAGGTCTCTAGTTTCTTCATTTTCCTTCATTTTTCCTCTAATTTCCCTTGCATGCAAATTTGTGTCTCTTCACCTTCCTTTTCTCCTATTTTCATTTATTTTCATAATTAAAATGCCAATTATTTCCTATTTTACTTTGCTAATTTCCATACCCATTAATTAGTCACAAGTGATGCCCATCACTGTGTTTTTTCTAACCTTCAGCTTGGGATACGTGTCCCATGACCTTGGTCTTATTTAATTTTCATGTAAAATCAACCAAGGGCTTTTACAGCAATTCATTTGTTTTTTCGTTGGAAGACAAAGTGTTCCACATGTGTTCATGCAAATGCAATCGTATATTGTTAGCCTATATTGGCCCATTGTGATGATGGGAATACATCTATATATTTTTTACTTATATTCCTGTTGATGGTGTTGGATACCGCCAACATGCAAGGGGGTCTCCCTGATGAAAAGTATCAATTAGACTTCACATTGTTTGGTGTGGGAGCCATTCTGGAAATAAGGCCTGACTGCCATATGTTCTTAGAGATTTTTTTGGCTGCGATGGTGAGCACAAGAGAGTAGTTTACAGGTAATTTTGGATGAACAAGTGAGTATTACTTGTGGAATTTTCAATTATAGGATGTATCAAGGTTCTTCTATCGGAGGAGAAATAAAAGTGAGACTTTAAAAGAGGAGTAATAGTACTGATCTAATAAATACACACAAGCATATATATATGAATGAATCATTGATCAAGTAGAAAAGTAATTCACATAGAAGCAACAATTGTTAAAACACATACAACACACCTTCAACAAGATCAACACTAAAGCCACTAAAATAGTTAAATTTCTTTAGTACAGATGAAAAAAACATATATCACAAACATTCAAAGAATAGTTTTACAACATTTATGTCATACACATGAAAGTGTGTTGGCTCAACAAGCTTCGAGTATTGAGAAAAATCTCCAAGATACATCAATACAATGAACATCATTATCTCCAATAATGGAGCATTAGAGAAACCACTTTCTCCTCCAAAAGAACCATCTTCCTCTCTAATGCCCGGTAGGAGGAGACAATGTGAAAATTACTTTGCATGAACTACGAGGGTGTATATATAACAAATGGGGTGACTCTTCACCTCCTTTGTGACTCTTGGACTACCCTCGTGACTCTTTAACTCCCCTATGACCTTTTGACTCCTTCATGACTTTTCACATTCTATAGATGACTCTTGTACTTCCACTTTACATTACATTTATCATTCATTGAAAATTATATAATCATATCCACAAATCATGTGGAAAATGATGACTCATATAACACTATGACATGACACCTTGACAAGACATGACATGATATTGAGGATATGGACTTCATGATAATATGGAAATGTCAATCCATTATTTATGTTGTTATTTTTGTGTCTTCTTAAGATATGGTACATGTTCTTATTATTCCTCATCCATAAGGATTGAAGGTAGGGAGTATTGATTGTGATCTTGATCTTCATTTGTTGTCACAATCTGGTGTCCCTTCTTCTACTTGTTCCCTGATTAGCTTAGTCTTTGCAGCTGCAAAAGTGTCTTCTGGTAGGGTCTCCTTCTTCATCTACTTCATCATCATCTTGTCATGAAAATATATAATACCTCCAACTGACATTAGGGGAATTTTGAGGTATAAAATGGGCCTCCTAAGGAAAATGTACAATCAAAATTCACTCTATGAGAACCAATCACATTTTAGGGGATGACATCATCCCTAATGGTTGAGGTGGCATTTCTTGAGTTAAAGGTACTTACTTGTCACATTCTCAATGGTAGATAAAAACTCATGGTTAACCATGGTAATGCTCTAAGTACTTTTAAAGTCAAAGTAAAGTACTCATAATAAATGTCCTTTCACACTTTTTGAATAAAAATACATTATTGTCATTTCATATTTCTTGAAAGAAACAATGCATATCCCTATACATTTAATATATTATATTATTTTTATATAGTATATTAATTACATGTTATTATACAATTTAAATAATATAAATTTTAATTAATAACATATAATATAATTAAGAATTTATAAATTTTTATTTTTATTTTATTTTAAGTTATTTAAGTACAAAGGAAAAATGCATTAGTTGTCCAATGATAAAGACTTTTTCTTGAAAAACTCATTCTTATTTATAGTCACATCAATGCAATGTTTTTATTAATTTTTATTATGGTACAACTTTTTAATTGAATTTAACTATGGTTACATGGATTGTGGTGCAAAAAGTCAATTGCAAATTCATAAATATTATTTTATTGGTTTAACTATTATTTTACTATTTCCTTAGGAGGCCCATTTTAGACCTCAAAATTCTCCTAATGAATCTACTCATGACAAGATGACGTCAGTCTGAAAACTCCTAGTCTAACGTGCTTCATGAAAATCACTGACATGAGCTAGAACTGGGTGATGGATTGATATATTGGCTTAGGGATTGTGAAGTTATGCATCTCAAGAGGTTAGGAGCCAAGACTGATGCTTGAGACTGTGTAGTACATAGTTCCAAAAGGCTAGGGTAGGGTGACTGCGCGGTTGAGGGGCTCAAGGAGGCAGGCTTGAGGCTGAATTTTCCCACTATGTAGTTCTGGAGGGAGAGAGGCCTAGGTCTTGCGTTGTTGCACAGTTTAAGGAGTCAAGTTAGAAGCTTGATGCTTAAGACTATGAAGTGCAAAGAGGGAGATGACTAGGAGAGTAGGTTGAGCATTTATGGAAAGAAAGAACTGTGCATTGCACAATTCCAAGAGGAAAGGGATGATATTGAGGGGTGAGAATACGCAATGCACAATTTAGGAGAGTTGACTAAAGCCAAGTTGCTCGGGAAAGAAATTTTTAGAATTTGGCTAAGTATGGGATCAATTGGGTCAAAGTGAACAAGGACAAGACTTGAACATGATTACACACACATAACAATCAAAGACAAAAAAATCATCACTCATAAAACATGAAAAACAAAATCCCCTCAATGCGATGACAATATGACAACTTCCTCCAAGTCTGACACTTAAGATACACTTTGCAACAATAGTGTGATGAGTGAAAATCTAGGCCCAAAAGCAGAATTTTTTTTTTTTACAACATAGTGGTTTGGTTGTGGTAATATGACAAGCAATCTAGGAAATGGCCATGATTTATCTTCTTTGCATAGCATATTTTTTTATTTTTTATTTTTTTTTCGCACTAATTTTCCCTTTCAATTACAAGATGAATTCATTCTTTAAGAAAATTTCAGAGCAATTATATTGTGATTATGAATGTACCGTAAAAATAATTTCACCACCTTCAAAATGTTCAATTTTTCCTACTGCTCGAGTATGCCTATATTTCCATGAATCTTAGACCATGTATGCTTAGTATTCCTTTAAATATCAAATCTTCCCTCAACATATGAATTTATTTTCTCATTCATTTTATTGTTTAGGTTATCTTATATCTCTCTTGCGACGCCAAATTTTAAGCCTAAAAATATATGTTTGATACAATGTTTACAAAATTAGTTTCCCTTGCCAAACCAATTATTCCATCCAGACTCTCAACCCAAGATTCAAACTCATTGCACAATATGCCATATGAGCTTATGATCGAACCTTTCATATGAGTTGGTTTTCAATCTTGTTGCAACTCACGTTTCAATGTTGTGTGCGGCCTTGTGCCTCCACCAAACTGTCCCCGCTTTATTTATATGGGACAATTCTCCTCAACTGATGCAAGTTGAGAGGCATGAATCTCCACTTGCCTATTTTGTTTTGTCTCCAACAATCATATCATATTGTTATTTTAATATGCTTATTTTTTATCATATCAAATTACTGCAATCCATTACATTGAAGAATAATTTGCACATATTTTGCTTCAAATGCCTCTTGGCATTCCTTTTTGTGGGAAACTTCCTGTCCATATTATATTTTATCAAATTGACTGTTGTGTTCTTGGAATTGTTCAATCATTACATGTATATCATCAACTGAATCATCTGGTTATTTTGAGTTGAATCTCTTTGCTCGACATCTTTTAATTCCATTGATTCAATAGTATTTTTATCATATAGATCATTCTTATACACAAGTATATCAAATTCCATGATTCTTTTAAATCAACTTTGACTATTTTAATTTTTCTTTCCACATAAGAAATTCTTCCTCGAATGATCCACCATCCATTAATTCAATATTATTCTTTATATGATATAGACTCTGGAAGTGCTTGTAAGCAGTTGGTTGCTATATGAAATTTGTTTTCATGACATCATTCCATAGTGTAAAGAGAATCTTTCTTTCTTTTTCTTTTCTTTTCGATTTTTTTTTTCAAATTTATAGAATGTATCATGTATCTGAATACAATGCAGGTTCTCATGTTGGCATAAAGTTTTATATATTTTAAATTTATATACTTCTGTTACTATAGATGCAAGAAGTAATAAATATAGCAACTACATGGCTTACAATCTTATAGTAGCTAGCTTCCATGGCATGCATTTAAAAAAAAATTATTTTCAATAATGTAATATTAAGATAATTTGGATTCCATTGAAACATTCGATTTGACATTTTATCATGCTTCTCTTCCCTATGCCTTCTCGGAAATAATGAAGCAACATGCATTGAACCATACAGAACCAAGAATTCATTTATGAAATGGTCGTGGATGAATTATTTAAGAGTCCATTTTTACACTAAGCATGACCCCTGATACCATATGCATATCCAATGTTTTACCCTTTGAATGATGATAGGTCAAGTACACGTTTCTTTCATAGATTAGTGTGTTATGGACTTACTTATCTCTCATTCTTATTTGTCTATGCTCATATGATTGTATATTCTCCCCCTTAGATAGTCCATCTTTTCAAATTTGATATCTCTTTTCCAAGACATTCTTGTGGTTTCTCTCCCTTGTGATGTTCCCTTTCTAACATTTTTATTTTTCTTTCTTGACCAATTTCCCCTTAGACCATGTTGAATTATTTTTTTCATTGAACTCATAGGATTCTCCTTTTTATTCTTGTTACACACTTTAGTGGGATACCTTATGTTGTATGTATTTACTTCATTGTTTGGTATGCTTAGATTTTATTCCATCTTCTGTCTAGCGCTCTTTAGGGTAAATGGAAACTTGAAATATCTGGTTTTGTGGCCATGGTTATCACACACATAAAATCTTGTGTGGCCAATAAATGGAGGAAACAACATGTGTATTCGTGTGCTCATATTCTCCTTTGTATACAATTTTCATTCAATAGATTTAGGTCAAAATCCATTACATGAAAAAAAATAACCATAGAAATGATTTGTATACCTAGTGGATGATTGTATTCAATGATTGCTTGCTTGAGGGATCCTTCTTATTTGATGGATCTTCTGTTGATTAAACTTCATTTTCTTTGTCTTACATTTTTCTGCAACATGTCCAGGTTCTTGGAAAGAAAAATGTTTTATATATTTCAAGGGAGAAAAGAATCTCCTTTGGGATCTTCCAAATTTTCTCAACTCATCTCCAAGAATAAATGACCTTCTTGTAAAGGAAATTTTCTTCAATTCATTCTCTCCATTTTTATTATGCTTCTTTCCTTTGTTTGTTTCTTTATCAATCATATTACTAATGTTTCCTTATTCTACATGCCTTTTTTAAAGCGTTTTATCATGTTTAATGGCTTCCATTTCTGAGTTCTTCATGGAGGAAATCTCCTCTTCTAGCTTTTTACATAGTCTATTCTTTTCATCTATTTCAAATCTTGATGAACCAATTTTAGCTTCTAAATTTTCATACTTTTATTATTTCTCCTTCATTCAATTTCTCATTACCTCTTATATTATCCTTTCATCTCCAATCTGTGTCCTTAGGTTCATATTTTCCTCCTTGAATTCGTGTTCTCTTTCATCACATATCTGCAATAGTTTCTTATGGTATCTTCTCTCATTTGCAAGTCTGCCTATTTCAGCTAGTGTTGAGTCAAGCCTCGCTTCATTTTCACCTTCCTTTTCTTCATGAGAATCAGGTACATTCACATTAGCAGAACATGTCTCATTTGATTGAACACTTTCTTTTTTAAAATAGTTTTTATTTGTCCTCCTTTTATTTTCTTTTTCTACATTGTTGCTACCAATACCTTCTTCATGCATGAGTTTCAACCTATCTCAGATTTATTTTGCAAATTTAAGATCTATAGTCATCTCAAGATAATTATTATGAAGGTTGTTATATATTTTACATTTTTTCTAAGCATTCATTGTTGTTCTTGTGTAGAGGGGGAATATTTGTAGTATCCTTCACACACTAGCTTCCGTACACAAGGTCCATAAGCTATCAATTATTCTTTTACCTTATCTCTCCATGCATGAAAGTTTTTTTTTTAAGCACTGGTGCACTTTGATAGTCCATGACTCAACCAAATTTACTACCTTCCATATGTTAGGCTTATAGAGAAGGAACCAAATTTGATACCAATTGATGGAAATTTGACGAAACTAAGAGGGGGGGTGAATCAATTTAGTACATTCATGGACAATAAATTATTTTATTTTAACTGATTAATTGAACTATTAAATGAGCAATTTAACACATTATGAAAAACAAATTTAATATGTGAACAAGAAGTAATATGTAAACCAACACATAATAACAACACATATGGACATCAGATATAAGTGGAAACCCATAAAGGGGGGAAACCACGATTTGTTATTGGTGTGATGAAAAGTCAAGATCCTACTCCCTTGTTACATATGATTTTATGTAGGCTCCAACCTACAGGAGGTTACTACCTCAGTTTTTCTGCAAGCTACAACATGCAAGGAAGCTCCAACTACCATACATTTTCTACATGCTACAACCCATAAGAGGCTCCTACCTCAACTGACTCCAACCTAATATTTATCAATTTGAAACTTTAAAGAAGACTACAATCCCCCGATACGTATAAGAAACAATACGTTTATATAGTCTATAACTCTTCATACCTCCAACTTTGTCTCTGCTTCTTTTTCTCCTCAAATATGCTTCACATTAGATCTATATATGTGCTGGGTAACTAATGAACAACACCTCAATAAACTCTCACATTCTATAACTCTCTAACCATAAAACACTCCAACCTCACACACTTTTATAAATTAAATTTGATGCCTATAAGTATTCCACACACACAAATTTGAAAAGAAAAAACTTGTCTCTTTGCATTCCAAGGGTATCTCTTCAATTCCAAAACTGTTTCAACTCTGATGCATGAGCATTAGCGGTATATCAAAGCTTTGCATTTAGCATTTTTTTGTTATTACAAATGAATTAGCGTGATTCGGATTTGATTTTCTAACTCGGTAGGACGAGTTCGAATTCCGGTGATGGATAGAGGCCCCGTGCCTGGTGCGCCTGCATCTCAAGAAATCAATCTCATGCAGCTTTTGTTAGTTCCGTATTGGTCGAGGTTTGCAGATTTAAAGAAAAAAACTGCATGATTAAGTTGAGTGTCGAACTGATAGTTGAACAATGGTAGAATGACCGTTAAACAATGATATTGCCTATGTGGTTTGAAGATGCGCAGATGTGAGATAAGGCGCAGAGCAGAAGTATTAAAATACAACGTTAAAGAAATCAAGGTGGAATTGTGTGATATACAGCGTGAAACTAAATTGCAGCATGTTTGCTGGAAGAGGGAGATCGACTTACATCTCACAGTATTTTAATTCTCGTTAAAGCGCCAAGTTCTGGCTTAAAAAAAATGGGACAATCGACACATAGACGTTGGAAATTGAATGCAGAGAAAACGCTGTGGAATTTGGTTAGAAGAGAAAGCGTTGTTGAATTCATGGAAGGTATGTTGTTGTTAATTGGCTTTTGAATATAAATCTGAGTTTTTTTAATTGCCATAACCGAAGGACTGAGCGTGAAATAGAGAGGCGTGTTTTAAAATCCGGTCTGGTTCTGGATGTCATCACATGGGATTGTGAAATTGTTGAATAGCGCTAGGTTTCGATGCACAGGAAGAGCGCTGAATTGTAAAGCACATAAAGCACATAAGTTGAAAAAATTGACATCAATAAATATCGATTTGATTGTGCTAATGATTAATTGAAGATGTAGTTTCAAATTGAGGAAGCAGTTGTTTTTTTTCTGAATGCGTGTGACTTCATGTAGAATTCGAATCGTTTAATATCATGGGGAATCAATGTATACATTTGTAATTTTCATATGTGTGATTGTGCAGTGGCATGCGCAGTCATTTGTTATCAAAATCGATTACCAAGGGTATGTTTCCTGTAGCAGAAGATTCAGATTAAACTGACAAAGATGTAACTTAAGTTTGCAGGGTCAAATCATAACGATTGAATCAGAACTCAAGGGCGAAATTAGGTGAGGAGCTGAGGTATAAAACCTGCGTTATAAGGAGAAGGTGCATTATGAATTGCTGTTGATATGTATTGGTAAGTTAATGTGTGGCTGCATATGGTTGACATTTGATTTTCCATGTGGGTTGGTTAATTAAACAATGTCCAGCTTGTTAAAAAGCAGAGAGAGCGTAGATATATTCATGTGAATCCAATGATATGGTAAGAGTCTGGTTTGACTACAAAGTTGGAAACCAATGAATTTTAATCTTTTATAAGATCTTTGAAAAGTATTCAATTGAGGTGTGGGTTAAACACATGGAGAAAGGATTGTTGGTTTGAACCTATATTTTAAGAGCTTCTGCATGGAAATGGTAAAGTGTGAATTTGCAGGTATTGAGGATTTGATTTGGACAATTTGCTGAGATGCATTTTTATGTGCGTGGTGTTAAAGATTCTGGGTATTGCAGGCCCTGCCTGCATCATTTTTGGTATCAGAGCTTGGCTCTGTTGAAATGAAAAATGTTTATTTTCTGAATGAGGACAAGAAGGTTTTGTTGAAGAACTGAAATGTATTTTTGAATATATGATGAATGATTGAAAGGAAGATCAGATTTCTAAATCTGATATGAAAACTACACAAGTGAACAGGATTGCAGGGAGGAAAAGATCATGCAAGATCTTAAGATGTGAGATGATTTTTCTAATTTGAAATTTGTAAATGCAGTTTATGGTTGCAGAGAAGATGATGGCAGTAAACCTGGCATTCAACTAAAGGCTGGATAGGGAGGACAATTGCAGTGTCTTGAAGAAGAAGGTGAGTTGAAGAGATAGCCCAGAGAGAGAGCAGAGGAAAGTGCTCAAAGGGGTTCCAGAGGTAGTGAACCAGTACTTACCAAAAGACTGAGTGAGGAGAGCTTGGTGAGGTAAGTGGCAGCAGAAGAGATTGCTATCATAGAGGCTAGTACAACTCATGGTGAGTGAGAAACTCATGGAGAAGATGATCATGGAGGATCAGAGAAGAGGTTCAGAGGAATGCCATAGAGATGAGATGACTGCAGAAGTTCGAGAAAAAGAGATTGCAGTAATGAAAGTGCAATTGCAGGTACTAGAAGAATGGCTGCAAGAGCAGGAAGATTAGAATAGAAAATGGATCTTTCCACTAAAGGGAAAGAGATTGATTTGGCGACAATTGCAGGTGAAGTTGAGGCAAAGTGTGATTGCCTTATTGAAGAAAGGACTTAGAGTTCTTGAGCCAGAGATGGAATTTGAAGATTCCACACGCAGATATGTTCAAAGGAAAATGTTGGAGGAAGCAGTCAAGACTGAAAAGTCTTGTGGTTTTAAAACTGACGAGTTGTGTATGTTTGCAGGTACAGTACAGGGAGAGGAGCAAGCTTTAGAGTTTGCTCAGGAGAGAGAAGAGTTGAATCTGAAGGCTGTTCAGATTAATGCTGAGATAGCAAGATCTCAGAAGGGAATGAAGACAGAGGAAGTAGAAAATGATAAGTACTCTGAAAAAGAAAGCAGTGATACTTTTGTTGTTACAGTACAAGAGAAAATTCTTGTGGATGCTGAAGAAGAGAAGCAGTCTGAAGCGCAAATAAGGGAAGTAACAGCTGATACTGTTGAACATTTTGATATGCAAACTGAAAATTTATGTATGAATGCAGGTGATGATGATATGCTTCAGCAATGCTACAGAGAAATTGCATTGTTGGAATATTTGTTGATAAATTCAGAGTATGATAGAAATATTGCAGCAGACGAAAGAGTTCAGTACAGTGAACGAGAGCAGAACGACATCTTGGAGACAGATGGAAAGAAGGCGAGACTAGCTGACAATCTCATGGTGAATACAAATCAACATACTGATGTGCTGACAAAAGAGTTGGGAAGGAACTTAGAGCAGCATACTGAAGTGTTGCCAGGGAAAGCTGAGGAGAAAGCCAGTAAAGATTTTCTGAGTCCTGAAGAAGACTTAGAGCTGCAGATGACTGAATCTACAAGTGAGACCGTTGGGTCCTGTGATTTTGATGCTGACAATTTGATTGTGTTTACAGGTGATGAAGAAGACAGTCCATTATTTGGAATTGTCTTGGAAGGAGGTGAACAGTTGCAGAAAGAAGATGAGACAATTACGTCTCATAAGCAGAGGCTTGTTACCATGGGTGACAAGGAAAAGTTGGCTTGTCTGTATAGCCAAGAGAAGACTGGTGTACGAAATTTTGGAGCTGCTACAGTGATAGAAGATGAAGCTACAGTGTTTGCAAAACTTGATTTGATTGCCAGAATCAATCAAGATGATGATGGACAATTACTGAAGATTGTCGAAGGGAAAGATGGAGATTATGCTGGAGTTAATTTGCAGCATGTTGATGAAATGCTGAAATGTTTGCTGGAGACATTTGAACCAGAGAAAAAAGTTGCAGATGAAATTGCAGATGATGAGCAAAGGAATGTTGCAGAGGGACAGGAAGTTTGGGAGGCCGCAACATGTGGAACAATATCCATAGTGACAGCTAGAGTAACATGTTTTATTGAATATGCTGGAAACAGTCAGCAGACAGAGGATATACTGGACAGAGAAATTGAGTTGATAAGGAGGTTAATGATAAAAATGTCTCAGAGAAAGACATTAGCAAGAAAGAAAAGGAGTGACAACAAGAGGAATACAGTAGCAGATATTGAAGGCAGAGCAAGTGGAGCATTACAGCACAAAATATGGAAACCTGGAGGACAACAGCAGTAAAGCAATTGAAAAGCAAGGAAAATAAAATTTGGGATCCAGGAGGAAATAATTATCCAGACTTATGACCAGGTGGTCATGAATTTTCTTACATGGGGAGTCTGATGCAGGAGCATTAGCTCCGAAAAACACCTTGTATTTTATCTAAGCTAGGGGGTTTCATGTTGTGAAGAAATATTAAATTTCATGTAAATATTAATATTATTTTGAGTGATTAATTAATTATTTGTGAGAAATTGTAAATGTGAGAGAAATTAGTTTCTAGATTATTTAGAATTAATGAGGGAGCCTAAGTTGGAATTATTTTCTAAGTTTTAGGGATAAGATTCTAGATAATAGGGTTTGTTGAGATATTCTAGTGGTGTTGAGATATTAAGGGGATTGAGCATTTAATTAGTTCATTTTTAAAAATTGTATAAATTCATCAAGCCTCAAAGGCATGAGAGGTGTGAGTGAGTGTGAGTAGAGGGTGAGTGGGTTTCCTCTTGGGAGCCTTCGGTTGATTTGTAAGAGGGCCAATTACTTGAAAATTAGGCCAGGAACTAATATTTCCATGTAAGTAAGTTTAATTGTTATATGAAGCATGGGTTTGAAAATTCCGTGTATATATTATTTCTGGTTGAATTGGTAGGAAGAATGTTAAAATTATTATGAACCAGCAGCACTATTAATTTCGGCCACGTACTCAGGGTGTATGCCCAATCTAACGCCGTATCATCTTTAAAGCACAAGCAAGCGGTATATCAAAGCTTTGCATTTAGCATTTTTTTGTTATTACAAATGAATTAGCGTGATTCGGATTTGATTTTCTAACTCGGTAGGACGAGTTCGAATTCCGGTGATGGATAGAGGCCCCATGCCTGGTGCGCCTGCATCTCAAGAAATCAATCTCATGCAGCTTTTGTTAGTTCCGTATTGGTCGAGGTTTGAAGATTTAAAGAAAAAAACCGCATGATTAAGTTGAGTGTCGAACTGATAGTTGAACAATGGTAGAATGACCGTTAAACAATGATATTGCCTATGTGGTTTGAAGATGTGCAGATGTGAGATAAGGCGCAGAGCAGAAGTATTAAAATACAGCGTTAAATAAATCAAGGTGGAATTGTGTGATATACAGCGTGAAACTAAATTGCAGCATGTTTGCTGGAAGAGGGAGATCGACTTACATCTCACAGTAGTTTAATTCTCGTTAAAGCGCCAAGTTCTGGCTTAAAAAAAATGGGACAATCGACACATAGACGTTGGAAATTGAATGCAGAGAAAACGCTGTGGAATTTGGTTAGAAGAGAAAGCGTTGTTGAATTCATGGAAGGTATGTTGTTGTTAATTGGCTTTTGAATATAAATCTGAGTTTTTTTAATTGCCATAACTGAAGGACTAAGCGTGAAATAGAGAGGCGTGTTTTAAAAGCCGGTCTGGTTCTGGATGTCATCACATGGGATTGTGAAATTGTTGAATAGCGCTAGGTTTCGATGCATAGGAAGAGCGCTGAATTGTAAAGCACATAAATCACATAAGTTGAAAAAATCAACATCAATAAATATCGATTTGATTGTGCTAATGATTAATTGAAGATGTAGTTTCAAATTGAGGAAGCAGTTGTTTTTTTTCTGAATGCGTGTGACTTCATGCAGAATTTGAATCGTTTAATATCATGGGGAATCAATGTATACATTTGTAATTTTCATATGTGTGATTGTGCAGTGGCATGCGCAGTCATTTGTTATCAAAATCGATTACCAAGGGTATGTTTCCTGTAGCAGAAGATTCAGATTAAACTGACAAAGATGTAACTTAAGTTTGCAGGGTCAAATCATAACGATTGAATCAGAACTCAAGGGCGAAATTAGGTGAGGAGCTAAGGTATAAAACTTGTGTTATAAGGAGAAGGCGCATTATGAATTGCTGTTGATATGTATTGGTAAGTTAATGTGTGGCTGCATATGGTTGACATTTGATTTTCGATGTGGTTTGGTTAATTAAACAATGTCCAGCTTGTTAAAAAGCAGAGAGAGCGTAGATATATTCATGTGAATCCAATGATATGGTAAGAGTCTGGTTTGACTACAAAGTTGGAAACCAATGAATTTTAATCTTTTATAAGATCTTTGAAAAGTATTCAATTGAGGTGTGGGTTAAACACATGGAGAAAGGATTGTTGGTTTGAACCTATATTTTAAGAGCTTCCACATGGAAATGGTAAAGTGTGAATTTGCAGGTATTGAGGATTTGATTTGGACAATTTGCTGAGATGAATTTTTATGTGCGTGGTGTTAAAGATTCTGGGTATTGCAGGCCCTGCCTGCATCAAACTCTTGAATATTAAAATGCATAAAATGAATTTCACCATATCCAAATGACATGCATTCATATTCTTCATACCAATAAAATAGATTTCAACATATTCAAATAACATGCATTAATATAGTCCACCTTCAAATATTATAACAACCAAAGTCCCAATCAACTCTTAATGAGCTTTATACATAAAACATGTGCAAGCTAACATCTCTACGACTTTGTTTTGAACACATTTTCCATTGACATAGGATTGCATTACAATATTCTTCATGCCTTTTCCTTTCATCGTGTCTTTGCCTTGCATCACAATAATCTCTACGACATAACAATTCTTGCAACGTTATGTCATTAGCAACTAATAAGCATATGAAACTCTTTCCCGTCCTACTTTGTTGCTTTTTTACCTTGATGTCACCAAGAAGCATATCTTTGTCAACATCACCTTCTCACACACATATGGTGACCACACTTCGTGTTTCTCTTTTTCTCCTTTTCTAGTAGCCTTTGCAACATCTTGTCATCAACTCAACAATATACTTACTCAACTCACTAGTAGCAACATCATAACTACCATAGTAATCATAATATTTCAACATATGCATTTGGAAGCAATCTTAGCTTCTCTGCAATCTTAGCAATCTTTGTAACACAACCAACAACATAGAAATACATGCAAGTATTTCAATAACAAGCAACATTTCAACATAACATCATATCTCCTTCATGCCTTTTCCGTCACTACAACATCTCCATTACAAATTATTCAAAAATTATCTAAAAAACAACATTGTAACATACCAAGCATATAAATAAGCAAGAATAATAATTCAAGATCACAAGCTCAACATAGCATAACAAGCGTCAACATATGCAACATAACAACATAAACATATGTAAGCAACCTCAATTTATCTATAACCTTGATAACCTCTGCAAAATACCTTGCAACATATCATTCATACCAAACATATATTGCACCCAAACATACCTTGCTGCTACTCCTTTTCCATCAATGACAACAATGCCAACACTACTTCGTACAAAGATCAATGCCTTGTATTCAATATACTAGTTCATAATTCTATGTATTGTGCAAATCAATTAAAGATCCATGTTTGAGCTCTGTTCCTTTTTTCACATTACCAAAATATAACATGAACTCACCTTCACCAATCTCAAGATTTTAATATCCTTTATAATATACCACGAGATTGCCTTCACCAATCTTGAGATTGAAATATCCTATATATATATATATATATATATTGATTGTTTAACCCGCCCAAATACCATGGGTTTTACCATGGTTTAACTCATGGAATTTCCATACTTTTCATACTCCGTTAGTCGAGAACATGACTTTAACCAATGTGTTGGTTGCTGCCCAATGTAAGATTGGGACCGCTAAACTTGGGCTCTCTCAATCATTTGATTATATCGGGCACTAAGGACGTTGTTAAGTCTTGCACTAGTTGTTACGCGTTGATAATTATGGATCATCGACTTGCTCTTGTGTCCACCCTTTAATCACATTAGGCTCCAAGATGTTGTTAAATTTCATGCTATTTGTTACATACTAACAATTTTGGAGCATTTATTTGGTCCTGTGTCCACCCTTCGATCACATCGCGCACCAAGACTTGTGTTAACTCCCATGTTTCTTGTTACCTAATGGAAAATTTGGACGGTAGATATATTCTTCCTGCACCGATGGATTGTATCGAGCATAAGAACCCATGTTATCTCCTTGGGATGTTTTCACCCTATCTGTTGATCCCATTAAAAACAGAAATATATGCCTTACACTCACTCACACTTATTCAAACCATATATATTTGGCTTTATTCAAATTGTTACAATCATTTATCTTACAACCTTTACCATCACGCTAGATTAATCATAAAGTGTGCAGTAACAAACATCATTGCATGTTTCCTCGTTGCGCCAATGCATATCAAAATAGTTCAATGTCACGCCGAACCATACTGGCACTATGCTACTATGCATAATATTGTGTTTTTTCTTCTAAAACACCACCTATAATGAAACATAGCCACAAAGGCTACCAGAACCTCTCCAACTATTTCATCCTTCTACAAAACAAGTGCTACATCAACTATGGTTGGATGTGCCACAAGAATAGATGTTAGTTCTATGCTCATGGCAATGGCATAGGTACAAATAGCCCCTATATAGAAATAATTTGGAATAAGGTGTTTTCTATTTGACATTAGCATGGCAAACAATTGGAAGATTCCCATAGCTTTTGAAAATTACCAAAACATAAAGAGAGAGAGAACTTGCATTTGCAATCGCCTCTAGCTAGGCTTTGGCTTCAAACTGTTTATGTTGCTATGCACATTAAAGTTAAAAACCATGTAAAATCACACCAACACACACCAAGCATTCAAAGGTGAGAAAAATTCAACTTATTTTCCAGTTAGCGGTTTCAATCAATTAAGTAGTGGTTTGGGCTTATTAAAGTTTGGGGCATGAAAAATAAATTCTAAACATTAAATATTTAGGAAAAAATTGTAGCAATAGTTCATTTAACATGGAACTACTCTCGTCTCCCAACAACCCTGAAGTTGTGGGGACTAATAAGAATGCAAACCAATAGGACCTCATTCCTACTAACATTAGCATCTCTTTGTTGCATCAAGAATTCACATTCATAATGTTACCTAGTAATCAAAATAAAGGAAACATTTAAATAGAATTTTTGGTTGTTGAGATCTTTCGTCAAATATTAAGCACTCTTTTGTACAAGTTAAAATGAAGGTTATATTTAACCACCATTTTATAGCATGGATTTTCCAACATCATATATCAACTTCGAATGGAATCAACGGCCTAGTCATTTCCTCTTTGTACTTAAAAATACTTTGTCAATCAATAATGTTCCCAATGTCATTTACCTATACATTTCTTGGTTCCCTGTGTAATCACCAATTGTTACTGTTTTGTGTGTGAAAACTGTTAGACATGACACTCTCAATAAATAGTAATTGAATATGTAGAAATTAATTGTAGATTAAAAATTGTGAATGTATTGTACTAAAACATAAGACTCAAATCTACTCTACTCATCTGCAAAAGAAAATTCACGATTGAGAACACATATAAAAAACATGCATCATGATTCAACACACATACACATAGATTTATCTAGGGGAAAGGAATTGCTCAAAACCCCTTCATATATGTATTGCATTAATCAAATAATCTAAATGAATATAATATGCTTGCTCAATCTTAAGCACAATCTACACAAGTATCTTCTATCATCTGCCTAACTGAATGAATTTGGACAATACTTAGCCAATTTCAAGCTTCACAAGCTCCTAATTCCTTGTGTTGTTTCTCTAGGAATTAGGCCCCTATTAATTAGGAAACTCCCTCATCTATATTGCGTAACTCCTTTAGGTCATTTCTCTGGCTGCATGCACCATATGTACACATTGGAATATGCTAAAATTGATAGTACACTACCCTTGAACTCCAATCTCAACTGGGTAACTTGAATTATCTGCACTCATGAGCTAATTTAGGTTGATTAATCAGTTAACTAGTTGATCATTGAAGATTCACCCCACTACTAGACCTCCCACTAGTTCCTCCAACGGTTAGAACTATTTTAACTAACCTTAACTCAATTTAACTGAATTAAATTGTTACAACTAACCTTAACTCAACCTAGGCTCCTAAAATTTAGGAACCATTGTACACAACTCAAGTTCAAACCATAACTTGAATTAACTAATATAACTGAGTTATAATAACTCAGTTAACTCATTCAAGTTGTCTACTTATGTGGAATTTCGATTTTCTCCCAATTTAATTCATGGGAAAATTAAATTGGGAATTTCTTGCTGCATTTTCAACACTCCCTCTCAACAAGAAATGGATTCACAACTACCCCGATCCATAACCTGTGGAATGTATTGCATGCAACACATCTCCTTGTTGCTACTACTACTGCAACATTTGCAATTGAGAATAATATAAGAAATAAACAAATTGAATCAACTGTGTTTACAACTGTATACTCGGAAAACTGTGTTGTTGTTGGCTTTGCTACTGAACCTCCTACTCTTCCTTCAACACTCCTCTACACTCCTCAGTATTTGACTAACACTTATCCTCCTGCTACTGAATATTGTGGGCCCATGTAGCAAGGTAATGATCCATGAGGAGAACACCTCAATGGACCCTGCCCAAATTTATGCAACTCTTGGACTAAGGATCTATATCGCTCCACCTCACTCTTGGAGGTATAGCTGCATGTGTTCCCTCTATCCACTTGGATCAAACTATCCCCCTGTTAGAGGTATATTCTTTAGTGGATGTCTCCACTTTTCCTCTTCTCTGATTATCCATTTGTGGCTATTCCACAACTTCCTGAGAGTGCTTCTAAGGTTGCATGTTGAGAGGTCTAACATGCTCCCTCTCAACCACCATATATCTAGTCTTCGTCTTGCTCCTCAAGGATTTGTATGCATCTTATACCTCAAGTGCATACAAGTTCTTGACTCGAGCATTGATTTTCTTCACTTTTCATGTGGCTATGTGTCTGAAGAATTCCTTTCCTTTGCTAAAGATCACATCGTAGCCATGATCTTCCAAAACTGCAATGGAAACAATGTTCTTCTTTAGACCTGGAAAAAAAATCACATCCTTGAGTCTAAGAGGAGATCTAAATTCCCTATGAAAGGTGAATGTAAGGATATTGATCATGTTATACCTTCTATCATCTCCAAACTCAATTTTCATCTGGAGATATTTCTCCTCCAAGCCACTGAAAAATTATTTGTTTCCCATCATGCAGAACAAGGCACCACTACCCAAATACCACATCCTTCCCATCATTGTGATTGTCATGCATGTGATGATAATAAATTCAATCTCGAACTGTGAAGCCAAATCTTCACATGATACTGCTACTACAGGCTCCTTCTTCCTTGCCTTCTTCCATGGACACTTCGTGGCAAAGTGCCTGAATTCATGACAATGAAAGCACTTGATTTTTTCCACGCCTTTTTTCTTTACCTCTAGCCTAGAATTAGCCTCACCTTGTGACTTCTTCCCCTTTTCCTTCATTCCTTTTCTATCTAATGAAAATTTTTCTTCCTGTTCTTTGGATGAGGTCCCATCTTTGTTACTCCGCCTTATTTCTTCCTGCACTAGATCAGACCATAAACGCTCCCAACTTGGTAGTTTATCTCTACCATTTACTGAATCTTGATAACTATGCCAGCTCTTGGAAAGGCCCAAAAGAGCTAGAGGTACCAAATATTCGTCAGGTATAGTAACACTAAACCCATCAAGTTCATCACGACACTGTGTAAACTTTCTCGGGAACTGCAGAATTGATTCATTCTTTTGCATCTTGATACTTCTAATTTTATCCTTGAGTGTCAGCTTCTTGTGGCCACTATTTTTCTCAAACAAATTTGTCAATTTTTTCCACATTGCGAACGGAGTCTCTTTCCCATGGAGATTTGAGACAATATGATCTCGAACTCCCTCCAATATGATTCTCCTCGCTTTAGCCACATCCTTCTTCCACTGAGCATGTATAAATTATATAACATATGCATGTATATATCCATATTCTCTCGATCTAACAATATTTATCTTCTTACTAAATACAGAATCCTTCCACTGTTAATGTTTTGCGGAAATTTAAAACTCAATTGAAAACACATGAAGCAATAAAAATAATCACACATAACACAATTGTTTAAAGGGAAAGCCTGAAGATAAAATCCCCAACTATCATATATTATGTATCATGGAGATCATGTAACAATCTCATACAAATCTTAGTACATCAAGCTCTCAGTACAATCAATCGTCACACACTAACATGAAGAAATCTGCAAATCCATGCATTTATTTCTTGCCAGCTGATATCCTGCCTCCACTGCGCAATCCTTGCTAAAGAAGACCTCTGAATGAATTCCAATCTACCTTTCCTTGACTGTGTAATCGTCATTGGCAACTCCAATGTGTGTGTGATGAAATCAATGCATCACTATAGTCACAATAGATAGTCCATCTTACCCTTTCACCTACCTCTCCACTAGGTCTCCACTGGAGCTAACATGCACTTTAGTTAACTGTTGTTTATGTTTAGTTGTTAGTGATTTATTAGTTGTGAATTAATTAACTAATTAATTCACTTAACTCTCACTAGTGTATCATTCAGTTAGACTAGATACCTCTAGCTCAATTGAGTTTAACTCACTTAACTGAGTTAAACTGAATAACAACTCCATAAAATACTCTTCCAACTCTGTCATAACTTTTCCACTTCAATTCTAACTGAGTCCTCCATGCATGAGCCACCAATAAACCCTAATAATTGTGTAATTCCTTAAGACCACTAATTTGCCAAATCTGTATACTGAAATATAGTGCTCCAAGAGAATAAGTTGATATTTAGAGTCTGATTATTATTAAGGGCTAATAATAATCGACACATCTATTTTTAGATCGACGATCTATAAATAGACTTCGCCCAATCTTCTAGAAAAATAATTTCATCTATTTTTCCAACTTGACCAACCATCCACAAATAGCATCCTGCAACTTCTGAAATAAGATCACCATGTCTAAAAATAGACATAGCCTAAAAATAGACTTACACCTAAAAATATCCTGCGGGCCCACTTAGTGAAGGTGACTAATTTTCACTAGCCTCATCATCTTGTTGAGTCTCAAAACTCCCTCTCAACAAGATATGGATTATCCTTCACCCCGATCCTGCCTCTATGGTATTCGAATTTGCACCTGCTGAGCGCCTTCGTCAGAATGTCTACATTCTGATCTTCCATGGGAATTTACTAAAGCAACATGATATTCTGCTGCACACAATCTCTGATATGATGATACCGGATATAAATATGTTTAGATCTATCATGAAACACAAGATTAATCGAGAGTTTAATGCAACTCTGATTATCACAATGTATCACTGTAGGATCTAAATGTGAACCGAACAAATCGACCAGGATCTTCCTCATCTAGATAGCCTCACATGCAGCTTGACTTGTTGCCATGTATTACCCAACTGTTGGCGGAAATTTCACGGATCTTTTGTTTCTGTTGTACGGCATTGCCAAGTCAGTCTAAAAATCCCCTGCGGTGTGCTCTTTTGCATGCATTTGGGCTACTGCCTTATCATAGTGAGAAATAATGCAACTTCACCTCATCCATCTGTTTGTACCCGCAAAATATACTTAGATGTTCCCGAGATACCTGGGTTTTACTTTTCACCCTTCCAAAGGCTTGGTAGCTTAACCATCAACTTGTGGCGTTCCACACATAGCATATGTCCGGGTCTTGTATTAACTACAATAGCAAGATGAACCCTGGCTTGTCGATAAACGGTGGCATCCTCACCTCTACGATGTGCGTGTCTCTTTCCTCCAATTTCTTGGAAGAGGAGTGTCAATAGGCTTGCAGCCTTGCATGTGAAACTTCTCAAGTATCTCCCGAGCATACTTGCCTTGAGACACAAACAGTTCACCTTCCCACTGCCATATTTCCAATCCAAGGAAATAATGAAGGAGGCCCAAATCCTTCATCTCAAAATCCTTTGCAAGAGCTTCCTTGCATGAGTGTATCAACTACTCATCACCCGTTAGTATTAAATCATCAACATAAATAACAAGGATTAAAATCTTACCCTCCACCACAATTTGGTACAGGTTTGCATCCACCTCACTCTTGGTGAAGCCAAGTCCAATGAAATAGTTGTCGATCCATGTGTACCAAGCACGTGATGCTTGCTTCAGCCCATACAACGCTCTTTTGAGCCTGCACACATGCGACTAGCTGCTGAAGATTTTGAATCCTTCAGGCTGCTCAATGTACTCTTCTTCCTCAATGATCCCATTAAGGTACGCAGTCTTCACATCCATCTGATGAATGTGCCAACCCATCTGTGCTGAGAGAGCAAGGATGGTTCTTATAGAAGAATATTGTGCGACAGGTGTAAAGGTTTCTTCATAATCAATCCCCTTGATCTGTGAGAAGCCCCGGGCAACAAATCTTGCCTTATACTTCTCGATGCTCCCATCAGTAGCTTGCTTTACCTTGTAGATCCATCTCAATCCTACAACTGATTTACCCACCGGCCTTGGAACAATCTCCCAAGCATTGTTTCTGAAAATGGAGTCATACTCCTCCACCATGGCATCTACCCATGTGGGCTCCTGCACTGCTTCTTCAAAAGAAGATGGCTCTTTCATGGTACACTTGCTCATGAGAGCCATGTATCCTGTAAATCGGTCAGGTGACTGTCTCTGTCTGCGGTGTGATGTAGGGACTCCTACATTTTGTGCTGCATCAAGCTTCAGTCTCTTAGCTTCTATGGTACGTTTTCTGCTAGTTCTGATGTTTGGCTCTGCATGAGTGGACTCCTCCACTCTATGAAGTTCTTCCCGTGGTTGATCCACATCTGGAGGTTCATCTTTTGGAACGGGCAGTTCCTCCACTGCATGCAAGTCTAGCTCCCTCTCGAGCATAGCTCATGCAGCACCCATGATCATTCTGTTCTTTGTAGAAATTATATGCACTAAACATGCATATTTCCTAGATCCACCTGATCTCACACTATTTAACTTTATGCAAGATACTGAATCATTCCACTTGTTAATCTTTTGTGGAAAATTAATTGCACACACATGTAAAGCATAAATAAAATAATCGCACATAACACAGTTGTTTTTAACTGGGAAAGCCTGAAGCTGAAAACCACAACTATATATTATCTATCATGGAATCATATGACAATCCTCATACAAATCTTATCAAGCTCTCAGTACAGTACAATCGTCATACACTAATCAGGAACAATCTTGCAAATCCATGCACCGATCTTTGCCTCCTGCTAGCCTGCCTCCACTGTGCAATCCCTGCTGAAGAATAACTCTAAATGAATTCGAATTACTCTTTCATTGACTGTGAATCCTCATTGGCAACTCCAATGTGTGTGTGATGCAATCAATGCATCACTATAGTCACAACAGATAGTCTATCTTGCCCTTTCACCTACCTCTCCACTGGGTCTCCACTGAAACTTCCATGCATTGTAGTTAATTGTTGTATTGTTTAGTTGATTAATGAGTTATTATTTGTGAATTAATTCACTCCACTCTCACTAGTGTATCAATCAGTTAAACTAGATACAACTAGCTCAACTTAGTCTAACTAAGTTAAACTGAATACAACTCCATAACTACTTCTTCCAACTGTGTCATAACTTTGCCACTTGATTTCTAATTGAGTCCTCCATGCATTAGCTCCAGTAAACCCTTGGGAATTGCGTAATTCCCTCAGTCCACTGATGTGCCACATCTGTTCACTGAAACAAAGTTCTCCAAGAGAATAAGTTGTTGTTTAGTGTCTGATTATTATTAAAAGCTAATAATAATCGACATGCATCTATTTTTAGATCAGCGATCTATAAATATACTTCGCCCAATATTCTAAAAATAGAATTTCATCTATTTTTTCAACTTGATCAACCATCCACAAATAGCATCCTGCAACTTCTGAAATATGATCATCATGTCTAAAAATAGACATAGTCTAAAAATAGACTTGCGCCAAAAATAGCCCGCGGGCCCACTTAGTGAAGGCAACTCTTTTCACTAAGCTCATCATCTTGTTGAATCTCAACATTCTTCCTCTCTGTGACCCCATTTTTCTGTGGGTTATGAGGTGCTATGAGTTCTCTTCGAATTCCTTCTTTGCTACAGAAGTCTTTGAATTCGTTCAAGATATATTCACCACCATTATCGCTCCATAGAGCTTTCACTTGCTTCCCTGGCTCCTTCTCCACCAATATTTTGAACTCACATAACTTTGAGAATGTTTTACTCTTCTTCTGCATGAATAAGATCCAGCATCTACGAGAATAGTCATCAACAAATATAACATAATACCTATGTTTTGTTGTTGAAGCAACCGAGAAAGGTCCAAACATGTCTGTGTGAATTCTTTCCAGGATCACCAAAGCACAGTTCTCCTTCTCATGAAAGGTGGTCTTCACAAACTTACCCATAGTACATCCCTTTCACTGATCTGACTGCGCAAGAGTACCCTTGGGAAGTCCAGTAGAAATCTGCTGCAAAATCTTCAAAGCGCCATGGTGAAGATGGCCCAATCTCTTATGCCATAATTTTCCCTCATCCCAGCTCACCACTTCTTCTGCGTTTCCCATCATTGCAGCGCAGCCATCTACCTCCAGCTTGTAGAGATTATTAACTCGAATCCCTATCCTCTTGGTTTGACCCATTTTTTTATGTCGTAGGAAAGCTTTTCCATCGTTGAAAACAACGTCATAACCTCTGTCTTCAAACATTTCGACTAAGACCAAGTTCTTCTTCAGACCTGGAACATGCATAACATATTTCAACGGAAATGTATTACCTGAATCCCTCTCAAAGGTAATGGTCCCAATGCTCATCGCACTATATCGACCATTTTCGCCCATCTCTCTATGCATTTGGAGGTCCTTCTCCTCCAAGTCACTAAACAACTCCTTGTCTCCAGTCATATGGAAAGACGCACCACTATTAAAATACCACACAGATCCCATTGAGCTTGAAACCAAGCATGCGATCAAGGAGAAATCAAGTTCAAATTTTGAGGCTAAGACCTCTCCAGCTGCAACTCCAGCAACCTTCTTGTTCTTCTTTTTCTATGGACAGTTATTGGTGAAATGCCCATGTTCGTGACAGTGAAAACACTTCACCTTGGAAAAATCCTGCTTCTTGCCTTTAGCCTCGGATTTTGAAGGGAATTTATTCCCCTTCCCTTTCCTTGCTTTGGCAGCCAAAGCGCAATTCTTTGCATCTTCATTCTTCGATGAAGAGCCATCCCTGGTACTTCGCCTTATCTCCTCCTGCACAAGATCCACCAAAGTCGCTCCCAACCCGGTAGTTTCTCTTGTCCATTGACATAGTCTTCGTAGCTATGCCAACTCTTCAAAAGCACAAGGAGAGCCAAGCTCACCAATTCATCATCATCAACAGTAATCCCCACACTTCCATGTTCATCCCTACAGTGGACAAACTTCGTGAGATATTTTTGAATATTGTCGCCCTTCTCCATTTTTATTTTTCTGAGCTTATCTTTCAGTGCCGACTTCCTCTGGTTGCTGCTGCTTTGGAACAAATCTGTCAAAGCCTTCCACATTGCAAATGGAGTGGCTTTCGCATGAAGGTTGGACACAATATGATCCTTCACACCTTCCAACAAAATTCTTCTTGTCTTTTCTACCTTCTTTTGCAATGTGTCAAGTAATGCAGCATCGCTAGAACCCGTCTTAGGAACATCGTTATCGATGAAATACTTTAGTCCATTATCTTCCAGCACCGCCTACATCCTATCCTTCTAGGCTATGTAATTCAAGCTTCCCTCAAGGGCATACTCCAATTGCAACCCATTGAAAGAAATTTCAATGTATACTCAACTGTCGCACCAAGAAATTTCTGCAGCAAATACGAATTTTCCACTGGCACAAACTCAACAATTCTTCACAATTGCAATCTTCAAGAATTAACACTACTCTGATACCATGTAGGAATTATATAAAATGTGCATGTCTATATCCAGATTCTCCTGATCTAACAATATTTATCTTCTTTCTAAATACAGAATCCTTCGACTTTTAATCTTTTGCAGAAATTTAAAACTCAATTGCAAACACATGAAGCAATAAAAGCAATCACACATAACACGGTTGTTTAACGGGAAAGCCTGAAGCTAAAAACCCAAAATATCATATATTATGTATCATGGAGATCATGTAACAATCTCATACAAAGCTTAGTACATCAAGCTCTCAGTACATTCAATCGTCACACACTAACATGAAGAAATCTGCAAATCCATGCACTGATTTCTTGCCACCTGATAGCCTACCTTGAGTGCGCAATCCCTGTTGAAGAAGACCCCTGAATGAATTCAAATCTACCTTTCCTTGACTGCGCAATCCTCATTGGCAACTCCAATGTGTGTGTGATGCAATCAATGCGTCCATCTTACCCTTTCACCTACCTCTCCACTGGGTCTCCACTGGAACTAACATGCACTGTAGTTATCTGTTGTTTCTATTTAGTTGTTACTGAGTTATTAGTTGTGAATTAATTAACTAATTAATTCACTTAACTCTCACTAGTTTATCATTCAGTTAGACTAGATACAACTAGCTCAACTGAGTTTAACTCACATAACTGAGTTTAACTGAATAACAACTCCATAAACTACTCTTCCAACTCTGGCATAACTTTGCCATCTCAGTTCTAACTGAGTCCTCCATGCATGAGTCACCAATAAACCCTAGGAATTGCATAATTGCTTCATCCCACTGATTTTCCAAATCTGTATACTGAAATAAAGTGCTTCAAGAGAATAAGTTGATATTTAGAGTCTGATTATTATTAAGGGCTAATAATAATCAACACATCTATTTTTAGATCAACGATCAATAAATAGACTTCGCCCAATCTTCTAAAAATAGAATTTCAACTATTTTTCCAACTTGACCAACCATCCACAAATAGCATCCTGAAACTTCTGAAATATGATCACCATGTCTAAAAATAGACATAGTCTAAAAATAGACTTACACCTAAAAAAGCCTGTGGGCCCACTTAGTGAAGGTGACTGATTTTCACTAAGCTCATCATCTTGTTGAATCTCAACAGAGCAAGATACTAGGAATTAGATGATGGGGTTTTTGATACATATTTCTTGATGTATTCTAGCATCCCATTTTCATCCAATATTGCCTCCATGTGGATCTTCCCTTCCACAAATTTTGTGGTTTTTTCCAAAGAATACTTATGCCCGAGTCCATTGAAAGTCATATTCTCAGTCCTGGAGAAAACTTGTAACATTGATGTTCAAATCCGAACCTCCTATAATGAAAACCTTGAATCCTCTTCTCTATTGTGAATCTAGCTCTGATACCATGTAGAAATTAATTGTAGATTCAAAACTGGTCATGTATTGTACTAAAACATAAGACTCAAATCTACTCTGCTCATCTGCAGAAGAAAATCACAATCGAGAACACATACCAAAAACATGCATCATGATTCAGCACACATACACAGATTTATCTAGGAGAAAGCAACTACTCAAAACCCATTCCTATACATATTGCATTAATCAAAGAATTTGGATGAATATAATATGCTTTCTCAAGCTTGAGCACAATCTGCAAAAGTATCTTCTATCCTTTGGCTGACTAACTAACTCTGGCCAATAATTAGCCAATTTAAAACCTAATTCCTTGTGATGTTCCTCTGAGAATTAGGCCCCTATTAATTAGGAAATCCACTCACATGGATTGCACATTTCCTTCAGTTCATTCCTCTGACTACATGCACCATTTGCACACATTGGAATATGCTAAAACAAATAGTACATTGCCCTTGAACTCAAATCTCAATTGGATAATTTGAATTATCTACATGCATGATCTAAGTCAGGCTGACCGATCATTTAACTGGTTGATCACTGAAGATGCACCCCACTGTTAGACCTCCCACTAAGTCCTCCAACAATTGGAACTAGTTTAACTAACCTTAACCCAATTTAACTTAATTAAATTGTTACAACTGAAATTAAGTCAACCTAGGCTCCTAAAATTTATGAATCATTGTACACAACTCAAGTTCATCCCACAACTAGGATTAACTAAGCTAACTGAGTGATAATAACTCAATTGACTCATTCAAGTTGTCTAGTGATGTGGAATTTTTATTTTCTCCTAATTTAATTCAAGGGAAAATTAAATTAGGAATTTCTTGCTACATTTTCAAAAAAATATACTAAAGCCAATGTTTATGGTAAGTTGTGGAAATAAATCTCAGAATTCAAAATCCATCTCATCCATTTACACCACACTTTGCTCCTACTTTAATATCATCAATATGTGTGCCATAAGAGACATAAATTTATGATATAAAATAACTATGAATTCTTTGTGATCATGACAATTAGATTAGAGTCTATCAATACTAGTTCTAAATCGAAAACCATGCAAGGACAACCACAAAATAAATAGTGTGTGAAGACATGTTCAGATACCTCTACTACAAAGTGACTTGATGATTGAGTTGGTCCCCACCACTATGTCGATGTCGATTTGTTTTATTTGATATCAGATAACAAAAAAAGTTGAACCAAATTTGATTTATGAATAACCTGACACATGGCCTTGAAAACTATGATGCAAAGTTGATTGTCACAACGCATTCAAGTTGGGTGTTTGGAGCAAGGACCGTAAACTTTCTTTCGGAATATTTTGGACCTTTGATGCATTCCCCCTTGACACATTTCTTCTGCACACCTTCGTCACACACAACACTACGTATTAATCAATTAATTAGCAGTTTTCGCTTATTAATGTTTGTGGCAAGAAAATTTAGGTTTACGTGCATATCGGATGTGAATACTCATAACATATGAAAGAAAGAAACAATATTGTTAAAACGATGATTGTCTTCCACATTCACAATTTCTTGGAAAGTTCATCATTCGTTTCCAATTAAGCCTCAGTGGCATCTCCAACTTGTGTTAGTTTTCGATAACAAGGAAAATCATATACAATGTACCCAAAAACCCAAATTTTTGAACCTAGAAAAGAATTAGCATTGATCATATACGGAATAATGAACAAAAATTTATCATGATACACTGAAGTATTCCTTGACTACATAATTTGTCTCCACCTCCCCCCATTTGTATAATGATTTTCAACCAAAATTGAATTAATAGTTTATGCTAGTAGCTTTATGTTCAACATGTTCAATATGATTGAGTTTATTGTGTCTTGTTTCACTAGATATGTTATACACCATATAATAGGTTTCTAGACACATAATCATTTAGTTTCAAAAGACGAAGAGTTGAGATGGAACTTTGAAGAACAAGAACATTTATCGGATTTTGGTAACATAAGTGCTAATATTGCACACATTGGAAAATTTGAAAATGTCAATGTAAAGAGAAATGAACACTACGATTACTTTGAAAAAAAAAAAAAACCTCATAAATGAATACAACATTTGTCAATCATTGCAAATGCTAAGATTGCACACATTGGAAAATTTGAAAATGTCAATGGAAAGAGAAATGAACACTACAATTCCTTTGAAATTTAAAAAAAAAAAAAAAAAACTTAGAAACGAATAAAAAATTCACCAATAATTGAAAATTACTTCAATCTCTTATCTATCAATCATATTTCACCTTTGCAAAATTACGCAATCTACTATCAACCTTCTCAACACTACTTACCCTGAAATAAATTTTAGTTGAAAAAATAATCCCATTAAAAAAAGAATTCATGAATATATGAAAAAAGTGTTGCACGAAATAGAAGTATGCAAAAGAAACTTGTGAAGTTGCTACTTACCCATAAATAATGTTAAGTTGAAAAATTAATCCCATTTTTAAAAAATTCATGAATGTATAGAGAAAGTGTTGCATGAAATGGAACCGTGTGGAAGAAATTTTTGAAATGGCCAATATGTAAGGATGGAGGAAGATGAAAAATAGACACATGCAACTCCACACCTTTTACAGGTCACTTCTGCAACTTTCACGTCTCCCATTGATGTAACAAGGAATAAGCTCCACATTTGATGGAATGTAACTAGAAATCAACTTAACTCATGGACCAAGGGGCACGTTCTCAATTAGCAAAGCCTCAATCAATCATTCGTTTATCTAAGTCTGAAGTTAGATTATGCATTTTCCTTCTTCCACTCGATCAATAAGTGAGTGAAATATCTCTCTAGCTCGCCTGACACAAATATCTTAATTGACTCGAACGAACATCATCCAATATTTCAATTCTGAGATGGTATAATTACATATATTAAAAATATGTCTCGAACACGAATCGAAGGGAAATATGACAAGAAGATGACTCATAGGGAGGAAAACAATATTGCTTCAAGATTGAATGATACACATAGCATATGAAATCAACAACCACGATTGTTGAAGCTTAGGTTGTCTTTCACATTGATAATTTATTGGAAAATACATCCTCGATTTCCAATTGAGCCTGAATGGCATTTCTAACCTGTGTTAGCTATCGATAACAAGGAACATCATATTGCATTGTTATGACATAACCATCTAGATAGTACACATCTATCACATATACTTATACCCTTTCCATGCTCGCCACTTCCGAAACACTAATTTGTCTTCAATAGTTAATTAATATTGTATATCAATAGTTGTATGTTCAACATTTCATACTTTTCATCTAATAGTTAGAGATGCCATTCAGACACAATTGAAAGTCATATATGAGATCTTATGGGACGCCCTTTTTGGAAATAAAATTTTATGTAAGAAAATAGAAGCTCGAACAATACTCTCAGCTTTTAAATGCATTCCTCAAAGAGAAAATGAACATCGTCACCAAAGTGAACAATCAAAATTATTTGTGTACTCCACTCCTCAAAATACCAATGATACATAGTCGACCAGTGAAAGTTCTTATCAATGTGAACAAATATTTTAATTATATCACTACAAGTAGCTTCTTTCATCCATATACTATCCATTTCCACTTTGTAATTAAAAATACGTATTTAATCAGTGACATTCTCAATTATTTTAAACTATATATTTCTCGTTTCCCTGTATAATCACCACCTATTATCATTTTGCATGTGAAACATGCTACACAAGATACAGCGTATAAACATATGTACCCTAAGTCACATAAATGTACGAAATGAAATAAATATGAAATATTTCTATCTGAGATCAAGATGGCATTGAGATTTTTTTCGTCCCAATCCTCCGCTAATGATTACAATTTGACCAATTATGTCTTTCTGCATTGAGAAATTTTGTGCTGGCTTGGGTATATCTGTATCCTCATCACTTGTATGTTTCATGCTAATATATTCATAACATCATTTTTCATGTTCAATGTCAAATAAAATTCTCATCCTGCCATAGCACATTCACAAAATGTGATAAAAGCATTTCAAATAACCCATGATTAAAGTTAACTAGTAAATATGATTAATATAAAACACCTCTACGGGTAAATATCAATCTTTTAATCTTTCAATTCACTGAATACACACGTGATTAGGTTATATCCTTTCATAACATTTATATTGTCTGAATATTAAATTTTATCTACTCTAAATGTTATGAAATGATGGTTGTTCTATGAAACTATCAATAAGCCTTGTATTTTTAAACTAGTTTTGTAATTGTGTTTTTTCCTTTTTTGTGTACTCATGCTTTAGGCTCCACAAAATTTTCAAGGACTCAATTTAATTTATTTGAAATCAATCTTACTACCTAGAAACCAAACAAGATCATCTACGGTTGTTCACAATAATGGTTCAATGGTACAAATTTGTAGGTATATAAAATAACTAGAGAGGTTACATATTTTCATTACATCAATATTCCTGTAAATTTCCAATTACAATTTGTGCATGGTCATGATAATACTTGGAATTTTTATTCCAAATGCACCATATATAGTTTTTGCAGATTTGTTAAAAAAAGCTAATGTTTCATCTTTTCTCATGTTAACTTGTAATAACATCCTCTTACTATGAAATTTAATATTAATACTATTCTCAACTTAAACACTAACTAAAATTAAAACAAATTCACATGAAAAATAAAAGTAAAAAGTGCTTGCATAATTACAAATTTCTAAACTTGAGCACTACATAGTTGTAATTTAAATTGTATAAGCATGAAGGAAGGAACCACCCACCCTTATTTCTCACCCAATATACACATAAAAAAAACATTTCATGCCCCAAAATTTAACAATCCAAAACCACTAATTAATTGATTAATATGTATTGTTGTGTTGGAATGAGGTGTGTGGAAGGGAAATTTATGTGGAGGTACAAAACATTACAGAAGAAAGTGTTTGTTCCCTACTCCACACACCCATTCTCCCACAAAACACTTCTTCCTCACACACATTAATAAGACTCTTCATTTAATATTGCATAATAAGTATTTAATTCACAAATATGAAATCATAAATGCACATAGTATTTAGGAAAGTGAATACCAAGATTCAATGTATCTAGTTTTTAAATGATCAAAGCCATAGAAGATAGTTTTGGAAACTGCACATCAAATAATCGGAAATGATGTTTTTCCACAACTCCTTTGCATCTTGATAACAAATAAAATATGCCCACTTCAACATAGTAGTGGAGAGAGTTAGTTGCCTAACCTTAATTCACATCTAATATACATGTAAACTAAAAAATTCATGCCCCAAACTTTAATAAGCCAAAACCGTTAATTAATTGAGTAATATGTAGTGTTAAGAAGTATGCGAAAGAAGTGTGCAAAGGGGAAATGTATACAGAGATGCGGAACTTTATGAATGATTTTTTTTGTTCCTTGCACCACACATTAGCATTCTCCTATACAACACTGCTTTCTCACAGGCATTAAAAGAGTAAAGGGATCTCTACTTGAATGGTTCATGAGGAACAATACTTACTAAGGTTTTTCAAATGTGGTAGCAAGCTAAGTGGGCTTGATTGTGGGGAAAAATCCACATTTAAGCGTGCTTGAGCTAGAGGAGTTTTGGGATGGGTGACCTCTCGGGAAGTCCTGGTTACTGGGTGCAAGCCCCGAAAGTGATGATTGACGTTGTGTGATTCATTTCACTAGTTTCAATCCCACTTCTTCACCTCTGTGAGCATCACCCGATGCAATGAGTGCTTAGTGGACTATTCAAAAATCATGAGAAATTAGTCAGTTATGACTACATCTCATGGAAATGGTCATAGATGAATGGCTTACTTAACACAGTTGAATCCCAAAAATGATATCTGATTGGATACTAACTTTAGGCTTAAATTTAAAATAATTTCATGTTTGAGGAATAAAGTTCCCTTTGCGCCCCCATTATCCTGCACATACACCTCTTATGCACATCCTTTATTTTGCACAAATTCACAGTGCGATGCACCTGTTCTCTTGCACAACTTAATCTATAAAAGTTTAAAATGGGAAAATTTTAAAATGAAATAAGAGGTAAACACGTTAATGTCAATGTTAGTGTTAGAGCATTCACTGATGAAACAACCACAAATGTGACATCACAAATGCACATAGTTTTCGTGAATTGTATATACCAATATTTGATGTTTCTAATTTGATATTGTTTTTAATCGATCACAACCTTCGAACATAGTAGTGTAAACAGTTAATCACCTACCCTTCTTTCACACTCGATATACACGTAAATAAAAAAATTCATGCCCCAAACCTTAATATTGTATTATAGTTATTGAATTGATGAATGTGAAATCACAAATGCACTTAGTATATGGGAAGCTCAAGTAAAACGATGCCATACTAACATAGTAGTGGGGATATTTAATCGCATGCCCTTATTTTGCACTCAATATACACATAACCTAGACTTTTCATGCCTCAAACTTTAATAACCCAAAAATGATAATTAATTGATTAATATGTAATATTGTGTGGAATGAATATCTGTGGGAATGTATGCAGAGATATGAAACATTGTAGGAAAAATGTTTTTTTTCCTTTCTCCATACGCCCCTTCTCCCACACAACACTTCTCCCTCGCACACATTAAAAAGAAACTTCATTATTATTCGATAATAATGATTTAATTCACAAATGTAAGATCACAAATGCACATAGTATTCAGAAGCCATGAATACCAAGATTCATTCTTTTTACTTTGATACGGTTTTTTAACAATAAAATCCTTCGAACATAGTAATGCAAGAAGTTAATCGCCCAAACTTATTTCACTCCTGATATACATGTAAACCAAAATTTTCATGCTCAAACTTTAATAATCCAAAATTGCTAATTAATTGATTAATATATATTTTTTGTGCGGGAGGGAGGTGTGCGGAAGAAGTGTGTGGAGGAGAAATTTATATGGAGGACAAAAACATTGCAAAAGAAAGTTTTGGTTCCCTGATCCGCACACTCTTTCTCCTACACAACACTTCTTCCTTACACACATTAAAAATGTTGAGATTCAACAAGATGATGAGCTTAGTGAAAAGAGTCACCTTCACTAAGTGGGCCCGCAGGCTATTTTTGGCACAAAGTATATTTTTAGACATGTCGATCATATTCTACGAGTTGCAGGATGTTATTTGTGGATGGTTGGTCAAGTTGGAAAAATAGATGGACTTCTATTTTTAGACTGCCAGTCTAAAAATAGATATGTCGAATATTATTAGCTCTTAATAATATTTGGACTCTAAACATTATCTTATTCTCTTGGAGCACTTCAGTTAAGTGCACAGATGTGGCACAATTGTGAAGAATTATGCCATTCTTCGAAGGTTCTTGGGAGCTATTGCATGGAGGACTTCGGTTAGGCTCATGTGTGAGTTTGGTAGGTTGTAGAAGTAGTTGGTGGGAGTTGTGTTTAGTTTAACTCGATTGGAGCTCAGTTGAGCTAGTTGTATCTAGTCTAACTGAATGATACACTAGTGAGAGTGGAGTGAATTAATTAGTTAATTAATTCACAAATAATAACTCATTAATCAACTGAATAATACATCATTTAACTACAGTGCATGGCAATTTCAGTGGAGACCAGTGGAGAGGTAGGTGAAAGAGCAAGTATGACTATAAGTTGTGACTATAGTGATGCATTGATTGCATCCAACACTCAGTGGATATGCCAATGAGGATTGCGTGAGAAAGGCTGGAGAAATTCGAGTTCATTTAGAGCCATTCTTTAGCCGGGATTGCGTAGTAGAGCCAGGCTAGCAGGTGGCAAAGATCGGTGCATGGATTTGCAAGATCGGGCCTGATTAGTGTGTAGCGATTGTATTGTACTGAGAGCTTGATATGATCAGCTTTGTATGAGGATTGTTACATGATATCTATGACATATATTATATACAGATAGTTGGGGTTTTCAGCTTCAGGCTTTCCTGTTAAAAAACTGTGTTAATGTGTGTGAATTTTTGTTGTTTCATGTGTGCATTGCAATCTTGATTTAATTTCTGCAGATGATCAATGGTGGAATAGATTCTATATTTTGCATGAAGTTAAAATAGTGTGATATCAGGAGAATCTTGGACATATAACACATAATTTATATAATTTCTACATGGTCTCAGAGTAGTTGATCATTGGAGGAGATTTCAATTATTGAAGCAGTTGAGTTTTGTGCTAGTGGAATTCGAATTTGCTGCAGTGTTTTCTTGGTGTCGAAGTTGAGCATTCATTGAAATGTCTTTCAATGGATTGCGATTGGAGTATGCCCTTGATGGGAGCTCGAATTACATAGCATGGAAGGACAGGATGGAGGCGGTGCTAGATGATAATGGGTTGAAGGAGTTCATAGATGTTGATATTCCGAAGCCTGCTTCTAGCGATGCAGCCGCACTTGACGCATGGAAAAAGAAGGTAGCAAAGTGTCGAAGGATTCTGTTGGAAGGTGTGAAGGACCACACTGTTTCTAGCCTTCACTGTAAAGCCACTCCATTCTTAATGTGGAAGGCTTTGACAGACTTGTTCCAAAGTAGAAGTGACCAGAGGAAGTTGGCGCTTAAAGACAAGCTCAGAAAAATAAAAATGGAGAAAGGAGACAGTATACCAAAATACCTCATGAAGTTTTTCCACTACAAGGATGAGCTGGGAAGTGTGGGGGTTACTTTTGATGAAGAAGACTTGGTGAGCTTGGCTCTCCTTGGGCCTCCGAAGAGTTGGCATATATACGAAGACTCTATCAATGGACGGGAGAAACTGCCAGGATGGGAGCGACTTTGGTCGGATCTTGTGCAGGAGGAGATAAGGCGGGGTACCAGGGATGGATCTTCATCGAAGAATGAAGATGAAGAAAATTGCGCTTTGGCTGCCAAAGCTCGGAAAGGAAAAGGGAAGAAATCTCCCAAATCCGAAGCTGAAGGCAAGAAGCAGGATTTGTCCAAGGTGAAGTGCTTTCACTGTCACCAGCATGGACATTTTGCCACTAATTGTCCACAGAAGAAGAAGAAAAGCAAACTGCTGGATCTACAATTGGAGAGGCCTTAGCCTCACATTTTGAGCTGGATTTTTCTTTGATCGCATGCTTGGTTTCAAGTCTGATGGGATCGGTGTGGTTTCTTGATAGTGGTGCGTCTTTTCATATGACCGGAGACAAAGATTTGTTTAGTGATCTGGAGGAAAAGGATCTTGGAGTGCACATCAAGATCGACGATGATGGTAGATATAGTGCAACTGGTATTGGGACCATTTCCTTTGAGAGGAAGTTCGGTAAACCTTTCATCTTGAAGGATGTCATGCATGTTCTAGGATTAAAGAAGAATATGATCTCTGTGGTGATGTTGGAAGACAAGGGTTATGATGTTGTTTTCGGTCAACGAAAAGCTTTCCTTTGGCATAAAACAACTGGTCAAACCAGGAGGATATGGATTCGAGTTAAGAATATTTATCAATTACAGGTAGATGGCTGCGCTGCAATGGCAGGCAAAGCAAAAGGAGTGGTGAGCCGGGATGAGGGCGAATTGTGGCACAGGAGATTGGGCCATCTTCACCATGGCGCTTTGAAAATTTTGCAGCAGATTTCTACCGGGCTTCGCAAAGGTACACTTGTGCAGTCAGATCAGTGCAAGGGATGTACTTTGGGAAAATTTGTGAAGACCACTTTTCATGAGAAGGGTAGTCGTGCCTCGACGATCCTTGAGAGAATTCACACAGACGTGTGTGGACCTTTCACGGTTGCTTCAACAGCAAAGCATAGGAATTATGTGATATTTGTTGATGACTTTTCTTGTAAGTGATAGATCTTCTTCATGCAGAAGAAGAGTGAGACATACTGAAAGTTCTGTGAGTTCAAGATGCTTGTTGAGAAAGAGTCGGGGAAGCAGGTGAAAGCTCTAAGGAGCGATAATGGTGGTGAATACATCTCTGGAAAATTCAAAGACTTCTGTAGCAAAGAAGGAATTCGAAGAGAACTCATAGCGCCTCATAGCCCACAGAAAAATGGGGTCGGGGAGAGAAAGAACAGAACGATCGTGGGTGCTGCAGGGGCGATGTTGCATGATCAGGGCCTTCCCATACACTTATGGGCTGAAGCATGCAACACTATGGTTTATGTGCAAAACCATTGTCCTCATAGAGTACTTGGCATGAGTACACCCGAAGAGGCGTTTTCTGGTAAGAAGCTTGATATTTCTCATTTGAAGATTTTTGGCTCACCTGTTTACATTCATGTGACGAAGGATGCCAGGAAGAAGTTGGAGCCGACCGCAGAGGCTGGGATATTTGTGGGGTACACAAAAACACCCCACAATTATCGTGTGTATTTGCTAGACAGTCGGATGACTGTCGTGCGACGGGATATCAAATTTCATGAGGAGAAAGCCATGAAGTTGTCGCTTGAGAGGGAACTACACTTGCATGCACAGGAGGAGCTACTTGTTCCTAAAGATGTGCCTCAAGATGTGGACCAGCCACGAGAGGAGGTTCATGGAGTGGAAGAAACCACTCATGCAGCACCAAACATCAGAGGGCGGAAGCGCACTACAGAAGTTGAGCGACTGAATCTTGATGCAGCGCAGAATGTAGGAGCTCCTACATCACAGCCCAGACAGAGACAGTCACCTGACCGATTTACTGGATACATGGCTCTGATGAGCAAGTGTATCATGACGAAGCCATCCTCTTTCGAGGAAGCTGTGGAGGATCCCGCATGGGTAGATTCCATGGTGGAAGAGTATGATTCGATTGTCAGAAACAGTGCATGGGAGATTGTCCCAAGGCCGGAAGGGAAATCAGTGGTAGGTTTGAGATGGATCTACAAAGTGAAGCAAGATGTTGACAGGAGCGTTGAGAAGTATAAGGAAAGATTTTTTGCCTGGGGCTTCTCACAAATCGAGAGGATATACTATGAAGAAACCTTTGCACCTGTCGCAAGGTATTCTTCCATACGGACCATCCTTTCTCTCTCAGCGCAGATGGGTTGGCACATTCATCAGATGGATGTCAAGACTGTGTTCCTCAACAGAATCATTGAGGAGGTGTACATTGAGCAACCTGAAGGATTCGAAATCTTTAGTAGCGAGTTGCATGTGTGCAGGCTCAAAAGAGCGTTGTATGGGCTGAAACAAGCACCTCATGCTTGGTACACACGGATAGACAATTATTTCACTGGACTTGGTTTCGCCAAGAGTGAGGCGGATCCAAACCTATACCAAATTGTGGTGGAGGGTAAGATTTTGATCATTATGCTTTATGTAGATGATTTAATACTAACAGGTGATGAACTGTTGATACACTCATGCAAGGCAGATCTTGCAAAGGAGTTTGAGATGAAGGACTTGGGCCTCCTTCATTATTTCCTGGGATTGGAAATTTGGCAGCGAAAAGGTGAATTGTTTTTGTCTCAAGGCAAGTACACCCGGGAGATACTGGAGAAGTTTCACATGCAAGGCTGCAAGCCTATCGACACTCCTCTTCCTGGTGGTTGGAGGAAGGAGGATGCTACATCGGCAGAGGTAGTGGATGCCACTGTTTATCGACAGTTGGTTGGTTCGCTCATGTATTTATTCAATACACGACCGGACATATGCTATGCTGTGAACAAGCTTTCACAAGCGATGGTGAAGCCTACCAAGCTCTTTTGGAAGGCAGGAAAGCATGTCCTGAGGTATCTCAGGGGCACATCTGGATATGGATTTTGGTACAGACAGTTGGATGAGGTGAAGTTGCATGGCTTCACGGATGCAGAATGGGCAGGAAGCCCAACGGACAGAAAGAGCACATATGGAGGGATTTTCAGTATCGGATCTATAGTAGTTTATTGGTACAGCTGGAAACAAAGATCTGTGGCACTCAGTTCAGCGAAGGTTGAGTACATGGTAGCAAGTTTGGCTACATGCGAGGCTATATGGATGAGGAAGATCTTGGTCGGGTTGTTCGGTTCTCACTTAGATCCTACTATGATATATTGTGATAATCAGAGTTGCATTAAAATCTTGGTTAATCCAATATTTCATGATAGATCTAAACATATTGACATCCGGTACCATCATATCGAAAGATTGTGTGTAGTGGAAAATCCTTCTTTGCTTTATTACATTCCCTACGAAGGATCGAGACGAGATATTCGACGGACTACGAGAAAACACTAACCCACGAGCAGGATTGGGTGTTGTGCTAATCCTATCATGTGAGAGAAGTGTTGAGATTCAACAAGATGATGAGCTTATTGAAAAGAGTCGCCTTCACTAAGTGAGGCCAACGGGCTATTTTTGGCGCAAAGTCTATTTTTGGACTATGTCTATTTTTAGACATATGGAGCATGGTCTAGGAGTTGCAGTATGCTATTCTTGGATGATTGGTCGAGTTGGTAAAAATAGATGGACCTCTATTTTTAGACATACAGGTCGAAGTCTATTTTTAGACTGCCTGTCTAAAAATAGGTCAGTCAAATATTATTAGCCCTTAATAATATTTTGGACTCTAAACTTCAGTTTATTCTCTTACAGCACCCTCGGTTAAGTACCTGAGATGTATACAACAGCTAACAAAAGAATTACGCTATTCTGAGGGTTTTCTACTGAGCTATTGCATGGAAAGTCCAATTAGAACTCATGTGATAGAGTTTGGTGGAGTTGGAGAAGTAGTTGGTGGAGTTGTATTTAGTTTAACTCAGTTAGACTCAGTTGAGCTAGTTGTATCTAGTCTAACTGAATGATACACTAGTGAGAGTGGAGTGAATTAATTAGTTAATTAATTCACAAATAATAAATCATTAATCAACTGAAGAATACATCAGTTAACTACAATGCATGGCAGTTTCAGTGGAGACCAGTGGAGAGATAGGTGAAAGAGCAAGTATGACTATCAGTTATGACTATAGTGATGCATTGATTGCATCCAACACTCAGTGGACATGCCAATGAGGATTTCATGAGCAAGGCTGGAGAAATTCGAGTTCATTCAGAGCCATTCTTTAGCAAGGATTGCGCAGTAGAGGCAGGCTAGTAGCTGGCAAAGATCGGTGCATGGATTTGCAAGATCGGGCCTGATTAGTGTGTAGCGATTGTATTGTACTGAGAGCTTGATATGATCAGCTTTGTATAAGGATTGTTACATGATCTCTATGACATATATTATATACAGATAGTTGGGGTTTTCAGCTTTAGGCTTTCCCGTTAAACAACTGTGTTAATGTGTGTGAATTTTTATTGTTTCATGTGTGCATTGCAATCTTGATTTAGTTTCCGCAGATGATCAATGGTGGAATAGATTCTGTATTTTGCATGAAGTTAAAATAGTGTGAGATCAGGAGAATCTTGGATATATAACACAGAAGTTATATAATTTCTACAAAAAATACACTTTATTTACTATTGCATAATAAATATTTAATTCACAAATGTGAAATCATAAATGCACATAGTATTCGAGAACCTTGAATACCAAGATTCATTGTTTCTATTTTTTAAATGATCAAAGTCGTTGAAAATAGTTTTGAAAATTTCACATCGAATCATCAACAAAACAATTTTTCCACGGCTCCTTTGCATCCTAATATCAAATAAAACGAGCCTACGTCCACAAATTATTGGAGAGAATTAATCACCAAAAAATTATGCCCCAAACTTTAATCAGCCAAAACCGGCAATTAATTGAGTAATATCTAGTGTTGAGAAGAATGCGAAAGAGGTGTGAAAATGGGAAATTTATATGGGGATGTATAACATTACGAATGAAATTTGTTGTTCCTTGCTTCACACACTCATTCTCCCGCACAACACTTCTTTCTCACACGCATTAAAAAGAGACTTCATTTAATATTGGATATTAAGTTTCCACTTAAAATTAAGATAATTTCATGTCTAAGGAATAAATTTCCTTCCTCACCCCCATTATCCTGCACATACCCCCTCTTCCACGCATCCTTCATTCCACACAGATTCACAAATCTATGCATCTGTTCTCCCGGACCGCTGAATCTATATAAAAGTTTAGAATGGGAAAATTTTTAAAATGAAATAAGAGGTACACACATCAGTGCTAATGCCATTGTCAAAGCACTCATTGATGAAATGCTCACAAATGTGAAATCACAAATGCACATAGTATTTGTGAACTATAAATAGCAAGATTGTATGTTCCTACTTTGATACATTTTTTAAATGATCAAAGCCACTAAACATAGTAGTGCAAATAGTTAATCACCCACCCATATTTCACACTCGATATACACATAAAGCGAACTTTTCATGCCTCAAATTTTAATATTGGAGTATAACTATTTAATTGACATGAAATCAAAAATTCACTTAGCATTTGGGAAGCTCAAATAAAATGATGCCACATCACATAATATTGGGGGCAGTTAATCACCCACCCTTATTTTGCACTTTATATGCAGATAACCTAGAATTTTCATGCCTCAAAATTTAATACCCCAAACCCAAAAATGTTAATTAATTTACTAATATGTATTGTTTTGCAGGAATGTATGCAGATACAAAACATTACAAGAAAAAAAAATTGTTCCTTGCTTCACACACACCTTCTCCCACATAACACTACTTCCTCACACACATAAAAAAGACACTTCATTTATTATTCAATAATAATTATTTAATTCACAATGTAAGATCACAAATGCACATAGTATTCAAAAATCATGAATACCAAGATTCACTCTTTCTATGTTGATACAGTTTTTAAACAATCAAATCCTTTGAACATAGTAATGCAGGAAGTTAATTTCCCACCATTATTTCGCAACCGATATACATGCAAACCAAATTTTTCATGCCCCAAACTTTAATAGTCCAAAATTGTTAATTAATTGATTAATATGTACTTTTGTGTTGGAGGGAGGTATGTGAAAGAAGTGTGCAGAGGGGAAATTTATGCAGAGGACCAGAACATTGCGAAAGAAATTTTATGTTCCTTAATCCATACACATGTTCTCCCACACAACACTTCCTCCTCACATGCATTAAAAAGATACTTCATTTAATATTGCATAATAAATATTTAATTCAAAAATGTGAAATCACAAATGCACATAGTATTTGGGAACCTTAAATACCAAGATTCGTTGTTTCTAGTTTTTAAATTGATCAAAGTCGTCGAACATAGTTTTGAAAACCCCACATTGAATCATCGACAAAACATTTTTTCATAGCTCATTTGTAACTCAATATCAAATAAAACAAGACTATGTCAACAAATTAATGGCGAGAGTTAATCTTCCACTCTTATTTCACATATGATATACACATAAACTAAAATTTCATGGCCCAAACTTTAACAAGACAAAAACGTCAATTAATTGATTAATATGTAGTGTTGAGAGGTATGTGGAAGAACTGTGCAAAGGTCAAATGTATGCGGAGATCTAGAACATTGCAAGTTAAAGTTTTTGTTCCTTGCTTTGCATATCTATTCTTTCGCACAACACTCTTTTCTCACACGCATTAAAAAGATACTTCATTTAATATTGGATAATAAGTTTCTACTTAAAGCTAAAATAATTTCATTTTTTCATAATAAAGTTTCCTATGCACCCTCGTTCTCCCATACAAACCGTTCTTACGCACAGATTCATAGCTTTATGCAATTGTTTTACCACACAACTAAATCTATAAAATTTTAAAACGAAATAAAAGGTAAATGCACTAGTGGTATATGTCTTACTGTTATTGTGAGAGCACTCATTGATGAACCCCCCCTTCCCCCCTCCAATAAAGGACTTGCTTAGAGCATTATGTCAATGTCGGGGTCAAGGCACTCACTGATGGAGTGACCACTTACAAAATTAGTCTTTTTTTAAATTTTAAAATATTTTTTAGGCACTGATAAATATTGAAAATAAACCGCCCTCCACTAGAGGAATTATGTCACATCAAAGCTCACTCAACCAATGAAAAATTAGAAATAAGATTTCGAGAAATTGGAAAATTATTTTTGACTTTACAGAAAAATAGGATTATTCAACATTTTCTCAAAACTTTTGTTAAAGTTACAAAAACTCGGCAAAATAATCTAGTGGACCTATGATTTAACCGCAAAGGGAATGTTATAGTCCCTAGCAAAGCAAAGACACTTTGTGATATAAAGCTTCTAGTTGAAATGATAATAAATGCACTTTCCAATAGTTAGAGTTACCTTAACATGAGAATACTTAATTTATGTGTAGAACATGTCTTTCTTCCTTTTTGAATTGTTTTGCCCAACTATATATATATTTTTATATAGTTTATTCAAATGTATCAATGCTAAAAGGATTTCAAGAGTGCATGGTTTTGGACAACCAATATTTACAAGTCTATCGAGTCATAAATACTTGTAATTAATATATACATGTACCATTAGATTAAAATAAATACAATATCGAGTAGTGAACATATATTGCCCCGTGCCCCACGTATTAATGACTCAATAACCTAATAAATAAGCTTTACCCTTTTTCTTCTAACCTAACTCCACATACACACTAGCCTACCTTTAATTAGAATCTCTAAAGTTATCATAAAAATCATCCAGTTGTACTCATATTTTTATTGTATATGAAATTTAGTAGTTATAATGGTTAATTTATGTATGATATAAATTAGACTTTGCAAGCTTCACGAGACCTCGCTAATAAGGAGCATGCATGTGGAAGGAAGCTCATAAATGCACAACAATGCATAGTATCACTCCATTGATACGAGGCATGCACGTGAAAGGAAGCTTATGGAAAAACAAGTAGGCACAATACTGAGAGAAATGGCAAGGAAGCCAAGAGTGCACAGTGAATCAACCAGGATTACGCAAAAGTTGCATGGGCATGCGGGGATATTCAAATTTGTATTAGGGTTGCATGAGAGGTGAATCAAGGCACAAGAACGCAAACCATATTTAAATAGAAGTATATTATATGAATCACAAGTCAATAAATGTATTTGACATTTCAATCTTGTAAAATTGGCAATGTCCGGTAAGACAGATAGATCTTATAAAATAAATAAATTGATACACCAAATCATGGAGACTTCACCAAACGTAGATCACCTTCGTTCGTGTATTTCCTCGTCAAAAACTTAAGCATATCATTCGTATGTAATCATTGATAAATTAGATCACTAAGGTAAGAAGTGAATCATTGAAGGAAGATCTCTCAACCATTTTTCTTAGATATTTCCTCTCCTTCTAAATAACTTGTGAAAACTAATGATTTATGGTTGGAGCTCAATCAAGATTTCACAACAATGGATGGGTTCGATCATTTGATGAGCACCTTGAAGTTATCAATGTACATTAATTTTCACTATCATATAGTAAAAATATTCAAATGATTCACTTTAATGATAAATCAATGATTTAGACCCATTGCAAATGCTCACGAGTGATCTAGAATTGAATCTCTATAACAACCACCAATTTATCTTATTCCCTTTCACAAACTACTTATCTTCATTGATAAATTGATATTAAATGCAATTGATGGGAGCGGCATTCTACCATGTCGCGGGGAAGTATTTGCTCTAACATTTAAAGAAGGCTATACATAACATGTGTCATGTCTTTGCATGCCAAAGGTCCATAACATCAAGGTGTACTATCATCATCTATCAAAATAGGGAAAAAGAAAATTTTGTCGATTACAACAATTACCATGGACATTGGGCTCACTTCCCAAGTTTTAGTCAACCCATGCAACATATCCTCCATGTGCATGAGGATTGACCTATATTTTCCTTTTAAAATAAATTAAATGCTTGAATCATATTATTGTGTCCACCAATGCCCATTACACTGCTCACCCTTACATCCATGACACATTTTGATCCAATGATCTTTACCATCCCAAAACTCATTTAAGTCATTTCATTACATGGCCCAAACATTTTGGTGGGTTTGCTTTCTCTTCTTGAATTTGGTCAATGAAATTTCATTGCATGGCCCAAAGATTTTGGTGGGTTTGCTTTCTCTTTTTGAATTTTGTTTTTTCATTGACTCAATTTAATGATTTTGTTTTCAATGGAATCAAAAACACCAATCTAGTGCTCTATGGAATGGAAAATATCAATTTTACAATTCTTAAATTCCTGCATAAATTACGAACATGGTACAATATATGTTGGGCCATGCTCTATATATGTTTCTACTTTGAATAATTTTATTTTTTCTTTTAGTGCCACATTCTATGAGATGCTATCAACACCTAAACTCTGCTTTGTTGAAAACATTTTCCTTTTCTTCTTGACTCCACAAAGAAATGCAATTAAATGAACTAAATATAGAACATTGAGTTTACATCTTTGTTTTAAAAAAGTTTAGGTGAGTGAGGACGCCCAGAAAAAGAACTTTGGCATAAATCATTTTACACCACAAAAGCAAATTACAAAAGCAACCTTTAAGACTATAAGGCTTTTAGGTTTCTCTTCTCTTTCTCGTCATCAAATAGGGATTTTCCTTGTTACAGCAACAATGTCTCATTTCTATGGTTGAGAGAAGAAAATACACGCACTAGTGTAGATGGTAGTAATACAAATATTGTTTTTTTTTTCTTCTTCTTATTTTCACTTTTTTGTAAATGTCTATCCTTTTTAGGTTTATTGTTAACTTTGTGACAAATGGATCACCTCATCTAAGTAGAATTGATGTCATTTACTTGTAAATATTTTTCATCAAGTTCTCCTCGTAGAATAAAATGGTCTTTCTCCTCTAAGACCTAAATGTTCTTTCTCCTCTAAGACCTCAGGTTGGAACATTCAAATTGGGTCAAAGCTACTCTCAAGCTATTGCACTTCAAATTAAAAGTAAAATCTATAATGGAACTCCAAATTTACTATAAGTATGCCAAAGAATTATGCAAATTACATATTATAAATTTCAAATTATTTATGGAATTGAGCATGACATAATATTTTTGCATTACAATCAAATCTATAGAATACAAGGGCATTCATTTAATAATGGGAAGAAGCACAAAGTGAGGATTAGTGTTTGTTACAAAATCAAAGGAGGAATATCATGATGTTTAAATGTCACTAGGTAGTATTCATAGAAAGTAGGTGCTTCAACCTCAGCTCAACATTTTGGTAAATGGTTAAACATAGTTCAACAAATGAACCCCTTTAAAGGATGGAGTTTCAAGATAGATACAAAAACATATGTTGATGGAGTTTCAAGATAGATATAAGAGCATATGCTAATTTTTATTTTATGTATGTTGGAATGTTGGCAAAGGGATTAAAGGTTGCATGGAACCCACCCAACAACAAGCTCGATATCTTGGATGATACCTATGAGCTAGTCCTTTATGATGATGCTTATGAGCTAGTTTTGATGATTGAAATCTTGTAGTAGATCAAGAACTAGTAGTCAAGTTGTTCTTGCTACATGTTTGAAGTGAAGGTGGTTGCAGATGGTTGCAAAAGCATTTGTTGAAGAAGAATCTTGTAAAGATGATGGGAAGGAGGAGAACAAGGATGAATACATTTGGAAGGAGGAAAACAAGAACGATGGTTCCAAGTAGGGGAAGGCTCCACCATTACATTTGTAGAGGTAACATGACATTGCATTTGCCATGTAAAAATTCATTCATGGATGGAAATTTTGCTAAGTAGATGCTTACCGTGCTTGGAAAGTTGTAGGTGCATGGAAGTTTGTATTATTATTTCTACCTAGCAGCAACTATAGTGTTACATAATGTGCATTGTGAGCCTGAATACATTGTTTGCAACAATGTCAAAATATAATTATTGTGGTGTCAAAGTGAGAATTGAATATGATAAATGACAAATTTGGTTTTTTATATTGATTTGTTAAATTTGACAATTCCAAAAAATAAATCACATGTACACAAGGGCAATAAAATCAAATAACAAAATCTTTAAACCAATTAGAAATTGAATTTACAAATGACTTTGTTTTTAAAGATAAAATAAATTAACATAGAATTTCATGTCAACTTTGGATATCATTGCAAATTTCATACAAATAATTATATCTATAGTCTATTGAGAATAAAGTTTTTAAAATTTCCATTCTTTAAAAAATAAAAATGTATAGATAATCTATATTTCATAATTTAATATTATTTTACATTAAAGTAAGATCTATTTCCAAATATAATTTTTAGAATTTCCATTTTTTTTTTTAAGTATAGACCGTTTAAATTTAATAATCTAATAATATTCTGCATAAATAATATAAATAGTATACATATTCTAATAAATAAAATGAAAAATTCCACACAATTTTTCCATTTCAAAAGTAATGTGTTTTTACCTCCTCTCTACCTGAACTTTACAAATTCTCAGACCTCTCAGTGAAAAACTATAATTCATAGTAAAGAAGGCAGGGAGTATCCAGAATATTTTGTATAGTCAGACATGTTCAAATTTATGTTACACAAAGTGTTGCTAGCACTTTTCCACGCCATCGCATCTCAGGGCGAAAAGTATGGTCCAGTACATTTATGTTTTGAGGGCTAAACTTTTGCTTCTCTTACCATTTTCACATTTTCCCATAAAATGCCACTTGCTACCTTTACATATGAAAATCTACGTTGCAAAAACACGTAGCATCAAAGGTGGCAGCCTGCCATCGCCCCTCAGTCGGAACCCATCAACTCATCAAGCCAAGAATCTGAGAAATTATACTCTATGAATACCTACCTGTGTAGCTTCCACTTGCCCATACTGAAAAGAAAGAAAAGGCGCTGAAACACATCCGGTGTGTAGTCGCAAAGTGGATTGATTCCATCCAGAGAAGAAGAATTCCATGGAAAAAATGACGAAGAGGGAAAAGAAAAGGGAAGGAAAACTGCAGCAGGAACTTGAAGCGCTTGAAGATCATCGCTCGGTAGCATACAAGGCTGGGACACCGCTGTATGCAGGAAAGATCTCTGAAACGGACCAAATTCATCTCTTCAACGATATGAATCCAACATCGAGAGGCCAACAAACTCGTATTGATTCTCCTGAAGAGTCTAACCATGTGGAGGACACTTTTTCATATCCCCTTCCACACCCCCTTCCTCACAAGGTCATCAGGTGATGTTGTTGATCATATCACATGGTTGATTTTGTTCTCATCATTAGTATTCTTATTTTTTTAAGTTATTTGATTTTTCTCTCATCAATAGTACTCTTAATTTTTTTTAAGTTATTTGATTTTGCTCTCATCATTAGTATTCTTATTTTTTTAAGTTTAGAGGCTGTTGCGGTTTGGCAACCCACAAGTGTGGCTGCTCAATTCTGTTGTTCAATTCTGTTGGACTATGTGGGCCAGAACTTAGGTTCAAGTCTGGTTGTTCAATTTGGTTGGACTATGTGGTCTTACCGTAAGGTATGTATGCTTGAGAGTTGGACTATGTGGGTAGGACCCTAGGATAAGATTATCATGATAGGACTATGTATGACGGTGTATGCTTGAGAGTTGGACTATGTGGGTTTGACTTTATCTTGGGTAGGACTATGCTTGGACTATGTATCCTTGGTAGGACTATGTATTCTTGTATTTATCCTTGGTAGGACTATGTTTTCTTGGTAGGACTATGTTTCCTTGGTAGGAATATGTATTCTTGTGAAAGGATATGTAGACTATCTAGTCTTGAGAGTTAGACTAGAGTTAGACTATGTGGGTAGGACTCAAGGTTAGTTTTGGTACCCGAGGTTAGTTAATACTATCTTAGTAGGACTATCTATGTATGCAGTTTGAGAGTTAGACTATGTGGGTAGGACCCAAGGTTAGTTAAAACTATCTTAGTAGGACTATGTATGCTTGAGGGTTGCTATCTTAGTAGGACTATATATGCTTGAGGGTTGCTTGAAGCTCAATTTAAAAAAAAAAAAAAAAAAAAATTGATTTGGACTATGTGGGTAGAACCCTAGGGTAAGACTATCTTTGGTAGGACTATGTAGCTTTAGAGTTGTTCTAGGCTCAATTTTAAAAATATATATATTTTGGATTTGGAATATGTGGGTAGGACCCCTAGGGTAAGATATATATATATATATATATATATATATATATATAGGATTTGGACTATTTGGGTAGGACCTAGGGTAAGACTATCTTGGTAGGACGTGAATCTTTCAAATGGGGGCCTTCTTTCCTTTCAGGTATGTTGAAAACTTGGCCAACTTGGTAGGACTATGTATGCTTGAGGGTTGCTCGAAGCTCAATTTAACAAAAAAAAATATTTTTGATTTGGACTATGTGGGTAGGACCCTAGAAAATATATTTTTGATTTGGACTATGTGGGTAGGACCCTAGGGTAAGACTATCTTGGTAGGACTATGTATGCTTTAGGGTACTAGGGTAAGACTATCTTGGTAGGACTATGTATGCTTTAGGGTTGCTCTAGGCTCATTTTTAAAAAAATATATATTTTGGATTTGTCCTATGTGGGTAGGACTCCTAGGGTAAGACTATCTTGGTAGGACTTGAAACTTTCAAATGGGGGCCTTCTTTCCTTTCGGGTATGTTGAAAACTTGTGGGCCATTGTATCTTCTGGTGAAAACATGGAGTGAACATAATCAAAATCTTACTATCTTGGTGGGACTTGGTAGGACTATGTACCCTTCAGGGTTGCTCCAGGCTCAATTTAACAAAAAATATATTTTTGATTTGGCCTAGGGTAAGACTATCTTGGTAGGATTATTTAATCCTAGGGTAAGACTATGGTAAGACTAGTCCTAGGGTAAGACTATCTTGGTAGGATTATTTAGTCCTAGGGTAAGACTATCTTGGTAGGATTATTTAGTCTTAGGGTAAGACTATCTTGGTAGGATTATGTCTCCTTGAGGGTTGCTCTAGGCTCAATTTAACAAAAAAAATATATTTTTGATTAGGACTTTTTTGATTTGGACTATGTGACTAGTCCCCTAGGGTAAGACTATCTTGGTAGGACAATGTATGCTTGAGGGTAGGACTATGTATGCTTTAGGGTTTCTCCACACTCAATTTAACAAAAAAAAAATATTTTTGATTTGGACTATGTGGGTAGGAGGACCCTAGGGTAAGACTATCTTGGTAGGACTATGTATGCTTGAGGGTTACTCTACGCTCAGTTTAACAAAAGAAATATTTTTGATTTGGACTATGTGGGTAGGACCCTAGGGTAAGACTATCCTAAGAAGACAATTTAACAAATATATATATATATATATATATATATATATATATATATATATATATATATATATATATATATATGATTTGGGGTAAGACTATCTTGGTAGGACTATGTATGCATGAGGGTTGCTCTACGCTCAGTTTAACAAAAAAAAATATTTTTGATTTGGACTATGTGGGTAGGACCCTAGGGTAAGACTATCCTAGAAAGACAATTTAACATATATATATATATATATATATATATATATATATATATATATATATATATAATTTAAAATGAACTATTCTAGTAGGACAATTTAACAAACAAACAAAAAATATATTTTTTTTATTTGGATTATGTGGGTAGGACCCTAGTCCTAGGTAAGACTATCTTGGTAGGACATGCTTGAGGATTGCTCTACGCTTAGTTTAACAAAAAAAATATTTTTGATTTGGACTATGTGGGTAGGACCCTAGGGTAAGACTATCTTAGAAAGACAATTTAACAAACAAACAAAAAATATTTTTTTTTTTTTTTTTTTATTTGGACTATGTGGGTAGGACCCTAGTCCTAGGTAAGACTATCTTGGTAGGACTATGTATGTTTGAGAGTTGCTCTACGCTCAGACCCTAAGGTAAGACTATCCTAGAAAGACAATTTAACACACACACACACACACATATATATATGATTTGGGGTAAGACTGTCCTAGTAGAACAATTTAACAAAAAAGTATCCTACTAGGACAATTTAACAAACAAACAAAAAATATATATTTTTATTTGGACTATATATATTCTTTATTTGTGTGAAAGTAATATTGATTTGTGTGGATCTTTGGTGTAGGGAAGAAACTGATCCAGAAGTGAGGGAGGGCATTGAACAAATTGGCGGTGGCCCTGGTGAAGTCCGAGACATTGATGGGAGGCTCATTACCCCACAAGATGCAAGAGTGTACGTGTCTGACCTTATGAATTGATTGATGTTTTTTTGGTGCTCTGGAAAGAAAAAAAATCTCCGGAAAACTAAAAAGTAAATGCTTCCACAAACATTTGTAGATGATATCCTTATTAGAGATTTTTTCCTATATGTGTGTTCACCCAGCAGATTCGACCCCCCCCGGACGGTTGTTTGTTGCTCACTTTGATTCGTACATCTTACCACCACTTACCAATGTGATTTGAACAGGGTACATGCCGATACAGGGCACGTGATAATTTTCGTCGTAGATTGGCGTGCTAATCCTCGTCATAGATGGCAAACTTAAATGCTAGATAGGTTGTTGCTATATAGGTTAGATTACGTTAAATCAACCTATATAGGTTAGATTAAATAATGCTTTATATGTTAGTAAATCCACCTATATAGGTTACATTAAATACGTTAAACCCACCTATATAGGTTGTTATAGGTTGAGGGTTGATTAGGAAATATACTTATATAACGTTGAGGTTGCATTCAATGCTATATATAAATTGAGAAATATATCAATGGATCCTATAGCCTTACAATCTTTTTTATAATCGACTAATCGTGCTAATAGAGGGAAAAAAACCATGGGCAGTAAAAATCAATGTTTTAAATACTATAAATTGATCATGTAGACCATGATAAACCATGAGCAGTAAAAATCAATGTTTAAAATACTATAAATTGATCATGTACATGATATACAATATTTTAGATCCAGTATTTGTTCATACAAAATATCGAATAATGCTATATAAATTCATATACCATGATTTAGATCCAGTATTTATTCATACAGTACATATCTAATACAAAATATTGACTACATACATAAATGTTTGTATTTGTATTGTAATATATTTTAATATATAATATTTAGGTATATACAATAAATCTATCCATTATATTTTGGATATATCTAATATATTTGGATTCAATATATACACAATTCTAACAATATTAGAATTGAATATATATACAATATTTTGTATCCAACTCCATATTTCCATATTATATAATACACAGATTGGGATATACACTTCAATATAAAATATTTGTATCTCATGTATATCTCAATCTATTAGGTATATCTCCATCTATATATACATTCACTTCGTTTATTTGAATCTACATCGTTGATGTATATAATATTTAATGCAGCTGTGTTGCCTATGCGTATTATTACTGATGTATCTAGACATTATTTAATATTTAATGCAACGGTGCTGCCTGGTGCTTATCGTTAATGATGTATATTGTTAGCTGTTATTAGTTTATTGCTTATTTTCTAACCTATACAATATTTGATCCATTGCATTGCTACTTTGCTTGTATTATTTATCATTTTACAATATTTAATACATTTGCATTGCTACTTTTATCATCTTTACAATATTTAATGCATTTGCATTGCTACTGGGTTAATATTGTTTGCCCTAATATTACTTAGGGTTGTAGATTACCCCAAGATTACACAAAGTATTCTAAACAAAATCTCTTGGGCTTTGATGGGCTGTGATGGTTTTATAAACCAATTTGAGCTACTGTAACGAGGGATTCTAACAACATCTCTTGGGCTTTGAGTGACTGATGGTTTTATAAATAATTTTGAGCATTATATATAATATACTAGGCATATAATGATCTGTAGATTAGTGCGGCACTCACAGGCCCCTACCCAAGGGATTGTAACATTGGTATTTGAACATTCAATGCAGTCCCTTGGAATTTAATTGGCTGTGATGGTTTTGTAAATGTTCCCAGCCAATCAAAGCCCGGGGTTGTGAGAACATGGCTATATTGAATATGGATTACTTAATTGGATTGTCAAATTTTCAAGAATATTCAGGAATTTTGGAGTAAGTTGATTATTTTTTTGCTCTAATATTTTTGGAAATAAATTAGTATGAACATGAGTGCGTTCAATTTTTTTCTAATTCATTACTGTTGCTCTTTACTCTCTGTCTGATTCGAATATTTAATACACATACATGACTGTTGCTCTTTACTCTGTCTGAATATTTAATACAGATAAGGATGGCTGTGAATATGGAATTAAGTTTAAAGGTTGGGTATGTAATACGGACACATTACTGTTGCTCTTTACTCTGTCTGAATATTTAATACAGATAAGGATGGTTGTGGAATTAGGTTTAAAGGTTGGGTATGTAATACAGACACATTACTGTTGCTCTTTACTCTGTCTGAATATTTAATATAGATAAGGATGGCTGTGGAGTTAGGTTTAAAGGTTGGTTATGTAATACAGATACATTACTGTTGCTCTTTACTCTCTGTCTGAATATTTAATACAGATAAGGATGGCTGTGAATATGGAATTAGGTTTAAAGGTTTGGTATGCCTGTGAAATTAGGTTTAAATATTTGTACATGACATTTCTGAAATACAATATAGATAAGAATGCTGTGAAATACAATATAGATAAGGATGTTGTCTGTGTGATTCTGAAAATGTTCGGAAATATTTAATAAAGATAAGGATGGCTGTGAATATGGAATTAGGTTTCACTGTTGGGTGGTTTCGTACATGATATTTCTATAATACAATCTAGATAAGGATGGTTGTGAAGATAAGGATGGTTGTGAATATGTTATTGGGTGGTTTGGTAAGTTACTATTCTGTTGCTTTATCGGAATCTGTGATTCCGAAATATTTCTTAATATTTAATACAGATAAGGATGGGTGTGAATATTTTTCTGTAATACCATATAGATGAGGATGGGTGTCAATATTTTTCTATAATATCATCTAGATAAGGACGGTTGTGAATGATTTTCTGTAATACCTTACAGATAAGGATGGCTGTGAATATTTAAATAGGTTTCTAGATGAGGATGGTTGTGAATATTTAATTAGGGTTTCAATGTTTGGTCGTGATATAGAGAGATGGGTGTGATTATTTGATCAGGATCCAAAGGAAGGAAGCAGAATGTCTTTATCCGACGGGCAAAGGAAGTTTGTCTGCAAGAGCACAGTCTGCTGCAGCAGCTAATGTCAATGAAGGCCATGTCGAGGCAAATGCTGGGCCTTCGACAACTCTTAAGTGATATATGTAGTTGGAAGTATTGATGACGTGTAATTACTCTCTCATATCTTTTGAGAGACAGAGCTCGTCCAGTTGATTTGATTACACATGAACAGATTTCTTTATTAACAGTTTGACGGTATTCCAGTTTCTTTGAGACGGTATTCCAGTTTCTTTGAGACGATAGTGATAGTAAAAGAGTTTTTCTTATTAGAGCAGCTTTTCAATAGCTGTGATTATAAGAGTGTTTTGCCGATTACCTTTGACCTTTGGAAACCACCAAGAAAAAAATTTCCAGTTGTTTAGGATATAGTGAGAATTCCTTATAATGTAATTATAGCTTAAATTTTGGTTATATTTTGTGGTTGACAAAGTATCCTTCATCTTTGAGAATGTAATTGAATTTGGCCTGACGTTAATAAATACAAAAATAAAACTGTATAAATGCAATGATATAGATAAATAAACCATTTATCTAAAATAATTATTTTATAATATATTTTATTTCCTAATGAAATTTTGTTATTTCCTAATACATTTCACATTTTGTTATGCAATTTTAAAATATTAAATATTATTTCCTAATACATTTCACATTTTGTTATGGAAATTTAAAATATTAAATATTTTAAAATTATCTATGGAATTTTCCATAGATATTATTAACTTTCCACTAAGTGAGATTACATAAAAATCGAAATTAAATGAAAAAATAAAATTAATAATTAAACTAACCTATATCTATCTTAACTCCATATTAAATAGAGGATCAAATCTTTGGAGGTGCAAACTTTTCTTCAAGTTTTAACTTTCCACTAAGTGAGATTACATAAAAATTGAAATTAAATGAAAAAATAAAATTAATAATTAAACCAACCTAGATCTATCTTAACTCCGTATTAAATAGAGGATCAAATCTTTGGAGGTGCAAACTTTTCTTCAAGTTTTGCACTTCTAGAGATTTGATCTTTCTCCGCACTGGATAGATTCGAAGTAACTAGAGATTTGATTCCTCTTTGTGATTGATAGATACCAGTTAAGGTGGATCTAGGTTAGTTGATATTTTATTTTTCGAATTAATCAATTAAATTAAAAGGAAAAAAACATAACTAATTTGCATACAAATATCATTTGTGTATATACTTGTTTCCCTAGAAAAATCGCAATTTTCTGATCAGTTTAATGCTCAAAAATAAAATTTCTTATAATGTCGGGAAACCTAAACGACCGCGTAGTGCTCATCATGCTGAATCTGGCACATGTTTAACCATGGATATTCACGTCCACTTCCACTTTGCTATAGATATTATTAACTTTCCAATTTTCCATAGATATTATTAACTTTCCACTAAGTGAAATTACATAAAAATCGAAATTAAATGAAAAAATAAAATTAATAATTAAACCAGCCTAGATCTATCTTAACTCGATATTAAATAGAGGATCAAATCTTTGGAGGTGCAAACTTTTCTTCAATTTTTGCACTTCTAGAGATTTGATCTTTTCCGCACTAGATAGATTCGAAGTAACTAGAGATTTGATTCCTCTTTGTGGTTGATAGATACCAGTTAAGGTGGATCTAGGTTAGTTGATATCATATTTTTCGAATTAATCAATTAAATTAAAAGGAAAAAAAACACATAACTAATTTGCATACAAATATCATTTGTGTATATACTTGTTTCCCCGGAAAAATCGTAATTTTTTTATCAGGTCCTCAGTTTTATGCTCAAAAATAAAATTTCTTATAATGTCGTGAAACCTAAATGACCGCGTAGTGCTCATTGTTTTATCTGGCACACTATGTTTTGTGCAAAATGGACTCTGTATACTCCTGTAAATGAGTTTTGTTCATTTGCACAAACACACAAAATTTTAAAAAAGGGACAGACATGTTTCCGAGTCAGCAGTTAGTACTGGTGACGTGGCATGCCGACTCGGCTGGGTTGAAATTTTTTCATTTTCCTCTGGCGAGCAAGGGACTGCCAAGTGGCAGCATCACATTGGTTGAAATTATGGTGATTTGGCGTGTTTTGGTATTGGTTTAAATTCGAACCAATGGGGTGAGGACACGTGGTGCAACCTGGGGCCACCACATGCCCCCCAATGGTGGAACAAAATTTTAGTTTGAAGCCTGGAAGGGTCAGCGAGGGTCGAACACAGGACCTCCGCCCCACCAGCGCCACATGCCAGCACTACACCAAGCACATATATTTATGTTTTATAATGTTTAGCGACGGGGGGAGAGGGAGCCAGCCCTGAGCACATACAACCAAGACCTCATAACCACCAGTGGAGACTAAGCACAAAACGTAGAGTTAACAATAATCCTTAAATAATTAGCACCTAATCCTAAATTAATTAGAACCTAATCCATAATTGATCTGAAAATGGGTTGGATAACTTGTTATGCTTTTCAAGAACCTCTCACTCAGTCAAACAAATAAAAGAACAATTTGCAGAATTTATGCTTAAAATAGGTGTATGATTTTTAATTGTTTAATTGTCTTAAGACCATTTGTTTTTGCTAAAATTAAACATGTGTAACAGAAATATAATGCAGCAATAAAACATCCACGCATAACAGCAAAATTAATCTAGGAGTTCACCCAAATACCGTGGGCTACGTCTCCTTGAGCTTTTGTCATCTTGACTTAGCTCTTTGGGATTATGGAAAAGTTTCTTTTACAAGTTCCACACTTAAATTCAATGGTTACTGAACTAAAACAAAGGGCTTAGAATACCAACTATATCCCTATCATGTCTATCCTCACTCTGCAAACAGATCTAGGCTCCCTTAGACTTGATTCCTTCTGTCGGTGCTCTGAGGTACATTGAGCTTCTCTATGGAACTAACTCCTCCATAATTATTTTATTGTCCCTGAAACCAAACCTACTATCTTCATCACACATCAAACACCAAAAATCGATTGATCATTTGCTCAAAACGAGCACTGCATCCCCAAATTAGGCCTTCCTCCACGGTTTGCCCTAAGGTGCCCAAAACTTCCCTTCAGCTTCTCGAGCTCTAGAAGTCTTAAAATGGCTCTGAAAATACTTTCATTAGATTAATAATGCCAAAAATAGTCAAGATAGACTATTGGTTCACTGGATTTGGCCTCCGACTGCTCTGGTTTCGCCTCCGACACCTGGTGGCACCCCCTGGCACTAGGGTCAAAGAAAAATTCTTTGTGGGTTCTTGACATCTAGAAGTCCTCAAAAGCTTCTCCAACCTCCATAAATGGATTCATAATTCTGATTACAGTAAAAAATGACTATTGGTTCGCTAAATAAGGTATCTTGCTACCTTGGCTAGGCCCTGAACTGCTGATGGCAAAAGTTGGCACTAATTGCCCCTGGAACTTCACTGAAGCATCTCGGCCTTCAAAATTCCTCTACAGACTCTAAAAACTGCACCATTAGTTCCATAACATTTGAAACATCCAAAATTTACTATTTTATTTCTGAATAAGGCCTTTAGCTCCCATGGCTAGGCCTCAAATGTTGTTACCTCCTGGTGGCCCTCGTGGCCCCTTGAACTTCACTGAAGCAAAAACCTGCTCAAAATTTCTCTGATGGCTCTACAACTAACTCCATTGAGTCTGGAATGTTGGATATAGTCTAAATTTACTATTGGCACTCCAAAATTGGGAAAATCTAGCTCAAGATAGAGCCAAAACAAGATTTGTCAAATAACCCCTAAAAAATTTCCACCAAAACTGGAGGAACTTGAATTAACTGTAGATAAATTCGGCATTGAGGCCATAATTGGCACACCCGCCAACTTTTCCGCTAGGATAACAATTAGCGTTTAATGTGATCACCGGAATTTTGGGCACATGTTCTGAAAACCACGTGGTCTTAGTGGGCGATTACAACTATTGGGGGATAAAAAGTCGCGGAGTTAGCTGAAACAATCATGTGACAGGCTTAACCACTGATATAAAATCGTCGGTGCTTGCGGTTAAGGGTTAGGCCCATGGTTCTTGGCACTAAGGCCACATGGGGGAGGGGTTGGCCTTCGAGGCTGGCCCCTCCGGACCCCCAAATCGGAAACGTTAACACTTTATATTAAACCGGCCGCCAACATATGTTAAGAACTAATATGTAGTCCAACGTTAAATCGCGGGCACTGCAGGCAAGAGGTTGGGCATTCAATTCTTATGCTGACCCACAAATTTTAACACTCTGTTCCTGGGCCACGTGGTGGCCTCTGGGCCTGCCACATGGCATCCCTTGATTGGTCCAAATTAAATCATGTACTCCCAACGGTGGAACCACAATGCGCCACTTGTCCAATGCTGATTGGACCAAATGGAATATTCCTTGGAATATTCTCTTTTATATTTTTCCCAATCCAAGCCAAACTTGGTGAAAGTCCAAATTTTGCAGTTTACTAGACTTTTCAAACAGCGATAACTTCTTCATACAGTGTCGGTTTTTCAAACCGTTTGCGACACCAAAATCAAGAAGACGAGACCTATCTGGTCGCTTAGGTTTGGCACACTTCTAAACACTTTGAATTTTGAGCTATCACTTAGGTCCATGATGCAGTTCTGATCACACCTCCCCATTAGGAATATTTTGTACCCCAAAAGACTGATATACTGATATGTAAAATAGATGAGAGTACAGCACCCTCTTCTTTTCAGCCTCCATACACTTGCCTTGCATGGCTAGTGCCTTTGAACCACAACTCGAAATTAGTCAACACTTCCCTTCCTAGATGTGCTTGTCCTCTTATCAAGAACTGTCTTCCTTGCACTCACTCAGAAATTTCTAGTGAGAAATTTACATAAGGTAGTTGGAAATCGCTGCCTTGATCATTGATCCAATTTGGCTCAAACAAACATGAGATTACAGCATAAAAAATGCATACATAACTGAAATTTTCATATGTACAAATGAGTGTATGTCTTACTATGTCAAGAAGTCAAACCACTTCTTACCAAGCCACTTCCACGGCAACTTTTTCTGCTGCAATTCTTCTTCATGTGAAACATTTGTTCTCACATCAATGATGGAATCCTTGGTTCCACTTTCGCCAGTCTTTCTTTCCTCTTGCCTCATGTGCTTGGGATGATTAGTTGGATGCAATGTCCAACATTGGGAAAAAACATGTACCCTCTTCTGGCAATGTGTGCAATTATTATGCACCTTCTTTGCAAGTTGCCTTTGCTTCATCTGCTTCCTGTATGCCTTCTTCCTCATCTAGCATCTCGAAACATCATGGTTAAACCGACCACAATATGCAAAACAACTCTTCCATTCAAGCATGCAAAATTGTCATGCCTTGCAGAAACATAATCCACTTAACTTGGGAATAATTATACCTCACATGTTGCTTTTCATTTCCATATTTTTTACCTTCATGAGGAGATGAACTTGTAGAGGCTCCAGCTTTCTCTTGAAGACTAACATCATTGTTCTTGTCTTGAAAACTATCTGAACTTGCATGCTCGCCATACGCTGCATGTCTACAATCTTCTTGCTGCAACATAGGCTTTAAAAAATGGCAATCAACCTGGAAACAAACTTGATATTTTTGTGGTTTAGAACTTGGAAGAAAAGTTCTTCTTGAAGTTGCCTCACATGCCTTCATGGCTTTGGAGTCTTTGCCATTAGATTGCACATAACCAAGACCAAAATTCTTAGGTCTCTCCTCAACCAAAATAGGATCAATCATGCCTTATGCATGCTTGCCTAAAACCTTGCCTTCATAGCCCATTTTAAACATTAACTTGGACCCTATACCTCTATTGTGCTTTTCACATGAACCAACACATCTATCTGATGAGGAAAATAAAGACAAATTTGAGTGAATTGTCTCTGCTTCATGCATGTTCTTGGTCATAGCCTCTTGGGCTTGATGCAACGGCATCTCCATCTCATGCATTCTTTGAATAATTTCTTGCTTCTCTTGCTTCATAGCAAAAAATTGCTCATCAAGTATAGTTCTTTCTCTTCTATCTTCAAACAGAATTTGCACCATGTCCTTCAAGATGTAGAAGTCACGCTTCATGTCTTCATCGAAGAATATTGTGAAGGAGGAGGATTTTGAATCTCACTTGAAGAAGTTTGCATCATGAATATGAAAAAAATAACTTTAGCAAAATTTCACAAAGCTATCAAAAAATATTGACAAAGTTTTTGAACAAAATGGTTGTAGAGACAAACTCTTATTCAAGCAGCCTTTTGCAAACAAACCATTTTCTGCTTTAAGGGTTTCCTTGAGGTTCTTTGGCTAAGGAAGATGCCTTAAGCCCTTTCTTCCTTCTTGTCCTCTTCTGGAATTAGGTATCAATAGCTCTCCCTTCACCTCCAGCAAACTCAAGCAACAGTTAGTTTACAAATAGTCAAAGAGTCAAATTCTTTGCACTGTTCAAACACATTTCAAGTCAAACAAGCAAGTTGTTGCTCTGTCAATCAAGCAACCAAGTGCTCTGATACCAAACTGATCTGAAAATGGGTTGGATAACTTGATATGCTTTTCAAGAACCTCCCACTCAGTTAAACAAATAAAATATCTAGCTTATACTTGACAATTTGTGGAATTTATGCTTGAAAGAGGTGTATGATTTTTAACTATTTAAGTGTATTAAGTCCATTTTTTTCCTGAAATTAAACATGTGTAACAGCAACATAATGCAGCAATAAATCATTCACACATAATAGAAAAATTAATTTAGGATTTCACCCGAATATCGCAGGCTACATCTCCTTGAGCTTTTTTCATCTTGACTTGGCTCTTTGGGATTATGGAAAAGTTTCTTTTATAAGCTCCACACTTAACTCCAATGGTTACTGAACTAAAAAAAAGGGCTTAGAATACCAACTATATCCCTGTCATGGTTGTCCTCACTCTGTAAACAGATGTAGGCTCCCTTAGACTTGATTCCTTTTTTCGGTGCTCTGAGCTACACTGAGCTTCTCTATGGCACTAACTCATTCAAAATTATTTTTTTGTCCCTGAAACCACACCTACTATCTTCATCACACATCAGACACCAAAAATTGACTGATCATTTTCTCAAAAAGAGCACGGCATCCCCAAACTAGGCCTTCCTCCACGGTTTGCCCTAGGTTGCCCAAAACATCCCTTCAAATTATAGATCTCTATAAGTCTTAAAATGGCTCTGGAAATATCTTAATTGGATTCATAATGCCAAAAATATTCAGGATAGCCTATTGGTTCACTAAAATTGGCCTCCGACTGCTCTGGTTTCTCCTCCGACAACTGGTGGCACCCCTTGGCACTAGGGTCAAAGAAACATTATCTATGGTTCTCGACCTCCTCCATCAATGGATTCATAATGCTGATTATAGTCATAAATGACTATTGGTTTGTTGAATATGGTCTCTAGCTGCCCTGGCTAGGCCCCGAACTGCTGCTGGCAAAAGCTGACACTGATGGCCCCTGGAACTTCAATCAAGCATCTTGGCCTTAAAAAGCCCTCTACAGTCTCTGAAAACCACACCATTAGTTCCATAACATCTGAAACATCCAAAATTGACTATTTTATTTCTGAATAAGGCCTCTAACTCCCCTAGCTACACCTCAAACTGATGTTGCCTCCTGGTGGCCGTAGTGGCCCATTGAACTTCACTGAAGAAAAATCCTGCTCAAAAGTTCTCTAAGGGATATGAAACTCACTTCATTGAGTCTGGAATGTTGGATATAGTCTAAATTGACTATTGGCACTCCAAAATTGGGAGAATCTAGCTTAAGATAGAGCCAAAACAAGATTTGTCAAATAAACCCTAAAAATCCTCCACCAAAACTGGAGGAACTTGAGCTAACTATAGATAAATTCGGCATTGAGGCCATAATTTGTGCGCTCGATAAATTTTCTGCCAGGATAACGGTTAGTGTTTAATGTGACCGCCAGAATTCTGGGCACATGTTCCGAAAACCGTGAAGTCTTAGTGGGCGGTTACAGTTGTTGGCAGATAAAGAGCCATGGAGTTAGCCGAAACAATCATGTGACAGGCTTAAACACTGATATAAAACTATCGGTGTTTGTGGTTAAGGGTTAGGCCCATGGTTCTTGGCACTAAGGCCATGTGGGGGAGGGTCTGGACTTCGGGACTGGACCCTCCGAACCCCCAAACCGGAAACGTTAACACTTTATATTAAACCGGTCGCCAACATATGTTAAGAACTAACATGTAGTCCAACAATAAATCGTAGGCACTACAGGCAGGAGGTTGGGCATTCAATTCTTGTGCTGACCCACATTTTAATACTTCGTTCTTGGGCCATGTGGCGACCTCCTGGGCTTGCCACGTGGCATCCCTTCATTGGTCTAAATTAAATCATGTGATCCCAATAGTGGAACCACAATGCGCCACTTGTCTAACGCTAATAGGGCTGAATGGAATATTTTAGGGAATATTCTAAGGAATATTCCTTGGAATATTCTCTTTTAAATTTTTCTCAATCCAATTCAAACTTGGTCAAAGTCCAAATTTATAGTTTACTGGACTTTTCAAACTGTGATAACTTCTTCATATGGTGTTGGTTTTTCGAACCATTTGCAGCGCCAGAATCAGGAAGACGAGATCTATCTGGTCACTCAAGTTCAGCACACTTCCGAACACTTTTAATTTTGAGCTATCACTTAGGTCCATGATCAAGTTCTAATCAATAATTATTAACACCAATATAGAGTTATCCTCTAAGCACGGGTTAAGTGCTTAAATTGCTTAGTTAGAGCTAACTGCAATTAATTAATTTAATGTGGATTAATTTGGCGATCCACTAATTTTAGTGGAAGTGCCATTTTAGTCCCAGCTAACTGGATTTAGCTCTAGTTAGCTAAATTTAGGCCAGAAATTGTCATAACTTTTGGAGTTTTCGATCAAATCAGGTGTAGAAAGAGGCTAGATAACCATATTTTGGCATTATGGACTCATTGGTGCAGGTTTCAGGGGCAGAAAAGCATTGTAAACACATCATTTTTCCAATTTTAGCATAATATAGAGGCCCAAACCAAGGAAGTTGGACCAAGGAGATGTAGCTCAAGAGGGGTGAACTCCTTCATAAAATTCCTATGTTGATGTGTTACATAGTGTGTACAGTACTTTTATTTTCTTGTTGTTCAGCCTTTATTTTATGTTAAATTTTTCATAAAATTAACATGAAAAACACTCACGAGACTTAGTAATTTTCAAGAGAACATGAACCCTTAAGCACACATAAGAGAGTATTTTAAAGTTCTGAAAGAGAAATCAGCTGAGCATTACCAATAACCTCCATTTAGATCATTTTTTGTATCAGAGCTATAGGTTTTTATGTTTTTTTGTGCAAGAAGGGATCTAATTGTTTGCAAGTTTGTGTCATGCTTGCAAGGTTAAAACTAAAAAGAGGAGAAGGGCAGCTGGTTGAAAGCCCTGCAGTTGGGTCAAGAGGAAGAAGAGCAAGGTTTCCAAAGTATTCAACACCAGCACATCCTCAAGTTGAATTTGAGGCTTCAGTGAACATGTTTCATGAAGGATAACCTACCATGGAAGTATATGAGAGAGCATTCAGAAAGGAATTTTTTGATATGACTGAGATGGTTAAGGTCCTCTATTAGGAGAGGAATTTAAGGATGCAAGGAGAAAGTTAAAGGCCTCCAAGAGGATAGGGTTCTCCAAGAGGAGGAGGCCATGGAGATGGTAAGAAGCCACCATCTAGTCCACCATCATCCTCATGACCATCTACACTTCCTCTTAATCATCTTCCACTACCACAACCCTACAATCTATTCATCCACATACTTCAAAAGGAACTGGTAAATCACCCTTACTTAAACTTGATGTCAAATTTGAGCTACCGATGTATAATGGTGAAGTGGATGTAGAGAAGATGGATAACTGGATTTTTCAATTGAATTTTTATTCCAGAATTATGAACCTTCAAGAATATGACATAAAGATTCAGTTGGCTTCCTTGAAAATGGAGGGTGTAAGACTTGTATGGTGGGAAGAAAGGCCTCAAGATGAGATTAAAATCGTGGTAATATCTCAATGTCCTGGTCTAATTTTATTGTTGCCATTAAAATACAATTTTACACTCTAGATTACATGCAAAAAGCCATTATGGACTCGCTGAATTTTAGACTATTGAAAGGGAAAAGTATGCAAGATTACACTTATGAATTTAGAAGAAGAGCTCTTATTTTCAGTGTCAATTTGTCTTCTCAAGAAACTTTATTAAATGATATTGTGAGTTTGCACAGTTATCTTAGACATACTATTCTCATGTTCAATCCCACGAAATTATATGAGTTTTGTGTTCAGGCCATACATCTAGAAGTAAGAGGGAAACATAGTGCAGATGAGAAAAGTGATAGTTTCCTTGTGTATGAAGGTAAAGGAAAGGGTAAGTTTAATGGAAGATAAAAGAAAAATGGTTTTGTTAAAATAAAGAAAGAGAAACCCACATGTAAACATTGTTCAAAGAATGGCCATGATGAAGACCGTTGTTGGAAACTCCATCTAGAGTTCAAGCCAAACAAACTTAAAAACAAATAGAAGGAGAAAATTGTTGCAATAATTGAACATGACTTAGGTTCATATTCAGGAGATGAAACCAAGATTAAAGCAATGGGTTTGAAAGGTAAGAACATAGCAAGCACTAGTTCTTCAATTTTTTCTAATGTAACTCAAGATGAAGATACAAGAGTTGAACTCTTTCATATTACAGTTGTTTCAAAGCATACCAAAATAGACACACTATTTAATAGTGGTTCTCAAGCTAATTTGATTTCTGAAGACTTAGTTAAGAGGTTAAATCTTGAAACTGTTACACATCCAAGACCCTATCCTTTAGGCTGGATATGCAAGAATGCAAATTTGCAGGTAACAAGGAAGTGTATCCTAAGCTTTTCAATCAATTCAAACTTTCTTGACAAAGTCGAACTTGATGTAGTGCCACTTGAGATTTCAGGTATTGTTTTGGGAAGTCCTTATATTTATGGTAGGAAAGAAGTATTTCATCGCCATGAGAATAAGTATCACTTGTTCAAGGATGGAATTGGGTACATAGTTAGATTGCATATGAAGAAGATAAGTTTGTCTCTTATACATGCAGGAGAAATGAAAGTAAAAATTTAGCTTTGTTAATGTTCAACCATAGTGATTTTTGAATGATACCTTTAAAAAAGACGCATCAAATGAACAACTTGATTTCATTAAGGTTACCAATGTTTGTAATAATATGTTTCAAGGCTTTAACATGTTGCCTTTGAAAATAGGTAAATAAGATGTGAAATATGTGCAACAATCTACATCAGTGTTGAGCAATGATGGAAACAAGATGTCGGTGCAAGAGAGTGCAAAGATCAAAGAGAAAGTGCCAAAACAATTTCACAAAGGAGGCATAGGTTACACAAGTACTTTTTTTTGGTTTCAAAATGGTACATGAAAATGGTGAAAACACTTAGTCAAAAGTCAACGCAAGTGCAAATAAAGACAAGCTAAAAATTGCCATGTCAATAGTGTTCGAGGTGAGACAGTTTTCAAGTTTCCTTTGATCGACGATCGAGGTGGAAACAAGTTTTTTTCTTCAAGGAAATCTTTATGTTCTACAAATTCATGGAAATTGCAGCATGATGGTGTCTACAACAGCAAGACAGGGTCTCCAAAATCAAGGAAAAATAATAGTTTTTATGAAAATCTCAGATTATCAAAATTGGGAAAATTCCAGTGGATTGAGACTAGAAGGGTGAGGGAACTGTACCCTCATCCACATGCTCAGTAATGAAAGATATTTTTGGGTCCAAAAGGATTCTAGTGGGGAGGAATGCTCAAGTGCTCAGTTTTTTTCTCAAAAATAAAAGTTCTTAGAATGTTACGAAACTTTAACGACCGCGTAGTTCTCATCGTTTTGAATCCGTCGCACCTCGTTTCACGCAAAATGGACTTTGTATTCTCTCGGAAATGATTTTTTTTCGTTTTCACAAACAAGTAAAATTTATAAAAAAAAAATGATAGACAGGTTTCCCAGTCATCGGTCCGTACTACTAACGTGGCATGCTGACTGGGCTAGGTCAAAATTTTGTCTTTTTCCTCTTGCAAGTAACTTGACTGCCAAGTGGCAGCATCACATTGGTTTGAATTATGGTGATTTGGCGTGTTTTGGTATTGGTTGAAATTCGAACCAATGGGGTGAGGACATGTGGTGCATCCTAGGGCTGCCACGTGCCCCCACCCCCATGGTGGAACAAAATTTTGGTTTGAAGACTGGAATGGCAGGCAAGGGTCAAACACGGGACCTTCGCCCCGCCAGCACCACATGCCACCACTACATCAAGCTTTGTTTCTTAAATATATAGTGGATGCACATATATTTATGTTTTATAATGTTTTTCAGTGGGGGGAGAGGGGGCCAACCCCCATCACATAGAACCGTTACCTCATAACCATCAGTGGAGGCTAAGCACAAAACGCAGAGTTAACACTAATCCTCAATTAATTAGCGCCCAATCCATAATTATTAACAGTAATCTGGATTTATCCTCTAAGTGAGGGTTAAGCGCTAAACTTTCTTAATTAACGTCAAATGCAGTTAATTAATTTAACGTGGATTAATTTGGAGGTCCACTAATTTCGGTGAAATTTCCTATCTAGTGCAAGCTAACCAGATTTAGCTCCAGTTAGTTAAATTTAGGCCAAAAATTGTGGAGAAACTAGAAATGATCATAACTTTTGGAGTTTTCAACCAAATCCAGTGCAAAAAGAGGTTAGATGAATATTTTTGGGCATTTTGGACTCATTGGTGCAGTTTTTAGGGGCAAAAAAGCATTTTAAACACGTCATTTTTCCAATTTGAGCATAATATAGAGGCCCAAGCCATGGAAGCTGGACCAAGGAGATGTAGCCCAAGAGGGGTGAACTCTTTTCATCAAATTCCAATGTTGATGTGTTGTATGGTGATATATTGTACTTTTATTTGCTAATGTTCAGCCTTTATTTTATGTTAAATTGTTCATAAATTTAACATGAAAAACACTCATGAGACTCAATAATTTGCAAGATTACTTGAACCCTTAAGCACAAATAAGACATTGTTTTCAAATTTTGAAAGAGGAATTAGCTAATCAGTACTAAAATCCTCCATTTAGATCATTTTCATTATAAAATATTGAAAATTACATGTATCTCTTGAAGTGTCATGCCAAAAACAGAGATGTTTGGTTGGTACTAGCAGTCATCAAAAAGTTTTGAAAATCAGTTCCAATATATACATCTGATAAACATAAGGACTAAGTGTCTTGACATATTTTTCCATAAAAAAACTATGCTTAATAAAAATACTATCCAAAATATGTTGATATAAGATGACAGTTTATGTATAGTGTCACTCAAGTGCATCTATGTCCTATGTTGGCTCAAAAAATGGTTTATGATAATATTTTTAGTAATCATGTCCATTCCACTATGTCACATGCCATATGTCATACCGCTGCTACGTGCCTTCTATGGATAACCTAGAAAAAACAATTCCTTTCCTTGTAAATGTGATGGCATGTAATGTGGTCAAAATGAGATTTTAACATGAGAAATTCATCCACTAAACTTTTCAAATTGTGTGTAGACATGTTGTGTGTTGATTGAAATAGTCAACAACCACCTTTGAGTCTCCAAAAACCTATAATTGTCGGCATTATTTTTCAATTAAGAATAATAGTAGAAGTTTCAAATTGAATAATTCTGCAAATTATTTGTACCAGACCCAAAACCTAACTTTAGATCAAAGTGATGAGAATAATTTATATGTAGAAAAAAACCCCCACCAAATAGGTCCTGTTGAGAAGATTGTCAAAATAATCCCATGGTTTAGTTCAGTCAAAAATCTCCTCAAAGGTGGAATGAGGACAATGAGTTTGTTCCTCATGAGAAATAATATTATATATAGCAGTAATGTGTGCACTAATCGCTTCAATCAAGGAGGATCGGTCCTGAAAAAACTTGTGGTTTATTCCTATCCGAAACCCTTTGCATGTGAGGAGAGGGATATTTGTGTGTTTGTATTGGAAAGCCACGTTCCAACATTGCTTCCAAGCATGTATAACATTCTCACCCCGCCATCTGATATAGATAAATAGCCCTTAATAAATTTAATTCCAAACTCTATTATCAAATGGACATGAAATGAACAAATGATCCACCAATTCTTCAAACTCTTTACATAGGGCCCACCAGGATAGTCCAAGCCCTACATAAAATCCATTTCTTACCCAAAATGGATGAATGATCAATATTAACAATTTTATTTATGTGGTGGATCCTTAGCGAGGCTAAAAAGGCTACCAAATTAGGTGGGATAATATGTTGGTTTCCACAACCAAACCAGGGGCAATACCAATACAGACTCTACTTCCAGACACGATGCGCTAGGAAATACCGGATGAGCTAAGGTCGAAATATTTAACAACTACTTTCTAAATCATGGATATGTTAGATATGTTCTTGTTTTGAAAATGAAGCCAATATTCAAGAGAAAGAGGCTATATATATTTCCTAGTGACAACTTTAGTCCAAAGGTTTTTTGAAGAGATTAATCGCCAACCTACTTTAGCTTCCAAATCTTGTGAGAAGCTGAAAATATTTTTAATACCCCATCCTCCCCACTTCTTAGGCAAAGTGATTTTATCCCATCTGATCCATGCAAAAAAATTTCCATCATTTGGTCCATGCCAAAGGGAACTACATCAAAGTTTTTGAATAATGTTCAAGATTCCATTTGGAATCCAAGATAGTGACATCCAAAATACCATGATGGCTTCAAGGACTGATTTTATTAGAACCAGCCTACCAACACAGGATAGCCACTTATGACTCCATATTTGTATTATTTTCTCAATTTTAGCCCCTAACCACATCCAGTCCCCCTTGTATAGTCGTTTGGTTTTAAATGGAAACCAAGGTATTTTATGCCCTCCTCCAAAGTCTTGATTTGAAAAGTAAAAATTCCACTGGAATAGGATACTTCATCCTCTAAATTACATCCAACAATGGTGAGAGTATATTTAATATTATGTGTTACCATACTCATTGCCTTGCATAATCAAACCAATATATCTTTGAAAGTTGATGACTCTCTTCGAGATCAATACAAGAAAATAACAACATCATATATAAAAAATATATGAGTGAGATTGATCTCACCTGTCATAGGATCACCCTATAGTGATCCTCTTCCTTTTGTGTTCCTTAAAAATCTACTTAGTCCTTCCATGATAAAAAAAATAGAATGGGGGACAACGGAAAACCTTGATGGAGTCCCCTCTAAGAATGGAAGAAATTTGACGCTACACCATTAATCAATACTGCGAAATTTTTTGTGGTAATACAACACGTAGTCCAATTTATGAAGTTGTGTTAAAACCTAGGTGAGTTAGTATCATTCTGATAGAGATCCAGTTTGTCTTGTCAAAATATTTTGAAAAATATATTTTTAGGACCAGTCATTTCAATTTCTTTGTCTTTAGGGTGTGTGATCCTTCTTGTGCAACCCCAATAGCTTAATGTATTTGTTGATCCTCCTAGAAAGAAAATTGTTCCAATGATATGTGACAAAATAGAATCAGTTTGATTCTATTGGCAATGATCTTAGCAAAGATTTTGTAAATCACATTACATAGTGAGATGGGTTTGTAATCATCAAAGGTGTTCGAATTATTTGATTTAGGAATAAGTGCAATAAATGTAGTGGTGAAAGCTTCGTACAAGTGCTCGGTGGACCGATATTCCTTAACAACTTTTAATAGATTAGGTCCTAGCAGATCATAAAAACTAAGCTAAAATTGAAATGTTCATTTGTCAGGCCCAGGACTTTTATCTTTCTTGAACCAATGTAGTACAAATTCCAGTTCCCCAAGTGATATAGGATGATTGAGCTCCTCAATATCCTCAATAAAAAATCTAGAAATGTTTTGTGATATATTCATAATTTTAGCCAGGGTGGCCTCCCTAGGAGCAGAGAAGAGAGATTGGAAATGTTGAACACCCATCCTAGCGAGATCCCTAAAATTTGAAACCATGTTTCCAGCTATGTCTCCAAGGTACCATATGGTGTTAATTTATTTTCTTCCCTTCGCATACTGTTGAAAAAAAAATGTATTATCATACCCCGCTTGCAGCCATGTCGCTATACTCCTTAGTCTCCATGTTTCTTTGTGTGCATCCAATATCCTATTTATGGTCATCTCAAGTTGAATGATGTGTAATTTTTCTTCATTTGTTATATATCCTCCACCTCCATGCTCCTTCAGATGTGCCATTCCATTTTCAATCATTTTCATATCTTCCATATCTCTTAGTATTTTTCCTTTTATCCACTCCAATGTTTTCCTTTTAATGATATTTAGGTTATCACTAAACTGAGATGTGATCTTCCTATCTTCCCTAAATTCAAAAATGTGCCAGTGCTCTTTACCAAGTTCCTGAACCCATCCACCTTTAACCATGTCAAATTATATTTGAAGGGGGCCTTTGGTTTTCTTTATATTCCTCGCCAGTTCCATGATGGGATGTTGATTAGATAGGCCCCCAAACCAACCAATTGTCTACAAAGGGAGAAATTTTTTATTAGCGATTCCTTAATCAAGAAATGATCCAGTCTTCTTGCAACCATCTCATCCCCAACCCTTCGATTTCACTAGGTTGGAGACATCCTAGCCATATCAATGTTAATTAAGTTGTGATTTTCCAGTAGATGTTAAAAATAAACAGAGAGCAAGTCTACATGTGCATGTTCCCCCCAACATTAAGTTCTCCTCGGTGAGAATTTTAGATCCCCTCCCATAATCAGGTGATCGTGATTCATAAATTATTTGATCATGAGATCATTCCAAAAATTTCTCTATTGTGACAAGGACCATATATATTTACAATCATGAATTGCATACCAAATTCTTCATAAAAAGCATCAAAAACAACGATATTCGGATATACCCATACATTGATTAAATTTATTGATCTACGGTATATACTAATATTTACCCCTCTCAATTGACCCCTCGCATCAATTTCATAAAAATACCAAATTTTACATAAACCCTCCAGGCATGTCTCAATGTTAATTCTTTCACCCAGAGTTTCCTGAAGGAATATGACATCAAGATGGTCTAATTTGATCAAGTGTTTCAGTGCTAGCTTTTTGGAGGGGATATCTAACCCTCGGCAATTTAAGGAGACCCATTTCATGTTTGATCAGTAGATGGAGTTTTCCTTGCTCTAATAACCCCTTCCAATTAAAAATGATGACCAATTGTGATATCATGGCAGGCCTTACTAATAGCTTTGGAAATGTGGGATTGTCTCCCACGGGGGATTTTGGGTATTTTTGTAGGGGAAAGGGGGGCCATTCCTCCCCTATGGCTAGATAGAGTAAAAGAACCACTTAAGGCTTGGAGAGTGATCTGACGTTATACCTATGGCCTTTTTTAGATTTTGAATTTTCCTCCAATGTCAGAGAGATGTGAGGGATGGGTGTCGAGTGGCATACAGGTAGGGAGATAACCGAACAAGATAGAACCCCCAAATAGTGAGGGAATAAAGAGACCCTCGAGGCATATGAATTAATAGATACAAGAAAAAAATCTCAGATCGTAGATGAATTGATACTAGACAGAGAGGAAGAGGCATTAAGAATACCCGTGAGAGGAAAGGGTACCAGATGCCTTGACCGTTGGCCCTCTTTGCGACGGATCTCTCAAGCCTCAGTCTACCTCGAGCATGAACCTATGGTTGTTCTCACAGATTCCTGTGAGCCCAGACAATGCTGAGAGGAGTTACTAGGAGTAATCTCCTCAAAATTTTACTATTCACCTTGTCCCCAACAACTCGCCTGTTTTCATTTCCAATCAATGGGAATTCCCTATAAACGTGACCCACTTCATAGCAGTGATGGCACCAAAAGGGTACCCCTTCATAATCCTGAATTTGGTTGCAGACAAATACTCTATAATGAAAAACCTAATTTTCCACCAACCCTACCTTGGTGTCGAGATAGACAAGTACCCTGGAAAAAGACATTATTCTTGTCTCCATGAAGGATATGTCATAATCTAGATATATCCCAAGGTCATCCCCTATGCGATAAAAAACATCTTATGTCCAAAGCTGTAGGGGAAGGCCTAGAAGCCTGACCCATATCGACCCTACTCCAAGTTGTTCACGTTTAGGGTCAAAAAGGGGATTCCACCATTTCAGAAATACATGTTCCATTTCAATGTTCCAATAATGAAAAAGGACCCAGCTTGCATGCTCTTCTCTATTGAATCTTAAGGAAAACCAAGCTCTAGACATAGTGCATACATATGGAAGCGCATTTAATTCATTCCCACAATTCTCATGCATCCATCTCCTCAGGTGCACAATTGTATAGTTATTTCCCTGAATCCTTTCTACTAAGACCCTTTCAATAGTATCCACAATATCATAAAATATAATACCCTCCCTGAGAACTAGGGCATGGTCTCCAGCCTTCACCTTGGAGTATTTTTCCCTTTTTTTGTTTTGAGCACAGGAGCATATCTATAGGGTGAGTCTCCATCATGTGGGAGAACACTTGCTAGGTATTTTTTATTGTGTTGGTCAGAGCACGGTAGGTTTCCTATAATCCCTACATCGACACTTGAGTATTGATGAAAACCTAGTATTCCAACAATAGATGTGAATGTTTCCTTATCCCCCCATACTATGAATTCGACACCTATTTTGCATAGCCATCCTCATTCCTAGTAGGTTCCACTTATACTTGTTTATCTTGACTGAGGACCTCCTCATTCACCTGGAAATTATGCAAAAAAAAAAAAAAACTTCCATTACTAGTTGTTCCCAAAAAACAATAAGGGCCACTAAGGTTTATGCATGCGACGGCGGAATTTAGGGCTTCAATCGTATAACCAGTCTAAATAGTGATTTTCTCCGTAGGATCCATGCAATCTTCCCTTGAGGTCTCGAATGGCACGCCTTATAGTAAAGAAAAATGTCAGAATCATTGAACCTGTGTATATTTGGGAAAAATGTATCCTCTCTTTGTTATTTTCTAATGTTCAAAAAAAAATTGAATTGGGTGAGCCAGCTGTCATCTGCGTCTCCATACCTAGGTACTGAGGTGGAGGGCTTGTCTAGATGGACATATTTTTTGCTGGATATTCAGAATAATCTATCAATTCTTCCTCCATAACTAATATTCTCCCTGTCGCTATCAATTCTTCCAATAATATAACGGAGTTGTCCACCACAGTGAATTTTATTTGTAAATCCTACAGTAACAGAAAACCTTGAGGCCTAACTCCAAATCTGAAAAAAAATTCGATACACCTCAGAGTCTGTTAGTGAAAGTTCGTGAACCAGAGGCACCATGCACAATCATCTGTGAAGGTATGTCGAAAGCTCCTACGAGAAACCAAAAACCCTAACCTACATCCTGAGGCCATTGCAGATGTGGTGACTCTAACCATAGAGCCATCTCCCCCCATCATTTGTGTATACTACTAAGAATATACACTACAAATAAAATAACCTCTAGTGGATGCTTTTAAGGAACCCCTTAAAAAAAAATACCCCAGACATCTGTTTCTAACGGAGGTTACTAGAGGAGGTTGGCAGGCGGAGGTTTTTGCGTATGTTTTTCATCCGATGCACTTATAATATTAAATTGCATCGGTGCGCTCAACAAGAGAAAGCATCGGTGTGCACAAAAAATTGGCACACCGGACACCATGCGCTCCGTACACACCCACTCGATGCATTGTATTATTGTAGTGCACCAGTGCTTTACAAATCTTCCGCACCGGTGGATCATAAAAAAGCGCGTCAAAATTGAATCGCCCAGTACGGTATTAAGAAACCACATCAGTGTGCCCATAAAAACCTCACACACCGGAACAAGGTTAAAATAAAAATAAAAATAAAAAATTACGGCCAAAAAACCGCATTATTCACTTTTCTCAGGGCTCTAGAACTCTCAAGCACCAGTGCAATTTATCCTTGTGTAAGCTGCCCTGACATCAGTGCTCCCATTACACCCATTGCACGCATTGTTATTATGCATTTCCAACCAATATCCAGCTTTAATTTTGCAAAACAGTGGGAAGATTTTCTTTTGCACATTCTACAACTAATATGCCTCCTCGACGGCCAAATGTACAGGTATTTTTCTTCTTTTTCCATAATTAAGCCTTTTAGTGGACTATAATTTCAAATAACCTTAAAATTAACCATTTAAAAGAAAAATAAAAATAAAAATTTATCGCGCGGTGCGCTAGAGCCGTTTCGCTCGCACCGGTTTGTGGTGTTGCCTATAAATTTACAGGCCGCACCACAACCAGTGCTAATGGTATCCACACCGGTTACAGAGCAGTACCGATACGCACACTATATTATTTTTAAAAAAAATAAAAAGTGTGGGGCGGTTTTTTACCTGACCGCACCATTGACAATGTGGAATAGCGGCAACATGGTGCGTTGACGGAAATTTACGACCCGAGGCGGGTAATTTTGCCAGCGCACCACATTCCGCATTTCCACAGGGTCAACGATGCAACCTGATAAATCGGTGCTAACGAGATACGCACCGGTTCTGGGGCGGTACCGATGGCGCACCGTGTTATTTTAAACTTTCTTAAAATGTGCAGAGCGTTCGGTTACCCGGCCACACCATTGACCTAATGGAATAGCGGCAACGCGGTGCATTGACTTAAATATCCAAATCGGGACAGGTATTTTTGTCATTGCACTGCTTTCCGTATTTCGATAGGGTCAACGGTGCAGTCGGGTAAAATACTGCACCGTTTACTATGTAATGATGGTAGGAGGTCGGTCCACTGACTTAAATATACGCCCCGGGGCATAGAGTTTAGTCAACGCACTACACTCCTGACACCGTAAATAGTCAACTGTGTGCTACAACTTTTCTGGAACACCACCACCGATGTGTTTCATATTATTAGGTGCACCATCTCTGGTGTGCTCATAAAAATATGCACTGGTACTAGTGCATGACTGTTTTTTTTGGCGCACCAACTGTTTTTTTGTTTTTCCAAAAAAAATTATATATGTATATTTCTAAATACATGTCTCAATTAATAAAAAAATTGTATTTAATATGTCAATATTTCAAAGACGTGAAAGGAGAGAAGAGGGGGAACAACAACAACAACAGGAGGAGCAGTATAACATGGTTCGCCTGTGGGAGGCACGAGAGAGGGAGAGAGATGCGTACCCTCGCCCTATTACAACATCTACCCAGGGGCTCCTAAGATAGGTAGGCCTCTTCAAGTTCTATGAGGAGGCTAATTCCCTAAAGGGCCATGGTTTTTTTTTTAGACATCTTATCCGAAGGTTGAATTCCCACCAATAGGCTTTCCAGGTTGATTGTAACCAGAGGTACACGCCCACTGAGGATATATATTTCATTACAGGGCTATCGAGGAGAGGGTTGGATTTTCCCTCATTTCCAGAGGTTTCGGTTGGCTATGTAGCAGGGAGTCAGTTCATGTACTCCCAAAGGTACATTGGAGCATCAGCACTGTCTCCTATAGATTTTCAAGTCGCTGGAGGTCAGTTACGTATTGGTGCATTTGGTAGTGAGGAGGTGCAGTGCCTCTCACTTCTCATTTCGACCATTTCTAACAACACCAATGATAGGAAACACATTAGTTTATCACTTCTATATTATGTTGATTCTTTAGTACAGGAGCCACGACTTGTCAAGTGGTCTGCCATTTTTTTGTGGAAGTTTTGTACAACCTTAGATATATGTCGTGCTCATGCACAAGGGAGGGTCAACTTCCCTTTTTCTTTAGATATTTTTTGTTTATTTTTTGAGAGGTTTCCAGAGATGAGGCCTAATTTTGTTCGGCAGCCTCATAGGTCGATGTTCGAGGCATGGATGCACATGTGGGGGCAGATGATGCCCAAGAGGGGCGAGACTATGTTTCCAACGAAAATGTCGAATGATGCACTGGAATTGTTAGCCAGTGTTGAGGAGCATCCCTTCATTATGGTCCCCTGTCCTTATGCGAGTTTGGATTGGCAAGGGTGTGCCAACATCCTCTTCACAGTTGATGAGCCACCGGGTGATAGAGGTAATATTATTGTTTTATTTAAATTTATTCTAACATGTTCTTTAACTTGTTTTTATTAAATTGTGTAACGAAATTGTCTAATTATTGTTGTGTACTTGTATATATTTTGCATACATTAGGTCTTTTGATGGCAAGGACATGTCGTCACATGATCCAGGTTGTGTGGAGTACCCTAATGACAATTAGGGCCAGCTTGATAGTAGATACAGGATGGAGTTGGGCGACTAACTAACTACATTAATTGTTGAGGCGGGCATCAGGCCCGCTCATATGAGAGACATAGTGGCCGATGGTAGGCTATTACAGATGTGGGGAGGCATCTCGCGTGACATGTACAGACTGATGCGACATGTTGTGGGAGCTATGACCTTGGTTATGCGACTGAGGAGGACTGTTGCACATTATAGGTGTGGTCGAGATGCAGCACGTGATCGACAGTCCGCAAGCAGCGACTCATCATCTCATGATCATTCACCTCAGGCCGCGCCAGATGAGCAGCCTCCACTAGCATTTAGCAGCAGTGATCATGGAGATCAGGCTGGACCATCGACCACGTCTAGTTAGCAGCCTGCAACATCCATCAGTACTCATGATCATGAGCAAGCTAGACCATCGACCGTCGAGGCTGCACCATTGACTGAGCAGGCCTCGACTAGTACTGTTATATTTGATGTTGTACCACCAGTTGATCCATGACATTTATATTACAGTTGTATATTTTTGACATTATTCAATTATATATATATATATATATATGGTCCTTGTATTTTATGTTCGTGTTGCAGTTGTACTTAATTTACATGTTGGTGATCATAATGATGTGTATATTGTTAGGTCATGTTAGATATGTTCATTTAATGTGCAGCTTGCAAATAGATGTGTATGTGATAGCATGATTTATTTGACATGAGATGTATATTTGATGTTTAATGTGTTGTGATGATGTTAATATATTTAATGTTAATTGTGTTTTGTTAGATGATCATGATCACGATGATGTTAGCAATTTTGAATGTGTTTTTTAGTCAAATATGACGTGTGTACTATGGTTATCATGAACGTGATATTTATTAATTAATTTAATATTAAATTATCATGATATTTTAAAATTGTTATAATATTTGTAATTCTAATTATAGTTGTAATTGTATGTAAAATTCTAAAATTGTAATTGTAATTTTAATTGTTGTGTGTGAAATTGTAAAATTCTAATTCTAATTCTGATTCTAATTGTATGTAAAATATTTGTAAAATTTTAATTGTATTAATGTGAAATGATTTTATTTAAAAATTTAAATTTGTAAATTTGTAAAATTTTAAATAATTTTAAAGTAGTAAATCTAGAATAATATGAATTATTGTTACATAATAAATTTTAGAAAATAATGCGAATAAATTCATGTACTTTAGAATTATCATTATTTTATTATGATCTTAGATACAAAAAAAGAACTAATTTATACAGTACATCATTGTTTTTTAGATCAACATAATTGCAAATTATCAAGTGAAATATTGATTTTAACATTAACACAATGCAAATTACCAATTAATTCAAAATTCCTATATATTATAATGTTTCGAAAAACCCATCTTAAAAAGTAAAAATATTGATGAAATAACACATGTACCATATCACTCTCGGTTCTCATGATCACCCTCATTATCTTCCAGCTCACATGGCATGATAACACTATTGTTCTCAAAAATATGTTTTGATCTAGGATCATGTTTCAATACGAACCACCAATCCCTATCCAACACATCTGGGTAAAAAAACACATGTTTGCGGTGTTTGGGGAAAACATAGGGCTCCTTCGCTTCATCCCACATCTTTCTAGAATTGATACATATCAGCCTACTATCATGATCTTCCTTTACATTATTCCAATCAAAGGTGTCCCACCACTTGCACCTAAAAATAACACATTGGAAAGAAGAAAAATCCTCTTCAATGATCTCATCTATCTTTCCGATGTAACCTAACGTCCTTCGTACTAGGTTTTGATCACGGTGGATAGATCGACTAGATTGATCGAACTCGACTTCCACTCCACAGTCTTGTGTGATGTTTCCAGCATCGGCATTTTCTGTGCGAAAATGGTGTCCATATGCCCACATACATGGGAACAAATGCACCTATTATAAAAAAAGTTAAAAAAATCATAGTGTCATGTGTATTATAATAACCCAACAGTTAAAATATGAAATATAGATGTCTTACAAGTTTAAAATTTACATATAAATTAAAATTATTATTACTGAGTTGCTACACCCAATCCCTACGTTTAGCGCATCCTTTTCAGCACGCAGGTAACGACCGGTTGCACCATATTTCTCTCTGACTTGGTCAGCAACCCAACTGTTGAGGCATATTTTTGGCATATTTTCTTTTAAATGATTGGGATAAGGCACACTTATACCATTCAACCATCTGAATTCTTTCCTGTCACTATCCCATTTCATCCTCTTTTGTTCGTACAATGTGACCCATGGTTGTGTCGCTTCAGAATTGTAAGGAACGAATTTATTGATTGCTTCAATTTCTGCATTCGCTGATGAAATCAAACCGACATTATATAGTACTTAAAGATCAAAATATACATTATATCGAAGTTCAACATGAATATTAACTTTGTGTAAATTTGAAAAATTATAAGTCGCTTACTCTTTATCAAGAACCTTTTTCCATCGTTTGGAGCAACTCCCCTTCTCTTTTGTCTTCATCCCTTTCATCGTCCCAAATCACCGCACCTGGTCTGTTTTTGATCTTCTTGATGTACTCACTGGCATAATAGAAAGAATCATATGATATGTACCCCTCTGCCATAGACCCCTCGGGTTTTCCCCTTAATCAAGCAAAATCTTTCAATTCCTTCATGTACCTCTCTAAGAAGAACATCCAACGACAAGAAACCACCCCAACTAACTCAACCTCATCTACAAGGTGGATTAGAAGATGAACCTGTAAGTCCATGAAACTCGTCGTTAGTTCCTTCTCAAACATACAAACCATCTTAACTATCTCTTGATGCCACCGTGGTATGCTAACAACATGAATCTCCTTTGATGTGATCCAACATAAAAATGCAAATAATTTAGATATGGCACATCCTAGGTCTTGAGGGAATTCATGTTTCACACATCCATGCGCGAACAAAGGATAATGACACTGCAAAGTTATAAACACGTGCAATAATATACAAAATTAGTTGTGTTTTATGATCCCCGCATCGGATAAAATTTATTAATATAAAAAATAATAAAATCATGCTTTTGACATTATACATACTCTTAGAAGGTTCAAGTGGTCATGCGATTTCAACCCCAACAAATGGTCATCCACAGTGAAGCAGCACCGTAGTGAAGACCAGTATGAAGTTGGCACCCTCACACCCATTATAACTTCCTTTGCCAAAGAAATATCATCTCTTTTTTTAAATCCATAGGACATCACCTTCTTTGAAAAACCATGAATTAGAGGGACTAGCACCTGCCTTTGATCCCGTACTTTCTAATCATCTTGGCCAATGTTTCTTTTTAGTTTTTGAAGTAATAAGATCTTTCCTAACAACCAATGTGTCACTTCGTTTCAATGATATGTGCCTCCATAAAGAAGATGAAACACTTTTAAATATATGCATGGGATATAATAAGTGGGTAATCTTAAGATTCTCCCAATATGAGAGGTTATAAAAGATAGATTTCCTTTTCATCCCAATGGGAAATTTCTCAACATAGGTGTTGAAGAATTCTACATCATCGAACATAGGCTCCCCATTTGAATCGAACATTTCTATGAACTCCTTCTCCTTCTCTCTCTCATATGCTCTAAGCCATTCAGTTGGTGTCGTTATTGGAAGCCTTTGGGTTATCTCTCGTTTACCATTGAAAGCGGATGTTGCTCTTCTGTAAGGGTGTTCTTCTGGGAGGAATGCCCTGGAGTAATCATACACTGGATTTCATAGATCCTTGGACCATCTAGCTTTCCAAGAAGGTCCACAACATTTACATCCAAAATACCCTTTTGTTACAATAATAGCGAGATTATTGTATACAATTAATATGCATGGCACGTTAAATAATATCATGAAGATCAGAACAAATATTACAACGAATTAAATAAATAATATGTGAAATAATATTATTACGTATATAAACAAATCAATAAATTAAACATGTAATTTACCAAAGAAAACACTTAAGCTTGGATAATCATGTGTCGTGTAAGCACATATGCCATACAACTTAAAACTCCTCTCTGTTGTGATGGGTCTTGATACATCGTATACATTTATCCCATCCCATAATTCCTCAATTCATCTACCAGTGGTTGTAAGTAGACATCCATATTCTTCACTTGTCTTCTACCACGGACTATGAGAGCCAACATAAGATGTTCATTCTTCACGGACAACCATGAGGAGATATTGTTATTGATCACTACTACAGGCCAAACAGAATAGTTGGTGTTCTAGAGGGAATATGGGTTGACGCCATTCATGACTATGTTGAGTCATAGACTTCGTACTTCATCCTTGAATTTTTCGGGCCGTGTATCCTCTATATTCTTCATGGCTATTGAATCAGTTGGGATTCACATAACTCCCAACTCACTTATGTTTGAGGCATTCCATCCCTGCAACATAGCTAATTCTTTGCAACGAAAGAGCCTTTGAATCCTTGGTATTATAGGCATGTGCCTCAATATCTTAAAAGGAGGACTAGTACGTTATTTACCCTTATTTTTTTATTTATCATACCTTTCATGCCCACATTTCGGACACATATCTTTGTCTACATATTCTCCTCTATATAGAATACAATCATTTGGACATGCATGATATGATATGTACTCAACCCAAACATTTTCAACAATTTCTTTTCCCCTTCGCAGCTACCGGGCATGACATTATCACTTGGAAGAACCTTATCTTTGAATAACCTGTAGTTGGTGATCATGGAAAAATATATTAATAAATGTACATTAATGTCAATATAATTATTAACGTTCATAAAATTTACCATTTGCAATGTTCATTGTAGTGTATTGATTATATTTCAAATTTATATAAGGGAGTAATTTATGGTATCTTACCTCAAAAGTTCCGAGAAACATGCATTCGACAAGCCAAACATTGCTTTCAAATTGTACAGTAACATCGATGTCCCCAACTGGGTAGGCTTTGACTAACCGCCAGGTCCAAAGAGAGGGGTGGTGGAAGCAAATTTAAGGCTTTCGAAAAAGGTGTCAACGATATGAGCATCATCCCCTAGCTGATCATCGTTTTGGAATGCATCTAACAACATTGTCTCCATGGTGGTCATATCCCTTAATTAATCATCCATACCAACCTCTATTTGATTGCCTCCATTGCCAGCTTGTGAAGAACTACTATTGCTGTACTCATTCCTAATTGGTGAATCTGGACGTAGTGGGAATTGAATCGGTGGTTGATTCAACCATTTTTGGTATCGTTCCTCTCTGATTTTTTCTCTTAATTTAGTCTTCTCTCGATTTGACTTTGTCGTGGGGTGCAACAGAAGATGGTAGGTAGGTCACTCATCATCACTAGAATCATAATAATTTAAAAAAAAAATGAACATGATTAGTACAAAATATATGATATCAATTCTAAGTAACCACGTTGACAATATTGCATGATTATAAATTGGTTCGACGTTGAAATAATTACATTAATCAATATACCAAACAATTATAATTATTACCATCATTGTCCCGGGATTGTGGCTAGAAGATGCAATATTGTCACAATTGGCAGGGTGAAGCGGTTGTCCATTTTCATCTACCAAATGTTCCTTGCGGTATGCAGCTCCTCATAAGAGCTTCCGATGTTTTAGAGTTGTTTGAATATTTTTTGCATCTGAACTCGATGTTGAATTTGCATCATGAACCTACAAATTTGTATACATTATAAATTTAATTAAGCTATGCATGATTGACATGGATAAAAAACATAAATTCAATCAGATAATGAAGATATAAATAAAATCTGAAGTAAATATTTTGTCTCAAGATGGATAGGGAGAACACCGCAATGGACTTTGAGAAATATTATGGAACGAGTTGGATTTTGAAGAATTTTCCATTCGATATAATTACGATATTTTATCCCTACATTTGAGAAAAATCAACAATAAATTTTGTTGCACACACCTAAAAGTAATTTTGGTGCCTTCAAAATGGACTTCTTGTAATCGGTGCTAATGTATAAATCACCGCACCGGTGCATTTTTGTTACTGCGCACCAGTGCCATTTTATAAACAGACGCATCGATGATGAATAACCGCAAATAAAAAATCGCAACTATATTTTCTTTAAGCGAAAAAAAAAAGCGGTAAATTGAAAAATGAGCAGCAAAATATTTTCGAAAATCTAATTTCATAAAACATTTCTTTAAATACTAAACACTTTTCATTATTTCACTATTTTTGCAAAAAAAATTCAGCCAGATATTTGCAGGAGACATACCTGGAGAAAACAAAGCACGAGAGCACTGTGGAGCAGGGAAATACATTCGAACAGAAGTATTCAAACAATCAGAATTCCAAACCTCTGGTGATTCAAACCTTGTAGCATAGAATTTCAAACGATCTTGTGATTAAAGTTTTTTTTTTTTTACTTTTTCAGTAGTTTTTTTACGTAGTAAAAGAAAAAAATCAAATTTTATTGTTTTTTTTTACTTTTTTTCTATAGTTTTTTTACTTTTTTTGCAGTTTTCAGAAACAAAAAATAAATAAAAATCCATTTTTAGAAACAAACCTTAGATTCTTCTTGTTTCTACCCTTTCTTCTCCCTCTTTTTGTGATTTCATAATTAGGGCTTTTCAATTTAGATTTATAGGGTTTGTATTGCTGAATATAGGTGTAAGACATCCAACCTATGAGATGACTTGCATAGTCGGATCCCAATCCATGCCGGCCCTTCTGTGAAATTTAAAAAAAAACAGATTTTTTTCATTGGTGCGCCCGTCGTAACCTAGCGCACCGATGCCATTTTATAAATAAATGCACCGGTGCAGCGCTATTACATGACGTAACGGTGACGAATAACCGCAAATAAAAAAATCACAACTCTATTTTCTTAAGTAAAAAAAAAAAGGTGGTAAATTGAAAAATGGGCAGCAAAATACTTTCGAAAATCTAATTTCATAAAACATTTCTTTAAATACTAAACATTTCTCATTATTTCAATATTTTTGCAAAAAAATTCAGCCAGAGATTTGCAGGAAACATACCTGGAGAAAAAAGAGCATGAGAACATTGTGGAGCAGGGAAATACATTTGAACAGAAGTATTCAGACAATCAAAATTCCAAACCTCTGGTGATTCAAACCCTATAGCATAGAATTTCAAACGATCATGTGAGTAAAGTTTATTGTTTTTTTACTTTTTCTACAGTTTTTTTTACTTTTATACAGTTTTCAAAAACAAAATAAAAAAACTAAATCCATTTTTAGAAACAAACCCTAGATTCTTTTTGTTTTTTGCCATTTCTTCTCCCTCTTTTTGTGATTTCAGAATTAGGGCTTTTCAATTTAGATTTATATGGTTTGTCTTACTAAATGTAGGCGTAAGAAATCCAACCCACGAGACGACTTGCATAGTCAGATCCCAATCCATGTCGGTCCTTCCATGAAATTAAAAAAAACAGATTTTTTCATCAGTGCACTCGGTGTAACCTAGCGCACCGGTCCGCTTTATTATACAAGCGCACCGCGAAAGTACTGTGTTAAAAAATTAAAAACAAAATTTTTTTTATCAATGCGCCGTATGTAAAATATGTCGTTTGTGTGCTATTTCATTATGGCGCACCGCTAACGTGTTGTTTCGCAAATATATATATATATATATATATATATATATATATATATATATATATATATATATATATTAGAAATAAACCCTACATTATTTTTTGTTTATGCCCTTTCTTCTCCCTCTTTCTGTGATTTTAGAATTAGGCCTTTTCATTCTAGATTTATAGGGTTTGTATTGCTAAATATAGGCCTAAGACATCCAACCGACGGGATGACTTTCTTAGTCAGATCCCAATCCATGTCGGCCCTTCCATGAAATTTAAAAAAAAAATAGATTTTTTTTCATCGGTGCTCTCGGCGTAACCTAGCACACCGGTGTCCTTTATTGTACAAGCGCACCGCGAAAGTAATATGTTAAAAAATTAAAAAGCAAATTTTTTTTTATCAATACGCCATATGTAAAATATGTCATCGGTGCGCTATTTCATTATGGCGTACCGCTAACATGTTGTTTAAAAAAAAAATCATTTTAGAAACAAACCCTACATTCTTTTTTTTCTGCCCTTTCTTGTCCCTCTTTCTGTGACTTTAGAATTAGGCCTTTTCATTCTAGATTTATAGGGTTTGTATTGCTAAATATAGGCCTAAGACATCCAACCGACAAGACGACTTGCATAGTCGGATCCCAATCCATGTCGGCCCTTGCGTGAATTTTAACCTAGCGCATTGGTGCGCTGTATTGTACAAGCGCACCGCAAAAGTACTGTGTTAAAAAATTAAAAAACAAATATTTTTTTATCAGTGCGCCAAATATAAAATATGGCACCGGTTTATGCTACAAAAACTAACACTCGACGATTTTTATTATTTTCTTTGTGTTAATTGGTTTGGTGGTTAACATGTAACGCATCAGTGCTCCTTGTTGACATTGAGCACCGTACAATCTATTATACAGTTTGTGCGGTGTGTTTATAATACCTCCACGCACCGATGTCGGTGCGTACAGAATAAATGGCGCATCGGTTTCTTGACATTTTTTTTTTACCTGAAAAGTTGAAAATTTATTTATAAATATATTAATGAATGATATGGTACAGGTTTTATATTGATAAAGAAATGACTAACAAGAGATCAAGTAACAAAATTACTGATAACACATCAAGAAAAGCAAAAAAGGCAAGTTCTTTGTAAATTCTTTACAAAAAATATTATTTTTGAACTATATGTAAGTTTAACTAATATGTATTGTTTATTGTGTATCATGCAAAGCCACAAAATGACAAAGCTCGATAAGATTATTTCTAATCTAGGATCAGAAGAGCGTAAAATATTGATGGAAAAATTGCAAAAAAATGAATTAGGGGAATGAAAAATTACTATCAATCCAATATGAGTTTCTTTTTTTTAATTTCATTAATAATATACTTAAAATTATTAGATAACATGTGTCAAACAATCTATTAATTCACTTATATTTAATGTTCTACAGGGACCAACAAATCAGAAAATGAATGTTTTTTCTAAGAAAAGAAAAAAAATAGAACATATAAATGAAAATGAATTGCTCCTTAGCTCATCTGGAGTGGTGTTGGAAGTTAACAAAAGGGGGGAAAACTTTTACTAAAGTTTGAGGGATCTAGTGGAACGAATGTATAGACATTCTTTCTACTTACAATACAAAAACCAATCCAATGATTCCAAGAACCAAATTTTATCTAAACTACAGGAAGAGTTTCCAAAGAACTGGTCAATGAGACATGTCATACTTTTAATAGCAAAAACGTACAACAACAAAAAAGAAGGAATGAAAAGTAATATTTCTTTAAATGTTTGTCTAGAATTATTTATAAATATCACATTTGTTATATTTACTTTTCATATATCAATATAAAAATTAAATAGTTTATTGTCATGTTACATTTTCAGGAAGATTATGAAAATCTTAAAAGATGAACGAGCTGATAACAAAAATATTCAGTAGGAATGTCCCAGAAGGTGTACAAGGAGATGGTCAAAGAAATGGACAAAATTGCATCGCAGGAGTCATCTCAACAACAACGTGCTTCAAATGTAATATGTAATCATTGAATTTTTCGATCATTAGGTACAATAAATAAACAATTTAGCATTAAATATTAATTTTCAAGTATTTTCTTGCAGAAAAGAAAAGAAAATGGAACCCATTCAGCACATAAAACAAGACGACAAGGAAGAAAAGGGTTGATATCTAATTTTGTGAGTAATTGTTACTTCCTTATAACAAGTTAACTAGATTTCAATTTTTTTTCTTTTAAGTTGTTTTACAAAAATCATCATTGAGTTGTGAGTATATGTTGGCATATCAGAAATTAATTGTAGAATTTGTAAGCATCTATCTATCTTGTTTTACTTAGCTCTGTCTATAATTAATAGAACAAAAAATTTATTTTATATTAAATATATGATTTTTTATGGGGTATAAAACTTGCAGGAAAAAAAGTATGGAACTACGCCAACAGATGAAATCTTGAAAGATGGCATGTTACATGGTTTTGAAAGAATGCGTATAGTTTATGAGTCAATTGTTGCAATGGAACGTCATTTCTTTTCGATTTACATTGATGTATATTATTTAATATTGCAATTTTCATTATTATCACCAATGTATATACACTCATTACAGTTTATTTTTATGTTTTTAGATGGAAGGTGAAGAAGAAGAAAGCAATCAACACAGTAAACAAAACATTCCTAAAAATAACCCAAGTCATAGAAGTATCTCTAACAGTGACAACAGTTCAAGTGAAGAATGATGATCACTATGTTTGGATATCAAAGCAAGGCATTGTATTTTTTGAAATATTATCCTGTGAAATCGGACATTTTGTTTAATGTAATGGACATAGTGTCCCAATTGAAAGACAAAGGGATACCAATAACTGTCCCATTTTGTATGACAAAGACTGTCTTATATATATGTGCGCGCGCGTGTGTGTGTGTGTGTGTGTGTGTGTGTGTTTTATTTTATTCTATTGCGTTCTCCATTGTCGCTATTGTGTTCTCCATTATCGTTCGCAAATGCAGTAATAAAAATTTAATTCATATCAATATTGTCATAAGATATATATGTGTCGATTTTTGATGAATAATGAATTTTAAAAAATCACAATAATTATGATATGATATAACAAATTAATCCAAACATCACATTCAAATGCATTAATAAAAATTTAATTAATATGAATAATGTTATAAGATGTGTCTACTTTTGATGAATAATGAATTTAAAACAATCGTAATAATTGCACTGTCACGGGTCGATGTTTCTAAAAAATACAAAATGAAAATCGGTGTGTGTCAGTTACTATACACCGGTGTGTTTGTATCGTGAAGCGCATCGGTGTGTTTATACGACCTATGGGCACCGCACAAATACCAAAACTAATTAAAAATATCGGTGCACTTGGGCAGTACTTCCGACTGGTGCGTTTATGTGGAATTATGCATCAGTGCATTTGGACGACCTCTGGGCTCCACACAAATACTTATACCAATTATAAATTTTTGTGCGTATGTGTGATACTGCGCACTGATGCGTTCATGTGTATTTATGCACCGGTGCATTTGTACAACCTATGGGTACCGCACAAGTATCGATACCAATTAAAAATCTCGGTGCATTTGCGTGATATTGCGCACCGGTGTGTTTCTATAAGTATATGTACCGGTGTGTTGAGATGACCTATGGGCACTGCGCAAATCCCAAGACCAATTAGAACAGCTTCATGCATTGTATCACCAACATTGTGCCCGGTGCGGTTTTATACCTTGACGGCCCTGGGGCGGTCGAACCCGATGCATTCTCTTTCGACCGCCCCGGGGCCACCGTCTAGATGACACGCACCGACGTGTTCAAGCCCGAGTAGCGCACCGATGAAAAAAAACATCCGTAATAACCTCCGGCCACCCTTTTTTTTTATTTGTGTTGAATTTCCGTTAAAAAATCTGCCAAAGCCTCTGTAACCATAAACGGATGTTGTAGAAAATGTTTTTTTAACAATTTTGGCCAATTTTATAACACTGAAAACCGCGTTTATAACCTCCGCTATAGGGTCTTTTCCTTGTAGTGATAATAGAATAATTTGTAGAGGATAAATACATATAATAAACCTAATAATTATTGATAATTAAAGTAAAATTATGGAAGTCTTATTCCAAAATAGACAGGTATATCAGCATAAAAAGGCTTTATGACAAGTTATGTTCAACATGCAATCAATAGATTGAGTGAATCTCTTAACTACACACCAATTTAGGAAGCTAATTATTTGATAAAATCTCTCATATAGAGGCTTGAATAACCTCCTAAACAATGGGAACATACTCTTTCTCGTAAGGATTAGAGGGTGGATGCAAACTAATGATGGAATGACAATGAAAACCTATCAAAACAACCATATGTTAACTTAGAGGAATAATAAGAGATACGTATAAAATCAATTTCAAGGCGATGTAAAAGAAATGTAGTAAAATTAGTTGGCTTTTAAAATAAATAATTTGTATTTATAGAAATTGTATCAACTATGTGAAGTTTGATTTATCCTAACATAGGTATATTTTTTTCATTAGTATATTAATTTTCATGTTAAATACAATGATTATGTTTTCATTAGTGCAACCTTTTAGTATCTAAATTATGGAACCTTCTTATCGTAGGTTATTATGTATGTTGTGTACTATATTAATTTTTTTCAATTTATTAAGGCTTAGAAAAGTTATAACGGAAATAGACTAGGAATATATTTTAAGACTTGGAAATAGACTAGGAATATATATATATATATAGAATCTACACAGTCCACTCTATATGTGTATGTAATTTCATAGACAATAGATTTATCTAGCTTACTGAAAATAATATAAAACCTCATAGTTTGTGACTTCAAGCTTATATTGAAAGCAACCAAGTCACTATGCACATACGATTCCCGCTAAAAAAAAAATTAAATTAAATTATTATTTTTTTTGAAAAGCACATGTTAATAGTGCATGTGTGTTTTTAGTGCCAAAAATGTGTGTGCATTCCAAAAACGTCACATTCTTAATGCTAGGAACATGCATACATTCATGCCATTGGTGACTTTGACACATGGAAAATGGTTGAGGTGGATTTGGGGAGCAGGGAAGTTGAGAGAGGGAGCGATAAAGGAGCTAGGGGGGGGGGGGGGGGGATAAAGAGAGAGAGAGAGTAGATGGTGGGGAAGAATGGGTTGGTGGGAAAATATTGACATGGGTTTGGGGGGTAAGGGGGTGGTGAGAGAGGGATGGAGATAGGGGCCAAGGGGGTGGGGTAGAGAGAGATAGAGCATGAATGGGGAAGAACGAGTTGGTGAGTGAGGTGGGAGAGAGAGAGATTTGAAAATTTATAGAGATAAGGAAAGAGGGTGGGGAAGGGAGAGAAAGAAAGGTTTGTGTTTTGATGAGAAAGAGAGAGACAAATTTGGAAGGGGATGTTGAGAGAGAGAGAGAGAGAGAGCGCGTGAATGGGGAAGAATGAGTTGGTGAGTGACGTGGGAGAGATAGATTTGAAAAGTTATAGAGAAGGAAAGATAGTGGGGAAGGGAGAGAAAGAGAGTTTTTTGTTTTTATGGGAAAGAGAGAAAAATTTGGAAGGGGATGTAGAGAGAGAGAGAGAGAGATGACAATAGGGAGAAGAGAATGAGAGAGAGAAAGATGACACAAGGGGGAAGATAATGAAAGAGTAGGATGGAGTGAGGGTGGAGAGTGAGGAGGATAGAGATTTGAAAAGTTATAGAGATAAGGAAAGAGGGTGGGGAAGGGAGAGAAAGAGAGGATTTGAAAAGTTATAGAGATCAGGAAAGAGGGAGGGGAAGTCATAGAAAGAGAGGTTTTTTTTTATGAGAGAGAGAGAGAGAGAGAGAGATTTGAAAAGTTATAGAGATAAGGAAAGAGGGTGGGGAAGGGAGATAAAGAGAGGATTTGAAAAGTTATAGAGATAAGGAAAGAGGGGAAGGAAGGGAGAGAAAGAGAGGATTTGAAAAGTTATAGAGATAAGGAAAGAGGGTGGGGAAGGGAGAGAAAGAGAGGTTTTTGTTTTAATGAGAGAGATTGTGTGTAGGATGGATTGAGGGTGAAGAGTGAGGAAGAGAGAGATTTGAAAAGTTATAGAGATAAGGAAAGAGCGTGGGGAAGGGAGAGAAAGAGAGGATTTAAAAATTTATAGAGATAAGGAAAGAGGGTGGGGAAGGGAGAGAAAGAGAGTTTTGTGTTTTGATGTATGTGTGTGTGTGTGTGTGTGTGTGTGTGTGTGAGAGAGAGAGAGAGAGAGATTTGAAAAGTTATATAGATAAGGAAATAGGGTGGGGGAGGGAGAGAAAGAGAGGATTTGAAAAGTTATAGAGATAAGGAAAGAGGGTGGGGAAGGGAGAGAAAGAGGGGTTTGTGTTTTGATGAGAGATAGAAAGAGAGAAAGAGAGAGAGAGAGAGAGTAGAATGGAGTGAGGGTGGAGATTTAGGAGGAGAGAGATTTGAAAAGTTATAGAGATAAGGAAAGAGGGTGGAGAATAGAGAGAAATAAAGGAGTTGAAAAGTTATAGAGATAAGGAAGGAGGGTTGGGAAGGGAGAGAAAGAGAAGTTTGTGTTTTGAAGAGAGAGAGAGAGAGAGAGATGGAGGGGGGTTGTTGTGCAATGCTTGACTTCATTGACTTTATGAGAAAGAGAGAAAAAAGGGGATGTTTTGAATGAGGGATTGAGAGAGAGAGAGAGGGGGGGGGGGGGGGAGAGTGGTGGATGAAGAGAGAGATAGAAAGATGACTCAAGGGGGAAGAGAATTAGAGAGTAGGATGGAGTGATGGTGGAGAGTGAGGAGGAGAGAGATGGTGAAGGATAAAGGGAGGAAGATAAATATATATTTGGAGGGTAAAGAGTGCGAGAGAAATATTTGGAGGGGGGTTTTTCTACATAATGGACTAAGAGAGAGAGAGAGAGAGAGAGAGATGGAGGGAGGGTTTTCTGCAAAATGGAATAAGTGAGAGAGAGAGAGAGAGAGAGATGGGGGGAGCTGAAATTGAGATAGATGGGAGGAAGTGAGGGAGAGGTGGGTGGAGGGAGAGATAAATAAGAATAAATAGAGGAAGATAGAGATATATTTTGAGGGTAGAGAGAGGGATGTTCTTTTAAAGCACGAGGAAGGGGAGGGAGGAGGGAGAGAGAGGATGGAGAATGATAGGAAGAGGGAGTGAGAGTGACAAAGAGAGATATGGAGAGAGGGGGGAAGAGGGGGAAATAGAAAAAAATGTGTATAAAGAGAGAGGGAGAGAAATGGGACAAATAAAAAGGGAGAAGGAGAGAGGGAGATAAGGGGGAAGAGGCAGAAGAGAAAGGGCCATATAGAGTATACTAGGAGGGAGATACATAGGTAGATATGATGAAATATACATATAAATATGGAGCGAGTGAGAGAAAGTGAGGTGGTGAGAAAAAGAGACAAATAAGAATAAAGGGAGGGACAAAGATAGAGTTATAGGGGGGAGATCAAGGAGAGAGATAGAGAAATATGGGGGATGGAGAGATAGGAAGAGGGACAAAGAGGGAGAGAATGGAGACATAGAGAAAGAAAAACGAATGGATATATAGACAAAGTTGGAGGGAAAAGAGAGAGGGGTTGTTTTGAAGCATTAATTTGAGTGAGGGAGGGAGGTATTAGAAATAGAGGAAGGGGGAGAGAGAGGGAGGGGGGGAGACAGAAATAGATTTGGAGAGATAGATAGAATAAGAGTGAGAGGAAGAGGTAGTGAGTGAGAGAGAGAGAGATATGGGGATAGAGAGATAGAGAGATTTGAAGAGGATGGAGTGAGGGAGGGAGGGAAAGGTGGAGAAGGATAAAAGGAGGGAGATATAGACATAGCTAGAGGGTACAGAGACAAATAGAGATATTTTGAGGAATATTGTTGTGAAGTATGGATTGAGTAAGGGAGGGAGGGGTAGAGAAATAGATGAAGGGGGGGGAGGGAGAGAGAGAAAGAGAGTATGTAGAGTGATAGTAAGAGGGAGGAAGAGGGAGTGATATATAGATATACATAGAGAGAGGGGAAGAATGGATGAGAGAGAAGGAGAGAAGGGGTATATATAAATAGAGTTGGAGGGGGGAGATAGAGAGTGAGAGAGGGAATAAGAGAGAGAGATAGGATTAAGAGTAGGGCACAAGGGAGAGAGAGAGGGAGGGAGGAAAAATATAAGGAGAGAAGGGGAGACAAATAGGGCTATAGAGGGGGGAAATAGACATAGGTAAATATGGGGAAAGATAGAGAGAGAGAGAGATATAGGTGGTGAAAAAAAGAGATAAACAATAAGATAGGAAGGGAAAGAGATAGAATCATAGGGGTGAGAGAGGGAGGAAAGTGGTGTGTGTGTGTGAGAGAGAGAGAGAGATGGGGGAGAGAGATAATGAGAAAGTGAGGGGGAGAGAGAGGTATATATGGATGGAGATAGAGAAAATGAGGGAAGAATACATAGAGAGAAACAAACAAATATGTAAATATAAATAGAGAAATAGAGAGTGGGGAGAGATAAAGAGAGAGAGTGAAGGATACATGGTGAGAAGATGGGTATAGAGAGCAGGGGAGAGAGAGAGATAAGGGGATTGTGAAGTTATAGAGTGAGAGAGGAGAGATGGAAGGATGGAGAGTGTGGAGGGGGGAGAGAAAGAAATACTAAGAGAAAAGAGGGGGAAGAGAGAGTGAAAGAGGAAGAGAGGAGAGACATGGAAAAATAGATATATTAATAATAGAGAAAGAGAGATTAGGGTGGTGAGACAAAGAGAAAGATAAGAAAATAGCGAGGGGCAAAGAGTTAAATCTATAGGAGGTAGAGAGAGAGAGGGGTATAAGGAGAGAAATAGAGAGAGAGAGAGAGAGAGAGATGGGGGGGGAGAGAGAGAGTGAGAGATAGAGAGAGGGAGGCAGAGAATGAGGAAGATAGAGAGAAGAGAGGGAGGGAGATAGAGACAAAGAGAGAAGGAGAGATAGAGAGACGTAGAAAAACATGTGAAGGAAAAATAGATAGATAGAGAGTGGACGGGGAGGAGAGAGAGAGAGAGTATAGAGAGATAGAGAGAGAAGAAGGGATAGAGATACATTGACAAATATGTAAATGGAAAAAGAGAGATAGAGAGTCAGAAGAGAGAGAGATAGAGAGAGAGAGAGAAGTGGAGGTAAAGAGTAAGAGAGAAACATAAATGGAGGGATGGAGAGAGTGGAAGGGGAAGAATGGAGATAGACAAAGAGAGGCAGAGAGATAGTGTGGGAATGGAAGTGAGAGAGGGATATGGATAGTGTGGGAGTGAGGGAGAGAGAGAAAAAATAGAGATGGGGAGAGATAGAGACAAATATGGAGGGATGATAGAGAGGTAGAGGTAGAGAGATTAAGGAATATATAGACAAAATAATTATGTATGTGTTATATAATGCAAGTGTGCTCCTATGATTACCAGGATAACGTTAGATTTCGATAGAGTAAGGTAGGTAGGGTAGTTATTTCTATGGAAGTTAGTCTTAGGAATGTGTGCATGTTGTCGAGAATGTGTGCAAGTGTGCATTCCTATTAAAGTGTGCATGCTTCCCCTATTAGCATTAACCTAGCATGCTTGCTACTCGCTTGGCATCCAAACAAAAATATAGCAGAAACACACAAAAGAGAAATCGTGTAAAAAATCTCTAACACAACTATAATACCATGTAGAAATTATATCAATGGACTCAATCCGATCATGCAATGTAATAAAGCAAGATACTGAATCCTTCTACAATATTTGTGAAATATAAATCACGATCGCTCAATCACATGCAAGTAATAGAAAGAATTAAATCAATACACAACACTAGATATTCCTAAGGAAAGCAACTGCTCAAAACCCCTAAATATTTATTGTATAATCAACCAAGGAATTATGAAACAATACAATTTATTTGTGATCACCACAACCTCATACACTCTACCAATTTCTTCACACTGATCTAGGAAAAATTGGACAAACACATAGATAATTATCAGCCTACCCACAGCCTACCCTTCTTACGTAATCCCTAGAGATTTAAACCCCTATTAAATAGGAAATTCAACCTTCCTTGATTACGCAATCAATCATGGGCTTCCCATGGTCTTATAACTACACCTCGGTAGTTTGCCTAAAATACAATTGCTAGTTTACTAGCCTTGAACCTTTGTCTCAACTGGGTATCCACCAGAATTAGCATGCATGCAACTATAAATAGTGAATCATTAGTTACTTGGTAGATCACTACTGGTGAATTAAATCTATTTTAATTCACTTGATCTTCCAATGGCTCATCAAATAGTTAGAACTAGTTAAACTGATTTTAACTCAATTATTATGAGTTAACTAATCCCACCCACACTACACTAGAGCTACAACTGCAACTGGACCCTGTTAATAATATAATCACTCTACATGCCTATCCTTAAACCCTAAAATCGAAATTCTTGAGCTAACTAAGTCTATCACACTTAGTTAACTATTACAAGTTGTTATGATATAAGATTACAATTAATTTTCCAATTTATTTAATAAATTGGTTGCACACTAATGTATCTCTAGGACCCATCAATGTGTGACCTGTGATCCCACACTAGAGTGTGTGTTGCATTTTCTTGCTGAATTTCAACACTCCCTCTCAACAAGAAAGGGGTTATCTACTACCCCGATCCTGCCTCTATGATATTCGAATTTTCTCTTCGCAAGTTCCTTCGTCAAGATATATGCACCATGATCCTCGGTGGGAATGCACTGCAACAACATAATGTGCCTCTGAAGACACATTAGGGGAATTTTGAGGTCTAAAATGGGCCTCCTAAAGAAAATGTACAATCAAAATTCACTTTATAAGAACCAATCACATTTTTAGGGGATGACATCATCCCTAATGGTTGAGGTGGCATTGCTTCAATTAAAGGTACTTACTTGTCACATTCTGAATGGTGGATAAAAACTCATGGTTAACCATGGTAGAGCTCTAAGTACTTTTAAAGTCAAAGTAAAGTACTCATAATAAATGTTATTTCACACTTTTTGAATAAAAATATATTATTGTCATTTCATATTTCTTGAAAGAAACAATGCATATCCCTATACATTTATTATATTATATTATATTATTTTTATATAGTATAGTAATTACATATTATTATACAATTTAAATAATATAAATTTTAATTAATAGCATATAATATAATTAAGAATTTATAAATTTATATTTATATTTTATTTTAAGTTATTTAAGTACGCAGGACAAATGCATTAGTTGTTCAATGATAATGAATTTTTCTTGAAAAGCTCATTCTTATTTATAGTCACATCAATACAATTTTTTTATTAATTTTATTTTGGTACAACTTTTGAATTGAATTTAACTATGGTTACATGGATTGTGGTGCAAAAAGTGAATTGAAAATTCATAAATATTATTTTATTGGTTTAGCTATTATTTTATTATTTCCTTAGGATACCCATTTTAGACCTCAAAATTCCCCTAATGATCTCTGAGATGGTGGTACTGGATGTCAATATGCTTGGACCTATCATGGAATACTGGATTAACCAAGAGTTTTATGCAACTCTAGTTATCACAATGTATCACTGTTGAATCCATCTGATGACCGAACAAACCAACAAGTATCTTCCTCATCCAGATGGCCTCACAGGCAGCCTGACTAGTTGCCATGTACTCTGCCTCGGCTGAAATGAGTGTAACTGATCTCTACTTCCTGATGTACCAAGAAACTGTTTTTGATCCTATGTTGAAGATTCCCCCTGATGTGCTCTTCCTGTCTAATGGACAACCTACCCAATCTGCATTAGTGAATCCTTGAAACTTCACTCCCTTTGTCTGTCTGTACCATAATCCATACTATGTAGTGACCCTTATATATCTCAACACATGCTTCCCTCCCTTCCAAAAGATCTTGGTAAGCTTCACCATAGCTTGACTAAGCTAGTTAACTGCATAGTGTAGAAAATATACAAACATGTGTATGTCAATGGATTCAATCCGATCTAACAATGTACTAAAGCTAGATACTTAATCCTTCTACAAATCAATTATGGAAATTAAACACAATCGCCAATCACATGAAGCAAACAAACAATCAAATCAAACCACAACAGAGATAATTTCCTTGGGAAAGCTTTCTGCTCAAAACCCCTCTATCTTCTATTGTATATTAACCATGGAATCATGAAACAATTACAATGCACTCTGCTCACAAGAGTCTCATGCACTCTCACAACTGTCTCACATTGTCCTAGACAAAACTAGCCAACACTGAGCCAATTCTCAGCCTCTAAACAGCCTGCCTTGCTTGTGCAATTCCTGATGAATGCAATCCCTATTCTTTAGGAATTTTGGCCTTCCAAAAATGTGCAAGGATCATGGGCACTCCAATGGATGTCTCGTTACATGCAGGCAACCTACTAATCACACAACTGATAGTTAACATCCCTTTAACCTTTGTCTCAACTCAGTCTCCACTGGAACTAACATGCATGCAACTATTAATAGTAAATCATCAATTGCATGGCAGATCACTGATTGTGAATTAAATAATATTTAATTCACTTGATCTCCCACTAGTGCAACAAACAGTTACAACTAGTTCAACTGTCTCTAAGTCACCTAACTGAGTTAATTGATTACACATGCATTAAACTAATGCACCAACTACAATTCAAACTCCATAACTAATAGAATTACTCTGCATGCCTCACCAACCACCCTCAACTCGAAATACATGAGCTAACTGAGTCAAAATTAGATCATCACCAGTCAAAATTAGATCATCAACATAAAGTACGATAATCAAGAGATTACCATCAACCACAATCTGGTACAGGTTTGCATCTGCTTCACTTTTGGTGAAGCCCAACCCGGTGAAATAGTTGTCAATCCAAGCGTAGCAAGCACGAGGTGCTTGCTTCAACCCATACAATGCTCTCTTGAGTCCACACACATGTGACTCATTGCCAAAGATCTCGAAACCTTCTAGTTTCTCTATGTACACTTCCTCCTCAATAAATCCATTGATAAATGTAGTTTTCACATCCATCTGATGAATGTGCCACCCCATCTGCACTGAGTGCAAGGATAGATCTAATGGAAGAGTACCTCATGACTGGTGTGAAAGTCTCTTCATAGTCAATCCCCTCAACTTGTGAGAATCCATGGGCCACAACTCTGGCCTTGTACTTCTCCACACTCCCATCAGCAGCTTGCTTCACCTTATAGATCCATCTAGATCCAACCACTGATTTTCCGATCAGTCTTGGGACAACCTCCCATGCATTGTTATTGATGGTGGAGTCATACTCCTCTGCAATAGCATCAACCCAAATTTCTTGCTACACTACCTCCTAAAAGGAAGATGGTTCTGTCACAATACACTTGCTCATAAGAGCCATGTATCCAGTAAACTTGTCTGTAGGTTGTCATTGTCTATGCAGTGAAGTAGTGGCTCCTACATTCTTTGTTGCATCAAGTCTTAATCTATTAGCTTCTGTGATGCACCTTCTACCATTTCTCGTGGATGGCTCTGCATGAGTGTTTTATTCCATTCCATGATCCTCCACATGTGGTTTCTCCGCATCTTGAGGTTCATTCTTTGGAACCAAGAGTTCCTCCTCTGCATGCAAATTCAACTCCCTCTCTTGGGAAAATCGTATGGCTTTCTCCTCATCAAATTTTATATCTCGTCGCACAACACTGATTTTGTTGTTTGGAAAACACACCTGATAATTGTGGGGAGTATCAGCGTATCCCAAAAATATCCCAATATCAGTTTTTGGTTCCAACTTCTTCTCGGTGTCTTTGGTCACATGCACATAAATAGATGAGCCAAAAATATTAAAATGTGAAACATCAGGTTTCTTACCAATAAAAACCTCATCTGGTGTACTCATGCCAAGAATCCGATGAGGACAGCGATTTTGCATAAATATAGTTGTGTTGCATGCCTCCACCCACAAATGCAACAGTAGCCCCTGATCATGCAACATCACTCATGATGCACCAACAATTGTTTTGTTCTTTCTTTCTACGACCCCATTCTGTTGTGGGTTATGAGGCGCAATCAGTTCTCTCTAAATTCCCACTTTACTACAGAAGTTCTTGAATTCATTGGAGATGTACTCACCACCATTGTCGCTCCTAAGATCCTTCACATGCTTCCCCATGTCTTTCTCCACCAGTGCTTTGAACTCAATAAATTTTGAGAATGTCTGATCTTTCCTCTGCATAAAGTAGATCCAGCACATTCGAGAAAAACTATCAACAAATATCACATAGTACTTATGCTTTGTTGTCGAAGCAGTAGAGAATGGTTCACACACGTCTGAGTGAACTCTCTCAAGGATCTCTGAGGTTCGGTTATCCTCGTGAAAAGTGGCATTTGCATACTTCCCCATAGTACATCCCTTGCATGTTTTTTATTGCGCAAGAGTACCCTTGGGAAGACACGTAGAAATATCATGCATGGGCCTTCAAGGCTCCCTGGTGAAGATGGCCCTATCTCTTGTTCCATAACTCACCCTCATCCTGGCTCATCACTTCGTCCACCTTACCCATCAATGTTGCACAACCATCTACATCAAGTTTATATATATTCTTAACTCGAATCCTAATATTCTTGGCTTGTTATGTTGTTTTGTGTCATAAGAAAGTTTTTCCTTCACTTAAAATAACATCATAGCCTTTATCCTCTAACATTGCGACTGAGACCAGATTTTTCTTCAATCCTGGTACATGCATTACATCTTTTAATTGAAAGGGCTTACCTAACTGTCTCTAGAAGGTAACTATACAAATCCCGGTAGCGTTGTACCGCCCGTATCACCCATTTCGAAATGCATCTGGAGGTCCTTCTCCTCTAAGCTACCGAAAATTTCTTTGTATCTCGTCATGTGAAAGGATGCACCACTATCCAAGTACCACACCGATCCCATTGCACTTAACACCATGCATGCACTGAGCGAGAATTCAAGGTCAAATTGCGAGGCCAAAGCCTCACGAGCTACAGATCCTAAAGCCTTTTTGTTCTTCTTCTTTTGTGGACATTAGTGGCATAATGTCCATCGTCGTGACAGTGAAAACACTTCATATGGACATGTCATGCTTCTTGCCATCTTTACCGGACTCAAATTTGGAATGGAATTTATTTCCTTTCCCCTTCTTCACCTTGGCAGCCAAAGCACAATCTTCTCCATCATCATTCTTAGATGAAGATCCATCCCTGGTATTTTTCCTGAATTCTTCTCACACCAAAGCCGACTAAATTCATTCCCAATCTGGCCACTTTTCCCTTCCATTAATAGAGTTCTGATAACTATGCCAACTCTTGGGAAGTCCTAGAAGAGCTAGGCTCACCAAGTCATCATAAGGGATAGTAATGTCGATGCTCCCAAGCTCATCCCAACATTGGACAAACTTTGTTAAATATTTCATCATGGTGTCCCCTTTATCCATTTTTATTTTCCTGAGCTTGTACTTATGTGCCAATTTTCTACGATCATTGATGCTCTGAAATAGATCTGTCAAAGCTTTCCACATTGCATATGGTGTCACTTTTCCATGGATACTTGAGACAATGTGGTCTCGTACTCCCTCCAATAATATCCTCCTCGCCTTTGCAACCTTATTTTTCCAAGCATCAAGATTTGCAGCATCTGCTACAATGGGTTTGGGAACATCATTGTCAATGAATTATTTCAACCCATATTCCACCAGTACTTCCTCCATCCTGTCTTTCCGAGCAAAATAGTTAGACCTGCCCTCGAGTGCATACTCCAATCTCAAGCCATTGAAAGCCATTTCGATCCTGAATCGCCTGTCACACCAATAATGTCTTTTGCAAATTCGAATTCTATTCAGTCACAAACTCAGGTTCTCCTCCATTATAGTGATTTCATGTGCTTTGATACCATGTAGAAATTATACAAACATGTGTATATCAATGGATTCAATCCGATCTAAAAATGTACTAAAGCTAGATACCTAATCCTTCTACAAATCAATTGCAGAAATTAAACACAATCGCCAATCACATGAAGAAAAGAAAGAATCAAATCAAACCACAACGCAGATAATTTCCTGGGGAAATCTTGTTGCTCAAAACCCCTCTATCTTATATTGTATATTAACCATGGAATCATTAAACAATTATAATGCACTCTTCTCACAAGAGTCTCCTACACTCTCACAATTGTCTCACACTATCCTGGACAAAACTGGCCAACTCAGCCTCTAAACAGTCTCCCTTGCTTGCACAATTCCTGATGAATGCAATCCCTATTCTTTAGGAATTTTGGCCTTCACAAACTGTGCAAGGATCATGAGCACTCCAATGGATGTTTGGTTGCATGCAGGGAACCTACTAATCACACAACTGAGAATTAACATCCTTTTAACCTTTGTCTCAACTGGGTCTCCATTGGAACTGACATGCATTCAGCTATTAATATTAAATCATCAGTTGCATGGCAGATCATTGATTGTGAATTAAATAATTTTTAATTCACTTGATCTCTCACTAGTGCAACAAACAGTTACAACTAGTTCAACTAACTCTAACTCACCTAACTAAGTTAATTGATTACACGTGCATTAAACTAATGCACCAACTACAATTCGAACTCCATAACTAATAGAATTACTCTGCATGCCTCACCAACCACCCTCAACTTGAAATACATGAGCTAACTTTGTTTATCACACTCAGTTAACTGTTACAAGTGATCATGAGATAACATTACATTTTATTGTATAATTTAATTAAGGGAAAATTAATTAGACACTGCATCAAATTAATTAATTAATTTTGCCTTCACACTAATGTATCGCTAGGACCTATTAGTCCCACACTTGTGTGTGTGCTGCAATTTCTTGTTGGACTTCAACACATAGCATATATTTGGTCATGTGTTCACCAAATACATAAGTGAACCCACAAGTTGCCTATAAACAGTAGCATCCACTACCTCACTTAAAGTAGCATCCTCCTTACTCCAGTTACCTGCAAGAGGATTCTACATGGGTTTTTTTCCCTCCATGCGAAACTTCCTCAGAATCTCCTTGGAATACTTTCCCTGAGATACAAATAGCTCCCCATCTCTTTGCCATATTTCCAATCCTAGGAAATAATGCAAAAGCCCCATGTCCTTCATCTCAAACTCTCTTACAAGATTGTCTTTGCAAGAAGTTATGAGTTGCTCATCACCTATTAGTATAACATCATATACATAAAGTACAATAATAAAAAGCTTACCATCAACCACAATATGATATAGGTTCGCATCTACTTCACTCTTTGTGAAGCCAAACCCGGTGAAATAGTTTTTGATCCTGGTGTACCAAGCATGAGGTGCTTGCTTCAGCCCATACAATGCTCTCTTGAGTCTGCACACATGTGACTCCCTGTCAAAGGTCTCCAAACATTTTCGCTGCTCAATGTACACTTCTTCCTCAATAACTCCATTGAGAAAGGTTGTATTTACAGCCATATGATATATCTGCCATCCCATCTACGCTGAGAGTGCAAGGATAGATCTAATCGATGAGTACCTTGCAACCGGTGCAAAATTCTCCTCATAGTCAATCCCCTCTACCTATGAGAATCCCCGGGCTAGAAATATAGCCTTGTATTTCTCCACACTCCCATATTAGTGTTTTCTTCCACTCCATGATCCTCTACTTGTGGCTGATCCACATCTTGAGGTTCATCCTTTGGAACTAAGAGTTCCTCATCTGCATGAAAATCAAGATCCCTCTCAAGGGAAAATTGCATGGATTTCTCCTCATCAAATCTAACATCTCTCCTAAAAAATTTCATCCTATTAGTCAGCAAATACACTCGATAGTTGTGGGGAGTATCAATGTACCCCAAAAATATCCCAACCTCTGTTGTTGTAATATTCCAAAATAGGAAAAGCAGCAATATAGCACATAAAAGTGGGAAACAGCAGTAAATATCAATACATCACATATGAGCCAAAGATAGATCCATGCTATTAACTATAACAGCAACAAATGAGTACAATATCTTGGGGATCAAGTCCCTCAAGCTAGGAAAGAGAAGCCTCCAATGCCTAAAAGTACCAAAACATGTAATACAATTGCTACACAAAATACTAAAGCCAATAAATTGTAGTTTACTGAATAACACTGCAGCTGGAGAATATAAATAAATGGATCTGGTAATATAGTGCTCAAACAATGTGGAAAATGTAGATCTATGCTCCCAAACATTTTTCCTAGACAACACAGAAAGGGTTTTTGTAAATACACAAAATATCAAAATGTCGAAACGTAGCCCTAGGGATGAATAAGCTCTCCAACTAGGCACCTGAAAGGAGGTGTCTAAAACTGATGAAGATCTAAATGGAACTCCTCCAAGTCACTCTTCTAGTGAAATCTTGATCCCTCCACTGAAAAGAAAACACTCCAAAAGGAGCACTGAAATCACCCCTGCAACTGCTCACTGAAATAACGCAGTCTAATACTGAAAATGCATTGTAGGGTATGATGGCGACTTGGCCTAGTGCTAAAATATGAAATGAAGCCCAAGGAGCTTCCTTGCTGGCCTCCCAATGGAAGAAATTATTCCTCCATTGAAAACTAGCTCAGAAATGGACCTATCAAACCCTCCACTACTACACCCTGCAACACAGCACAACTCTAAACAGAAACTGCATTGTAGAAGAAATTTGTAGCTTGGTCTAATGTCGTAATGTGGAAATGCAGCCCAATAACTTCTCCTGATTTGGCACTTGAAGTCCCCCAAGGATTAAGGTGGGATTCCCACTTGGGAACACCCTTTTTCTAAACAGCACTATAGTCTCTGCTAAACAACTGAAGGGAGCAACAAGTCATAACAGATCATAATCAAAATAATAATCCAAACATACCTTCCATGGCTTCCATTCCCTTCCTTATATGCTTGGTGAGCTTCCTCACCTTGGGCCCTACTCATTAAAGCCATTACTTCCATGCAAGGAATCTCCCTCCAAAACTGCATTGTCTCTCATTGAATGTCCACTCCCTCTATACCAGCGTTGTGGATTTGGTCAAATTTTACCCATTCCACATGCTTCATCCCCCTATTCACACATAATGGTGCTTTATCCAGCTTCTTGATGACCTCCATTCACATTTTAAGTGATTTTATTCCTACTAAGGAGATTTGTGGGTCTCCATACCCTATTTTTCTTCTAACTAAGAACCAAAAACAAAATTTAATATTCCAACTAGATGAAATCTAATTGGGAATATTACAATCCTCCCCTCCTAATTGTTTCTTGTCCTCAAGCAACTATAAATGTGAGTGCTGCAAAACTCCTCCTCCTTCCCTTGTGACACCTCCATAAGATAAGCTCTTCTCATGAACCAAGTGTCCTCTAATCAATCTATCCATGAAATGATCATCCAAAGTGCTCATGAGATGCGTCTCCCAAGTCCTCAAGTTAACCAAATGGCCCATACCATAAGGAAAAAAGAGGTCATATGTAGCGATCATGGATTTCCCAATGTTCCACCCGAAGCATGAAGCATAAGAAATGAGTAGAATCTCATTCCCAATGGGGAAATCCAATCCATGTGTCCTCCCTCCAATCATGCCCACAACAATGATAAGGACATCATCAACATATGGGATCATAATCATAGTCATACTAGCTGCCATATATAAGACTGGAGAAGGATAATGGTCCCTCAAGTGCAACCAGTGCATTTTTACTCCTAACTGAATCAAAGTATGGTATGATGAGTGGTTTCCCAACCACTTTCTTTCTGCCCCGATCCTCTCACATGCTAGGAGAAGGTGAGTTTTGTATGGTGTCAACTGAGTACACCCCAAGTGAGATATCAACTCCATAAAATCTCCTAGGGAGTGGATATCACCATCACTTCTTATGGCCCCAAATGGACCATGAATTCTATAAGAAAGAATGCCCCATCTTGGAGAAATGACTTGTACATGCTTGGCAAGGAAATAAAAACACATAGTAAGTGAATCGTGATGCACATAAACACAAGCCTTACCATGTAACTTGAACAAGTTGGTGAAGTGGCTCATAGGTGGGCCTCCCCTCATTCCCAATGGGAAAGGAAGTGGTTGTGCTAACTCTACCAAGGATTTATGTCTCTCCTCAATGTACAAACAATCCATGCTTCTCCTAATATGATGGTGCATCTCCTCCTAGAAGCCCTTCCCAGTGAATCTCTCCATGATAGTATGATATGCCCTCATGAAATCAGTGTTGCTGGAGAGAGAAACCCCATATGCTGCATGCACAGCCTTATTCTTGTGCTTGGAGATCCAAGTCAATAAGATCATATCCTGGTAGTAGATGTCTCCATCCTCCACTCCCTCACTCACATCTCTTACCTTCCTACCAAGTGCATCATATGTGAAGTGAACCTAGGAAAACCCCATCAATAGATCCAAACTCCCAAGTGACAGCATTGTTGGCCTTTGTGATAAGGATCTCATCATCTCATAACTCCATACTTTGACATGCCAAAATCCAAATTCATCTACCATAAGGTTGCCATATGTGGAAGACTCCTCCCCATGTTGAAGTGTCTCTTGACTCTCTAAAGCTAGGGAGTAGCCCCTTTGCACCATGATTGTGTCATCCTCTACTCCTGAATCACTGTGCAAGGTATGGGAGAAAATTAGCCCATACTCTCCCAAGAGTAACCAGAGCAACAATAGCTCTTGTTGCCTCCTCACTTCTCCATCATACAGACCATGGATTGAAAACATGATGATTGACATGAAAATGTCACATCACCCCAATGCAACCAAACTCCTTGTTACCATATAATGCAAGTGTCATGCCATGTCCCAACCAATAACTTACCCTTTGAAATAGGATATCTCACATGCTAGCCAAACTCTTTCAAGAGTAGCCAGCGCAGCCATGCCTCCTACTGCCATGTTTCATAGATCTGCAAGTGGCTTACCAACCCTTGCTTATCATCATCACCCATCCATCCAATTGTGGGTGTCTTCCATCATGCTCCAAATTGGTATCCCTCCAATGGAGAATGCCATCCTCCCAAATATTATAAATATATTTTCACTTCATGAGATGTTGAAGTGCAACCCCCTAGATCTCTCCACATGAATACCACTCATCAATTACCATGTTGAAACCATAAGGTTCCAAATATGTTGTAGGAAAAATCTTCTCTTTGAGCTGAGGTGTGCTCATCAAGAAGTATCCATCATCATAATGGGAGATGTCATCAATAATAAGATGTCTTCCATCAACCATCTTCATATCCACTACTACACATGTAGAATGGTCATTGGAATGCTCCAATATTATTTGGGTCTCCAACTCATCATTGCTTCTCAATGACAGCACTGTTGATCTCCATGATGGTGCGTATGATGTCTCATGATCATGCACAATGATGAACATACAATTCTGCATTGGATTTATTATGATAATTCTCATCCTATCCTCCAAAAATGTACACTCCAACCCAATGAGTTGTGTGCAGCTCAACAATGACATACTAGGATGAAAATATATCTCCTCCTTGAACCAGTCAAGGGTCCTCTACACAGTGATATTTTGCTGCTCCAAATCAACGGTGTGCTTTGACCCTAGGTCATGAAATTGCCTTGATGGCATGTTCCCACATTCCTCCATATGATGTGCTGAAATAATAGGAAGTGGAAATGTTTGCGTACCTTGGTTAAGTTGATCCTTGGGAAAATCTTGTACTGCTACAAGGGTTCCTCCTACCGGTGTAATGACTCCTCCAACTGTTGGTGATGGTGATGGTTGCTCCTCTACTACTGCACCAGAGCTGGTATAAGTCTCCTCCTCCTTATGCATATCCTGAATAATGCATGGAACTCTAATACTGGTTTCTTATGATGTTGATAGGAAATGCATGGACATTCCTCATCTTGAAACCCTCTTGAGGTCTCATTGCATCTCTCCATTCTCATTTGTTTGACCTCCTTGGATAGGTTCTTCATAGATCTAAAAAGAGATGAGACAAAGTGCATTCCTTCCATTTTTTTAGATCTCTTCTCCTTTTCTTCATCTTCTTCATATTCTCTTGATAGCATATTGGCTGAAACTCACAGGTTGAGCCAAGATTATGCTCTGATACCACTATAATATTCCAAAATAGGAAAAGCAGAAATATAGCACATAAAATTTGGAAGCAACAGTAAATATCAATACATCACATATAAGCCAAATATAGATCCATGGTATTAAATATAATAGCAACAAATGAGTACAATATCTTGGGGATCAAGTCCCTCAAGCTAAGCAAGAGAAGCCTCTAATGCCTCAAAGTACCAAAACATGTAATACAATTTCTACACAAAATACTAAAGCCAATACATCATAGTTTTGGTGAATAACACTGCAGCTGGAGAATACAAATAAATGGATCTTATAATACAGTGCTCAAACAATGCGGAAAATGGAGATCTATGCTCCCAAACACTTTTCCTAGACAACCCAGAAAGGAAAATACACAAAATATCAGAATGTCGGAATGTAGCCCTAGGGCTGAATAAGCTCTACAACTGGGAACCTGAAAGGAGGTGGTTGAAACTAATGAATATTTGAATGGAACTCCTCCAATTCACTCTTCTAGTGAAAGGTTGATACCTCCACTGAAAATAAAACACTCCAAATGGAGCATTGAAATCACCCCTGCAACTTCTCACTCAAATAACGCAATCTAATACTGAAATTGTGTTGTAGGGGATGATGGTGACTTGAACTTGTGCCAAAATATGAAATGAAGCCCAAGGACATTCCTTGCTGGCCTCCCAATGGAAGGAATTCTTCCTCCACTGAAAACTAGCTCAGAAATGGCCCTATCAAACCCTCCACTGCAGCACCCTACAACACAGCACAACTCTAAACATACCAAACATACCTTCCATGGCTTCCATTCCCTTCCTTATATGCTTGGTGAGCTTCCTCACCTTGGGCCCCACTTATTAAAGCCACTACTTCCATGCAAGTAATATCCCTCCAAAACTACGATGTCTCTCATTGAATGTCCACTCCCTCCATACCAGCGTTGTGGATTTGGTCAAAGTTGACCCATTCCACATGTTGCATCCCCCTATTCACACATAAGGGTGCTTTATACAGCTTCTTGATGACCTCCATTCACATTTGGAGTGATTTTATTCCTAATAAAGATATTTATGGGTCTCCCTACCCTCTTATTCTTCTAACTAGGAAGCAAAAACAAAATTTGATATTCCAACTAGCTGAAAACTAATTGGGAATATTACAGTTGTTGGCTCTAGATTCTTCCTATCATCTTTGGTCACATGGAAATAGACAGATGATCAAAAAAATTTAAAATATGGAACATTTGGTTTCTTACCTAAAAAAGCCTCCTCTGGTGTACTCATCCCAAGTTTCCGATGAGGTCTCCAGTTCTGCACAAATATCGATATGTTGCATGCCTCTTCCCACAGATGCAACGGTAGGCCCTTATCATGTAACATGGCTCATGTTTCTCCCACAATTGATTTGTTATTTCTTTATGCAACCCTATTCTGTTGTGGGTTATGTATGCAATCAATTCTCTCTGGATTCCTTCTTTGGCACAGAAGTTCTTGAATTCATTAGAGATATTCTCACCACCATTATCGCTCCTTAGAGCCTTCACCTTCTTCCCTGTATCTTTCTCTACCAGTCCTTTGAACTCACAAAAATTGGAGAACACCTGATCTTTCTTTTGCAGAAAGAAGATCCAACGCTTTCTATAAAAATCATCAACAAAAATCACATAATACATGTGCTTTTTTGTGGAAGTAGTAGAGAATGGTCCAGACACATCTGAGGGAACTCTCTCAAGGATTTTTGATGCTCGGTTCTCCTTCTCATGAAAGGTGGCCTTAGGATACTTCCCCATGGTACATCCCTTGCATATGTATATCTGTGCAAGTGTACCCTTTGGAAGACCTATAGAAATCTGTCGCATAATCCCTAAATTATTGTGGTGTAGATGGCCCAATCTCATGTGTCATAACTCACCTGTATCTCGGCTCACCACCTTTCCTACTTTACTGCTCAACTTTGCGCAACCATCTACATCAAGTTTTTAGAGGTTCTTTACATGAACCCCAGTCTTATTTACCTTTTTTGTGGCTTTGTGGCCAAGGAATGCATTCCCTTCACTGAAAACCACATCATATCCAAGATTCTCCAACATAGCAACTGAAACTAAATTATTTTTCAAGTTGGGTACATGCATGACATATTTTAATAAGAAAGATTTACCTGAATATCTCTGGAAAGTAACTGTACCAATCCCAGTAGCGTTATACCTCCCGTCATCACCCATCTCGATGTGCATCTGAAGATCTTTCTCCTCTAAGCTACTAAAGAGTTCTTTGTTTCCTTTCATGTGGAAAGATGCTCCACTATCCAAGTACCACATAGATCCCATCACAGTTGACACCATGCATGCGATGAGAGAGAATTCCAACTCAAAATGTGAGGCCAAAGCTTCACCCACTGCAACTCCTGGAGCCTTCTTGTTGTTCTTCTTCTTTTTTGGACAATTTGTGGCATAGTGTCCATGATCATGACAATCAAATCATTGCACCTTTGACATGCCATGCTTCTTGCCTTATTTGTCGGTCTCAGATTTGGAATGGGAATTCCTCCACTTCCCCTTTTTTTCCTTACCATCAAAGGCACAATTTTCCTCATCATCAGTCTTGGATGAGGATCCATCTCTGGTATTCTGTCGAAACTCTTCTTGTACCAAATCTGACCAAATTCGCTCTCAATCTGGTAACTTCTACCTCCCATTCATAGAGTCCTGTTAACTATGCCAGCTCTTGGGAAGGCCTAGAAGTGCTAGGCTCACCAAGTCCTCATCAGCTACAGTAATCCCAACACTTCCAAACTCATCTCGACATTGAGTGAACTTGGTCAAGTATTTCAAGATTGTGTCGCCCTTCTCCATTTTTATTTTCCTGAGCTTGTCCTTCAGTGCCAATTTTTTGTGTTCATTACTACTTTGAAATATATTTTTCAAGGCCTTCCACATAACATATGGAGTTTCCTTTCCATGGAGACTCGAGACAATGTGATCTTGAACTCCCTCTAACAAGATCCTTCTCACCTTTGCTACCTTCATCTGCCATGCATCAAGAAGTTGGGCATCTGCTGTTGTGGGCTTGGGAATATCATTATCTATGAATTCCTTCAACCCATTGTCCTCTAAAACTGTCCTCCAAAACTGCCTTAATCATGTCATTCCATTCAATATAATTCAAACTACTCTCAAGTGCATATATGAGTCTCAAGCCATTGAAATACATCTTGATCTGCTTATAGCTCCAAATAAAGTACCTGCAAATTTGAATATTGTTCAACACAAACTCAATTTCTTCTCCACTATTGTGATTCCTGGCACTCTGATACCATGTAGAAAATCTCTAACACAACTATAATACCATGTAGAAATTATATCAATGGACTCAATCTGATCATGCAATGTACTAAAGCAAGATACTTAATCCTTATACAATATTTGCGGAATATAAATCATGATCTCTCAATCATATGCAAGTAAGAGAAAGAATAAAATCAATACACAACAACAGATATTCCTAGGGAAAGCAACTGCTCAAAACCCCTCCAACTTTATTGTATAATTAACCAAGGAATCATTAAACAATACAATGTATTTGTGAGCACCACAACCACATACACTCTACCAATTGCTTCACATTGATCTAGGAAAAATTGGGCAAACACATTGCCAATTATCAGCCTACCCTTAGCCTACCTTACTTACGTAGTCCCTAGAGAATTAAACCCCTATTAAATAGGAAATTCAACCTTCCTTGATTGCGAAATTCATCATGGGCTTCCCATGGTTTTATAACTACACCTGGGCAGTTTACCTAAAATACAACTGCTAGTTTACTAGCCTTGAACCTTTGTCTCAACTGGGTATGCACCAGAATTAACATGCATGCAAATATAAGTAGTGAATCATCAGTTACTTGGTAGATCACTACTGGTGAATTAAATCTATTTTAATTCACTTGATCTTCCACTAGCTCATTAAACATTTATAGCTAGTTAAATTGATTTTAACTCAATTATTGTGAATTAATTGATCCCACCCACACTACACTAGTGCTACAACTGCAACTGGACCCTATTAATAATATAATCACTCTACATGCCTATCCTTAGACCCTCAACTCGAAATTCTTGAGCTAACTAAGTCTATCACAGTTAACTATTACAAGTTGTTATGAGATAAGATTACAATTAATTTTCCAAATTATTTAATAAATTGGTTGCACACTAATGTATTGTTAGGACCCATCACTGTGTGACCTGTGATCCCACACTAGTCTATGTGTTGCATTTTCTTATTGAATTTCAACAAATCGTTGTTCACACTTGGTATAAGTTTTTGTATAATTCCAAAGAATATTTTTGTCCACCTTTGTTATTGGAAATAAATATTTTTTCTTATTATGTAGCTAGAAGACAGTTTTCATGTAATTATAAGGAAATTTGAGTAATTTGAAGACAATTATTGTCTTATTAAGGAATTGGAAATAAAAATTGTCTTATTGTGTAATTGGAAGAGGATTCTTTCATTTTTTGTAAATTGGGGATAATGTTTGTTTTCTTGTATAATTGGACGACATTTTTTGTAATTGGAAGACAATTTATATGTTTATTTGTGATTGGACACTACTACATTTGGCGGAAATTCCGACACTTGTTTCCGACGCTTTTGACCAAATGTCGGAAATTTTCCCAAATTTTTTCCATCCCGCCCGAAACCGTCACTATACCGACGTCTATAGAAAAGTGTCGCAATACCGACACTTATAAAAGTGTCACAATTGCGACGTTTAGAGGAAGACGTCGCAATTGCGACACCATGGCCCAAAGCGTCGCTATTGAGACAACTCTAAACGTCGCAACTGCGACACAATGTCTAGGTGTCGCCATTGCGACGTTTGGAGGCACCCGTCGTAATAGCGACGCCTTTTCCGCTGTCGGTATAGCGACAGTTATTTTCGCGCTACATAAAAATACCAAACTTATATGCGTGCTACATAAAAATTCGAAACTTATATGCGCGCTACATAAAAATTATTTTATTGTTTCGTATTTGTCGCAATAGCTACATTAACGTTTGATATCACGCGCGCATTCGCCCTCTGCTCTTGTAGAACAGCATTTGCCCTCAGCATTCGCGCTCAGCTCTTGCAGAACAGCATTTTCCCTCAGTATTTGCCCTCAAAGTTCGCCCTCAGCTCTTGCAGAACAGCATTCGCCCTCAGCTCTTGCAAAATGGTAAGTTCTTACTGCAGGCCCTTCCTCCTATAGTAGGGTTGACTCTATTTGGGTTTTTTTGGTCAATTCCATTGGATTGTGTTAGGCTGTAGGGTTCTCTATAGATGTCAAGAATCAAGATTCAATACCCTCTATTATCTTCATCACCCAATACAAGATTTAAATTTTTCCCAAAGAAACGCTTATTAATTTGGCGGCCATTATTTCTCCCTGCTTTAAAAACCCTACATTTAAATGAAAACAAGCATTGCATTTCAACTACAAAAATCTATTAGTGTTCAAATGTACATGTGTGCTACATTAACGTATGATATCACGCGCGCATTCGCCCTCCGCTCTTGCAGAACACCATTCGCCCTCAGCATTCGCCCTCAGCTCTTGCAGAAACGACGGTAGCACAGGCTCTTGCGGAACGGCGGTCGCCCTCGGCGGTCGCCACCAGGCTCTTGCGAGAACATCATTCGCCTTGGATTCGCCTCGGCTCTTTCGAGAACGGCATTCGCCAGCATTCACCATCGGCTCTTGCAGAACGACATTTTCCTTAGCATTCGCCTCGGCGTTCGCCCTCGGCGTTCGCCTCGGCTCTTGTCAGCGGTCGCCCTCAGCTCTTGCAAAATGGTAAGTTTTTACTGCAGGCCCTTCCTCCTATAGTAGGGTTGACTCTATTTGGGTTTTTTTGGTCAATTCCATTGGATTGTGTTAGGCTGTAGGGTTCTCTCTAGATTTCAAGAATCGAGATTCAATACCCTCTATTATCTTCATCACCCAATACAAGATTTAAATTTTTCCCAAAGAAACGCTTATTAATTTGGCAGCCATTATTTCTCCCTACTTTAAAAACCCTACATTTAAATGAAAAAAAGCATTGCATTTCAACTACAAAAATCTATTAGTGTTCAAATGTACATGTGTGCATCACTTGTGTAGGGTATTCCTTTTCCACTTGCACATTATCCAAGAATGTGTGTAGTATAGTTCATATTTTTTGTGATTTAGATTGTCTTGAAAAAGGAAAGGTAAATTATTTCCCATGGAAAAAGAAGGTTTTCCCTTTTTATAGGTTGTATGGACTTACGTGGAAAAATTTATGGTATGCCTTTCATATTATGTAGTTTAAATTTGAATTAACAGATTATTCTACATGAAAATATAATTACCTATGTGATGTCCTTCATCACTAATTAAAATTATAGAGTTTCAATTTCCTAGACTCTAACTCATCTGATGCTAAATTCTAGGTTCTCATTGGTGGATCACTCTTCCATTGATTTCCTTTCCCTCTGGATCTTGTCATACTTTAAAAGTCATCAATGATACATATATTATTTCGGGTATCCCAAAAGGCTTTATAGTAGAACATATTGTGAAGTTTTTTTGACACTTGAGGATTCTTTTTAGAACTGCAACGCGGTCTATGCTATCGAGTTATATACCAAGCAACTTGGCCTTAATAACCACACTATGAGGTAGGTTCAACCGGTTTGAACTTGTTGGGACATAGCATATGAAGTTGTGTGATGAGTCCATATCACAGGTCTATTATGGTGACAAAAGTGAAGACACGTAATGATAGTTATTATGTTAACATTACTAGAAACATTTTCAAAATTATCCATGCTATCAAGATGTCAAAATTCCAGGCATTAGGTGTCAATACTTGTAGCTAATAGATAATAATAATAATATAAAAAAATCACAACTTTATTCTTGAAATATGATTGTTACACATTGGTAACCTAGTTCATGAGTTACTATCACCCAAATATTTCAAAACAAACTTAAAATATAAATTAAACCAACATGAGAATCCAACTAAGGGTTTCTCGACAAAATCATGCCATAACCTGGCATTTTGAAACCCAAATTTTAATCCATCATAAGTAATACAATGCAAACTCGGATGGATTTTCAATGCATGTTTGCATGCTACACTTATTCTCTGTCTAGATATCATTTTTTAAATGGAACCATTAGTCAAGCCCACAGTCCTTTTTATGTGAAAAATTTCAGCTCTATTTGAGCTCTTTTTTGCTCCACCACCTCCATAAACCAGTGTTACATGGGGTCTCGCCCCCCCACCTAGGGGTCTAGATTCCTCGCCCCCTCGCACTACGGGGTCTTGGGGACTTCTAGGGGATGTTTCCCTCATGCCCCCTCACGTCCCCTCACCGCCTCTTTTAGTTTATGGTTTCGTGTTAAAAGTTGATGTGCCACTTAGCATATTTGAGAATCCAAGTGATTCTGATTCAGATGGTGACATGGTTGATCTTGATATATTCGTGCAGAAGTTGGATGCAGAGACTAGTGGGGCATTAACTTGAGCATTTATGCTCATTTATCAGTATTATGATATCATTTGATATCCATATGTTATGTTTTATGTTTTATGTTTTATGTTTCAGACATAACTTATTTGTGTTTAAGTTTTATGTTTCAGACTTGAGTTGTAAACTTCAGTTTAAACTCTATTTTGAATCTTGATATAATATGTCATATGATATCTTAAACTTTATTTTCATTGTAAATTGTTAGTAGTTACATTAATGATTATATAGTTACAAACTTACAAACTTACATGCATGATTGTATGATGTATGTTTTAACTTTTAACTTTTAAATTTGTTTCAATTATATGATTCATCATTCATCGATTTGTAATTTTATCATTTATGATTTATCTTTCATGATGCAAGTGTATGATGACTATATATACATTTCTTGCAAAAATATAGTTACATTTTAAATATTAAATTTTATAATTTTTATAACCTCGACGTCCCCCCACGTTTCCTGAAAATTGGTAGGGAGCTTTTGCATAGGCCGATCCCTCGTCCCCTCGCTCCCACCTCCAGGAGACTTGGTGGAACATTGCCATAAAAATATTCAAACATATATCATGATCTTGGAATACCATTACATATGTATGTGCCAATGTTCCATAATCTTGCCCCATCATCAATGTAAGAAATTTCCATTGAATATCAAATTATGGAGGGGGGGAACTTTTTGCTGCAACATTTGGCTCAAAATCAAGGACCATCTCCGTATGAGGTGAATGAGAACTATAGATATTTGAAGAAGTAGATTAGTGCCTTTTCCTCTAGCCATGGAGTCATATACAGTCATCCATCACAAAAATTTGTCTTTGTTCATTCTCACCTTGAAAGTTGCAAAAAATCATGCCGTAATTAAAACGACACTAAATTTGAAAGATATAATAAAAATGCAAGCTAGAAGTGCCCTATTAATACAAAGGGAAAACCTTCCTACCTACCCTAACTGAGATAAATTTTGATTGAATAAGAAACATGATATTTCCTATGGAGTTGATCCAACAACTTGTTAAATGTATGGGACTAAATCATGCATTTGATTTCCAGGGAAACATGCGCATGAAGAGAAAAAGTGCAGAATTAATGGAAAATCCATACATGCCACTTATAAAAACTACACAGAAAGGTCAAAAAATACTTAAGGCCTTAACTTAATTTGAATCCAAAAATGAAAAAACAGGATTAGTGAAAACACGAGAGTGGTGTGGGTGAACAACATAAATAAAAAGTGAAGATACCTTTCCCCAAGATGCCTTTGTCACCGTTGTATGAAAACATGTTTTCCTTTCCCTTTATACATGCAAGTGAATGCATTATAGGTATGGTGTTTTCCCGAATAGGAGAAGCCTACTTAAATATATCATTCGTGGATTGAATGTTTGGGTGCCTTAATGTGCAATGACATGTTTCCAGGACTGAATTCAATGCAAGGCATATTTGAAACTCTAACTCTGTCTTCCGGTGTCTTATTAGAAATTATTTCATTTTTCATTTTGTGTTTTCAAGTTAGATATTGTTTTCAAGTTTTTACATTTATAATTTTATTGCAATGTGGCAGACTGATCAGAGCAGTGCAGGAACAACCCCGAGACGGGATGATCGCAGAAAGAGGCCAGCGGAAGAACATGTAAAGTGCCAGCATTGCTCTATCTTTAGGTATTTAGTTATTTACATAATTGAAATAATATTAATTTTGTTCAAATATGCAGACACCTAGCCATGGTACGCCTGATGATTCCCTCTTTGAGGAAGAGCTTTCTTCATCCCTATCTCCGGTGTTCTTGTTGCAAAAAAAGGCACGAGATGCAAGGTCGGAATTTAATACTTTGATAGACGTGCCTCAAACACCTGAAACAGATGAGAGGATACAACATCTTATGAGGCAGCTAGAAAGATATCAGGTAATAATAAAAAGTCAAAAGGATATTTTTTTTGTTCTGCATGAGATGAATTGTGATAGTTTGATTTTTAATTTTTACATTGACTAAACTAACAAAAAGTTCTTTTGTATGTAGCGTTTTCTGGCATTTGTTGAACCCGGTGTTCGTGTTAGTGGGACACAAGGGCAAGAGATTGCCCAACAACCCTCTCGTACACCTTCTACTCCTTTAGGTGCTAGCCAAGAAACACACCCTGCCCAAGCAGACACCCAGCCAACCGCTAAACGTGTTGGCAATGATGAGGCTGATATGGCCAACTACATCATTGTGTTTCCTGGAGCTACACGTGTCAGCTCCACAGGGACCATTAATGGCATGTTGTTGGTGAACGATGAGGGTGTCCCTATAAAGCATGTACAACTCCCAGGTAAATTTTAATATTTTAACTATTTCATGTACTTTATCTAAAACATATTTATCATGATTTTTATTTTAAAATTAATGATAATATCTTTTTTTTTTTTTTGTTTTATTCTGTGTGGGAAACAATGAGTTCTACAAGATTCTGGAGAGCCATGCGTTGGTAATTTTTGGCCCAACCATACGTACAGGGTGGAATTCCCAGAATTCCAACCTGAAAAAATAACTTCTAGATTATCTAGAAGCCCTTTTTGGGGTCGGCACATTTGACAGAACAGCGGTGGCTCAGGTAGCCGGCAAATATTTGAAATATACCAGGGACACCTATAGGACACAATTGCAATTTAACCCTAGATATGAGCGTCCTCTCACAGTTTCAGAGAGTGAGTGGAGAGCATTCATCCATGACGGAAAAGAGAAAAGGGCAAAGAAAGAAGGAAAAATGCCAACTGGACCCGCAAGGTAAATTACAACTTTAATTCAATAGCTTTAATTTTCTTTATGTCTAAAATAAAAGTGTGCTACGTCATATCTGACTTCAATCTTTTGATGCTAGGTTGCATGACACCTCAAAGGCAACCAAAGCTAGGATAGAGAAAAAGGGCCATCACAAGCTCGGCCAGGGTGGCTACTTGAAATTAGCTGCAAGAATTGTAATTAAGTAGCTAAACATCTTATAATTAATTGTATCGCCTTCCAAAGTTTTTGTAATCCTATCGGATATGATTAAAAATACACAATCATATATAATGTAGGGTGATGACTTCGGAACAATAACTACAGAGGAAGATAAAAATATCGCTTTCCGTTTTGGCTATCAAGCTGTAGTTGAACGTCACAGAAGCTTGGGGCAGGTCCCAAGATCTACAATGCCTGATAAGGTAAAACATTAACCTTTCAATATTTTTGTTTTCGTCCATAAATTTAATGTCTAACAACTTTGTTTAAATTAGGGGAGCAGCACTACCGATGAGGCAAATAACCCAGTTTTAGAGCCAGATGTAGATGATCCTCACGTGCAACCTGATCATTGTAGTGGGGACCAGGCCGACAATGCTACTATCAGTGAGGGCCGTGACGGTAATTAATTTCCACTTATATTTTTTTCTAATTATACCTTGATGGTTGTCCTTATAACGTTTTTGTTTAAATGACAGAGAATGTTTCCCTTGAGGATCTTACCACCAGAGAGGAAGACAGGGAAACAGTCCCAACGAGGACAACTGGTGCACCAGGTAAATAATCTCATTACAATTTTTTTTATTAATATTACCGACCTAGTTCAATGATATTTAAAAACTGACAATTAAAATTTAATATTATCTGTTTTTGTAGGCGATGCCCCGTCACTGGATGAGACCAGACATCGTGACTACGCAACTAGGTCAGCGGCGACAACTAGTGCACCAGGTAAATAATCTCATTGCAATTTTTTTTATTAATATTACCGAACTAGTTCAATGATATTTAAAAACTGACAATTAAAATTTAATATTATCTGTTTTTGTAGGCAATGCCCCGTCACTGGATGAGCCCAAACATCGTGAATACGCAACTAGGTCAGTAGTGCGGGTTGAAAGGCACGAAACAAGAGTAGAGCACGATGATATTGATGATGTAATTAGGAGCTTTAAAAATAGGAAGAAGAAAAAGAAAAATTGACAATGTAAAATATTGTATTATTATAAGACAAACGTTACCATACTTGGAACGTTTTTTGCGTTATATAAAAAACTCATTTATCATACTATTTTTATGTCAAGCATTAATTGCAATGTTTCCTTACGTACTTTTTGTTGAATTGTTTTTTTATTAGTTATTGAATATTTTTTTTTATGCTCATGAAAGTAAAAAATGAAATATAGATTGGGTATTGGGGAATTGAGAGTGATGTGAGGGGGAGGGGGGAGGGGCCATAAGAGCTTCCACCTTCACGTGGTTGGCTCTGTTTAGTAGAGAATAATTTATTGGAGCGATTTAATCTTGGAGCAAACCTCCCTCGATCCAGCGTAGCAACAAAAAAGTCACTGTTGACTTAGTTGCTACTCTTTCAGATCGTGGGAGGCTTGTTCCAAGTTCATGCGACTCCAATAAATTGTTCTTGAAACGAAGAGGAGCTTATTCGGGTATGTTTTGACATTTTCAACATATGTTCTAACATTATCATAAGAATGCATCTTAGAGTAAAAAATACTACATCAATTACTTGTATTTATTGTATAGATAATGATGGATTTTGATTGACTTGGCAGTGCAGGTACAAATCCTCTTGCATAATGAGCAATACAACTTGTCAACCAGGGTCATGTCAAGGATATTTTTGCTTGTGCGCTTGACCAGGTTCGTAATGTCACATTTTTTAAGTTCCTTTACAGTTCATAATTCAATATTAAGCTTGTTCACGATTATTATCTAGGTTTTTTGTATGTGTTTTTTCATCTATTTGATTGTAAGCAACTATGCATGTTTCCTGTTGTTCACTATGATTTCTCCCATTACCACTCCGAGGATGAATCCGACTTTATTGTTACATAGGTTACTTTATTGTTACTATGATTTCTCCATTTACGATTTCATAGGTTACATCATGTAAAGTTGTCGATCTCAGGTTGGTGATGAGCTTTAGTTCTCCAGATTTGGGGCTTTTCTGATATTTTCTCCCTCATGTCATTCCTGCATCACCTCGTTGTTTGAGCATGCCAATTGTCTACCACTTGTACCAATTGGCACATGTCAATCTCCGAGTGGTGCCACATTTCACCTATTTTCAGTGAGAGTTTAGGGTTTCTCTAACATAGCTTCAGAAATCCGATTCAGTGCCTGCTTGAATATTGTCACATAATACTTATAGTTTGGATTGATGAGCATGTTCTGAATGGTTGGTTGATTCATAAGAACCACCCATATAGTCATCTTGAGATATTTCAGAAGATTTCTCGGGTTTCCTTTTTCACCGTTTCTAGTGGGTGGGATGGTGTGGGGTGATCCATCAATACTGGTGCTCTTGTAGTAGGGAATTTTTTTTTGGGGATATAAAGAAGCATTTGATGTAGATGTCCCATTGGATGCATTCATAGATGGGCACGAGAGGTCAAGAATTTAAATTAAAAATATGCAACCTCTAGCATGGAAACTTGAAGGCCGCGAGAGACACCGGTTAAAGATTGTTTTGTGCTGGCCTTAATATAGTCGTGATTTCTTTCTATTATCTTAATGAAAATATATAGTCCGGTCTCATTAAAATGAGGATTGTGGCTGTATTTCTCTTTGGTTGTTTCTCTCTTAATGCTCCAGAAGTTTCCAAAAGTTGCGATAGTTGTTTAGTTTGCCTGTTACAACTTAAAAGTGGTTTTTAGCAATGGGAGTCATGTTTTTTAAGGTTCATACTAATATGACGATCTTGTAATTCTATATTAATCATAAGAGAAGATGGCCTCTACTTTGGGCGGTATGACAACAATTGCCACATCCACCTCATTGGGTAACAATGGAAAGGGGAAGAAGTTGGGTGCAATGTTTGATAATTATGGCAGACAATTGTCTTCTCTTTCAGTTTTTTCACCCATTTCCTTTAATCGCTCAAGCAGAAGAGGGACTTTGAGATTACGCGACAGAGAGAAGGTAGTTAATACAAGAGCTATGGAAAATGAGTTGTACTTCAACAAGGATGGCTCAGTGACAAAAAAATTGCAGGTCAGAGAAAAAATTATGTTTAAAGGAAGGTCACCTGCACGTGAAACTTCACTACGGTGGATCTTTCCTTGTCTACTTATATTCGATTTTAATGTGTTATTTTAATTTTTCATGGAGGGTTGTTTTGGCATATGGTCTGGCATTCAATTGCACACTTACTTAAAGCATTGTCAATTTGTCTTGCAGGCGGTGTGAACAAACTTGCTGATCTTGTTGGAGTCACCCTTGGGGCGAAGGGAAAAATGTTGTCTTGGAGAGCAAGCATGGTTCTCCGAAAATAGTTAATGATGGTGTGACGGTAGCTAAGGAGGTAATTTGTAGATGTGTGCTCTGGTTTTCTTTTTAACGTTGTATTAGTTCCCCCTCTTAAATGTCTTAGATTTGGTAGGCATAATTTGAAAACTCAAAGGTGAAAGGAAACATATTTGTTACCTAGTGGTCTACTTGGCCTATGGACTAGCCACATTAGAGTAATGCATAAAGCTTTTCACAACAATAAAAGGAAAGGGTTACGGCTGAGTCAAATTTTATTGTTATTGACAGTGTAATGAAATGTATCTAAATGCTATGGTTTTGGCCTTTTTATTGGTTGAATTAGAGGACCCAGTTGAAAATATTGGGGCCAAGTTGGTAAGGCAAGCTGCGGCAAAGACAAATGATTTAGCTGGGGATGGAACCACAACATCTGTTGTTCTTGCACATGTTGGAATATTGAAAAATTCGAGAACAATGAATGGAGAATAAATCTCCCTTCCTCTAACACAGAGAAAATAAAAATTTCTTTGACAGGAGACAGAGTTTCAATACTTTGAAAACAAACTTCTATTCCCTTCAATAACTCAAAAAAAAACTATTACACTACTTCCTCAGTGAGAGGGATTACAAAATTATGACTGCTACAAAATGCAGTGCATAAAACCAACTCACTGTCTGTTCAAAACAAACATACTCTGTCTCTAAAACACTTTGTTGTGTTTTTCCCTTTCGCACTGCTGTGCATACACACTTAAAAAGTTACACTCAGTCTTTCACTTTTTACACACTGCTGTGTAATAAAAAATTTACGTACTGTCTATAAAAAAAACTACCAAGCTTTTTCGACCTTTTTATTTTTATATGCCGTAACATATAAAACATATTATAATAAACCCTCTTTTTAAAAAAAATAAAATTAAAACTAAATTCTATGGCCCACCTTTCATTTCGCATATGATATATATATATAACATATGTTTAAAACATATGTATATATTAAACTATCAAAACATTAAAGAACCCTTTCCATCGGACTTCAAAAGTCTGAATAGATTGAATTTCAAACCAAATTCACGTTCCAAAATGGGATGCTAACGTTTGCCTAATTTTAACTCGAATTCTCAATCCAATGTGCCCTATAAAAAATTCGGGTCCGGTTTTCAGGTTTTCAGATTCCCTTCAATTTCATGCGATCCAATATTAATGTTCCACGTGTCCTCCTTTTGAATTTACAAAACTGTCGGGTAAATTTCTGTTTGTTTAATTTCTGGTTGGTGAATTGAGTTAATGTTGGTTGTTGTGTTTAAATACAATCCTGTACAGAAATATGGCTGCGGCCGTCTACAAAAAAAACTTGCAGGAATTTTAAATGTTGAATTAAATTTCTAGATGGCATGCAAGCAACCTCCAAAAAAAAATGTTGCTGCTGCATCCGTCCTTCTGCTGCAGCAGTTGAAGTTAAAATTCAACAGCACAGGGTTTAATAAGTGAGGGTGTAAAGGTAACTTTTTATCGATAGTACTGGATTAAGATCATCTATTCATTTTTGTAGGGTCTTATGGTGTTTGGTTTTTTAGTTTTGGGTTGGGCTTATTGAGTCTAAGATAGTTTTGAGTGAAAAAATTGCTATCAGGTATTAAAAAATTTTGGTTCTTTTGTCAAAATTTATGAGCTTGTTAGGAAATACAAAACTGACAATGGTTGTATCTTAAATTTGTGGAAAATAATTTGAAATGAAACCTTTTTGTTTAGGTTGTTGCGGCAGGTGCAAACCCCGTTCAAATTACTAGGGGCATTGACAAGACAATAAAGGCCCTTGTTTCGGAACTCAAAATTTTGTCAAAGGAGGTAAATGCTTGCCTTTTGAGTAGGCTGGTTTTCCTTTTTGCTGATGGTTTGGTGTATCTAATTGAATTAGTTGCCTAAGGTATTTTTGGTTGCAAACTCCTTTTCATTTTTCATACGGTATTGGCCTTGTGGAATACATTTGATTGTGTGGTCTTGTTAGATCTACAACATTTGTAGTTGTTTAGTCTTATGGCCGAGGTGCACTTTTATTATGGAAATATTTGATGCAATATTGTCATTTAATCCTTACTGAAGGGTAGCATGTTGAGAAGTTTCTTGTGAAACATTTGGTATTCAAAATGACACTTGATCCTATACAACATCATGCACTTGACTTCAAAATTCATATTCAAAGTGTGCCAGACAATTCTTCCAAAATTTCAAATATTTATGTTGTTTTAAACCATTATCTTTTTCATGTATTGGATGCTGAAAATGTGAAAAAGACTTTGGTATGAAACCAAGTGGTGAATAATTTCCAGCAAAACAACCACTTCCAAGACATGATTTAGAAGTAGAACATATGTACTTATGAAGCATAGAAAGATATCCTTGATGCATTGTCAATGTTTGGCTAGGGTTATTTTTGGAAAAAATAACTCCTTATTCCTAGAATAGTGATCTTCAATACAAGTAAATGCCAGAGAAGAGAGATCATCGTGTGATGCAACAAAACTGAAATTGGACCCCCAAGGAGAGCTGGTGTGTCTACAATCGCTCTGTCAGCATTTTCCCTTGGTGTACCCGTTCTTTTCCTCCAGCCTGAGTCTTAATTGACTTCTTCTTTCTTCGGGTTTATTTATCAAATTCGTAGAATTTGATAAATAAATACTATCCACAATGGTTGGACTTTAATTTATATTCCCGGCTTTATATTATCTCCAATCCTTATAACCAATGTTTAACTTTCAACACTTTGTATTTATACTCCACGTTTCTTTTTAAATAAATAACTTGTAGTGAACTTTCGGCTCTATATTTCCCCACCCAGCCTTACAACAATCACCCTCCAGACTTATGCTAATTATCCGCCAATCGTTTAATTAAACAATTTCATTATACTCCGGCCCCACCTATATATATCAATAACCAATCAAACACTCGTATCGTGCCTGGCTATCCTCCGCACACCTTAGTTAACCTCCGGGCAAGTTCAACGTGCGACCACCGTCCGATGGCCCTTCTCCAAATCAACGACTCTTGGCAATTTCGCTCGGCTTCCAACGTCGGGCTTTAACGTGCGATGGCGTGAGTTAAACGGTGGTTTTCCGGGGGTCACTTTGCCACGTGTCGCATTCCCTATGGAATCGCTCGCGAATAGGAAATACCACCTACTCCGCAAAAGCGGTGCGATATGGGCAACCCACTTTTGTGATTCCGCTCATGGTTTTGGTAGAGGGCTTGACCACGGGTGCAAGTCTGGTTCCGCTATCCTTTTGTTTGTTAACTCATGTCCAATCCTCGGGTCAGGTTCCGAAAGCACAACAATTTTGTCTCTTAATTAAGCGGGATTTTTATATTTGAACAGTTTTCACGACCCCGGTTCTCTACACAGACCTCGCCTTGGATATTTTTACATAAAAATGATTGTTCTCAATAATTATTTATATAAATTTTCCACATGTTTAGTGTGGTATTCCCATGATTTATTATAAATATGTGTATTATCAAAGAAAACCAACACAAATTTTATAAGATGGGATCAAACAAAATTGTTCTTGAGTCGAGCCCGCCGGACTTCAAACGGTGATAAACCATAATTCAAACCAAATTCGCGTTCCAAAATAGCCTGCTGACGTCGGCCAATTTTGTGACGCGAATTTCTTATCAAATTAGCCCTAATATTTTACGGTTCCGGATTTCCACTGCGCGAGCAGCCCAAACAAAGATCCGCTCCAATCAATTTATGCCATGTGTCCTCAATAAAAACTTGCCCTGCTCCCGGCTGCGGGTGCATTCGATGGCGTTTAAGGTGATGGGACATGGATATGGCGATTTCATATCAATCGCATTAACATTTAACGTTGTTCAATTAAATTTTCACATCAAATCTGCATTAATTAATTTTTAACACTGTTCAATATCGGACCTCCACTCCTCTTAGCGATTCCGCACGCTCCAATTTGATCTGGCCTTCGGCTCTCATTATTAATGATCAGAGATTAATTATGACGGGCGTCCTTTGATTGCATTGCAGACGGGTCGACAAAATGGCGTTTAGCCATGGTTTTTCAGACAAGCCGGTTGCTGGATTACACTGCCTGCTAACTATGACGATAAGGAGAAGTGGCCAGCTGAACTTCTACCTAGATGTTGCTGCATATTTGCATTTCTCTCGGTTTTGTCTCTGTCGGTCTTCCTCTGTTAATTGCAATTATGCTTCTTCGTCTCCTCGTGTGCCCACTGCGCCTGAGATTGCACCCATGCCTCGCGTGCGTCATAGGATGCGTTGCCGCAGGGGGAGCACTAGACGTCAACCCCGACGCGCTCCCTCCAGCCCCTCAACAGAGTCGACTTCCGGCCAGTCTAGTGATTATTACTTAGGTCGATATCCAAATACTAGGGTGGGCGGGGTCGGCTTGTAGAATCTGGCCACCGTATGGATTCCCCTGCTCTTGGCTTCCCCACCGTTAGTTCACCTTCTCCCACGACGCGCACTGCGCAATTTTCCTTTAATTTCTCTCTCAACCGCCCAAGAATCACGGCTTTAGTCACTGTGGTCTTCCGTGAGGAGGCCCAAACGGAGGAAGAATGCACCCGTCTGGCGGGTCTGAGCTCGGAAAAAGCCGGCCAGCATTCGGGCCTTCAGGAGGGGAGTCGTGGCATGCATGTGGAGGTAGCACCTAGCGATCCTGGACCTTCCGAAGGATGGTGCCAAATCGTGGAGGAACCACTGGAGGAGTAGTTTGGTTAATTTGTTTTTCTTGCTTAGCAGGCCCACTTAATTGGGCTGCTTTTAGTTTATTTTACTGTGCTGGACCTTTGTAATATTTTTGAATTCTGTAAATTAAACGTTCAAGACTGGTTTCCCCGTATGAGGGCAATCTTCTTAATTTTTTGATTTTTTGATGACAAATTTGCCATGAGTATGGCTAGGCAATGTTTTTGACTTCGGTGTAATTTTATTCGCAATGTTAATGGATTAACTTTACTTAGAATTCTCACATGATTAGCGTTTTTCTTGATCTGTTCAAGGATTTTGGGTACTTTAATTTGTATTTAGCACAATGGACGTCGGTACTCTATCTGTTGCTTTACTGTTCTACATACTACTATTTCACTTTCTTATAGATGCCTCGGGCATATTTGAATGCTTTCTCAGATTGTCGATAATCTCCATGTGGACAGTTACTGGATTTTATATCATGTCCCTGTATGTGACATGGGGTATTTTTCTATCATTGTCTGGGGTGGGACTTCCACTTTTATGGATGGATATTTGGGTTCCAATCTTCAGATGTGAAAATGTAATGACTTCATGGACTGTTTTACTTCATATAATATATTCAAAATAGCGTTTTTCTCTTCTGAAAAAAAATGATTAATGTTTATCATTCTGCCTTCAAAACTAGCGATGCTTGTCTATGTTGCTGGTTTATTGATATGGTCTGATGGTCTTTTTATATTTTGGACATATCACACTCCTCACATGATTAACATTTTTCTCTGTTCAAGGATTTTGGGTACTTTAATTTGTATTTGGAACAATGGACATCGGTACGTACTCTATCTGTTGCTTTACTATTCTACATACTGCTATTTCACTTTCTTATAGATGCCTTGGGCATATTTGGATGCTTTCTCAGATTGTCGATAATCTCCGTGTGGACCGTTACTGGGTTTTATATCAAGTCGTTGTATGTGACATGGGGTATTTTTCTATCATTGTCTGGGGTGGGGCTTCCACTTTTCTGGATGGATATTTGGGTTCCAATCTTAAGATGTCAAAATGTAATGACTTCATGGACTGTTTTACTTCATACAATATATTCAAAACATCGTTTTTTCTCTTGTGAAAAAAAAAATGATTAATGTTTATCACTCTGCCTTCAAAACTAGCGATGCTGGTCTATGTTGCTGGTTTATTGATATGGTATAATGGTCTTTTTATATTTTGGACATATCACACTCCTCACATGATTAGCGTTTTTCTCTGTTCAAGGATTTTGGGTACTTTAATTTGTATTTGGAACAATGGACGTCGGTACTCTATCTGTTGCTTTACTATTCTACATACTATTATTTCACTTTCTTATAGATGCCTCGGGCATATTTGGATGCTTTCTCAGATTGTCGATAATCTCCATGTGGACCGTTACTGGGTTTTATATCATGTCCCTGTATGTGACATGGGGTATTTTTCTATCATTGTCTGGGGTGGGACTTCCACTTTTCTGGATGGATATTTGGGTTCCAATCTTGAGATGTGAAAATGTAATGACTTCATGGACTGTTTTACTTCATACAATATATTGAAAACATCGTTTTTTCTCTTGTGAAAAAAAAAATGATTAATGTTTATCACTCTGCCTTCAAAACTAGCGATGCTGGTCTATGTTGCTGGTTTATTGATATGGTATGATGGTCTTTTTATATTTTGGACATATCACACTCCTCACATGATTAGTGTTTTTCTCTGTTGCAGGATTTTGGGTACTTTAATTTGTATTTGGAACAATGAACGTCGGTACTCTATCTATTGCTTTACTATTCTACATACTGTTATTTCACTTTCTTATAGATGCCTCGGGCATATTTAGATGCTTTCTCAGATTGTCGATAATCTCCATGTGGACCGTTATTGGGTTTTATATCAAGTCCCTGTATGTGACATGGGGTATTTTTCTATCACTATCTGGGGTGGGACTTCCACTTTTCTGGATGGATATTTGGGTTCCAATCTTCAGATGTGAAAATGTAATGACTTCATGGACTGTTTTACTTCATATAATATATTCAAAACATCATTTTTTCTCTTGTGAAAAAAAAATGATTAATTTTTATCACTCTGCCTTCAAAACTAGCGATGCTGGTCTATGTTGTGGTTTATTGATATGGTCTCATGGTCTTTTTATATTTGGGACATATCACACTCCTCACATGATTAGCGTTTTTCTCTGTTCAAGGATTTTGGGTACTTTAATTTGTATTTGGAACAATGGACGTCGGTACTCTATCTGTTTTTTTACTATTCTACATACTGCTATTTCACTTTCTTATAGATGCCTTGGGCATATTTGGATGCTTTCTCAGATTGTCGATAATCTCCATGTGGACCGTTACTGGGTTTTATATCAAGTCCCTGTATGTGACATGGGTATTTTTCTATCACTGTCTGGGGTGGGACTTCCACTTTTCTGGATGGATATTTGGGTTCCAATCTTCAGATGTGAAAATGTAATGACTTCATGGACTGTTTTACTTCATATAATATATTCAAAACAGCGTTTTTTCTCTTGTGAAAAAAAAATGATTAATGTTTATCACTCTGCCTTCAAAACTAGCGATGCTGGTCTATGTTGCTGGTTTATTGATATGGTCTGATGGTCTTTTTATATTTTGGACATATTCGTTTTTCTCTGTTGCAGGGTTTTGGGTACTTTAATTTGTATTTGGAACAATGGACGTCGGTACTCTATCTGTTGCTTTACTATTCTACATACTTCTATTTCACTTTCATGGACTGTTTTACTTCATATAATATATTCAAAACAGTGTTTCTCGTCTTTTAAAGTTTCAATTTTTTTTTTTTAAATTGAACCCTTCGTCGGTCTACCGACGCCTTGTAGACGTCGGAACTGCGACAACATAGAAACGTCGGAAGAGAGACAGTATGAAAACGTCGGACCACATTTCGTCAGAATTGTGACAGGTTACAAACGTCGGAAGAGCGACGTTCCAAACGTCGGACCACATATCGTCGGAATTGCGACAGATTACAAACGTCGGAAGAGCGACGTACCAAACGTCGAACCACATATCGTCGGCATTGCGATATCTTACAGACGTCGGAAGAGCGACGTCCAAAACGTCGGACCACGTTGGGTCGGAATTACGACGGCTTTTAGGCGTCGGAAGAGCGACGTTCCAAACATCAAACCACATTTCATCGGAAGTGCGACAGTTTACAAACATCGGAGGCGCAACGGTTTGTGAAACGTCGGAAGAGTGACGCTTGTTCGGAAGCAACATAAGAGGTGTCGATAGTGCGACACTTTTTACGTGCGTCGGAACTGCGACGGCAGGACAAACCACGGTTTGTCCACCCTCGAACTGTCGCTCTTGCGACGACTATGTGTCAAAATAGCGACGAATTGGCCGTCAGAATTTCCGCCAAATTTTCTAGTGGGAAGACAATAGTTGTCTCCTTGTAATTACAATATGTTTAAACATGGGAAACCATTGTAGTCGGAAAATAAATTCTTCAAGGAAAATAAAACCCATAGAAAAGGTCATTAAAGAAAGAGAAAAGGCCAATGGTAGGTATTGAAAAAAGTTGAATTTTAGAGAAGGAGAATCCAACTTCCAGCACAATAGATGAACCTCCAATGAATATTCCATGAAACAAAGTATTGTAGATGATCATATGATGATGGTTTTTCTTGGATCTAATTATAGTATGGATGGAATTAGAGAGATTTTTAGTGCACAAATTCTTGATGAAGAAGTTCCTATGGTGTAACCTCTTATTCAACAATGTAATATTTTAGAAGCTACCCCTGAGCACATCCATTCCCCTTCAAGGAATGTAAGTCCACAATAAATAAGTCAAGAGTTCCAAAATATAGGTCCATCGCCCCTACCTAGATTGGACATTGTGTGATAGAGAATTCAAAAATGCCTTCAGGTGGATGAAAGTGGTTTATCATTACTTGAAGGTAAGCTACTTTAACAAACTATTCATTATCAATCCTTTAAAATTTTCAAAGAATGCTTCAAATCAAATTGAAATACAACCAAATTCCAATTAATTTTCTATTTTTTAAAATCTAGGAGTTTAACTATTGTTAGAATAACTCTAGGCATTAAAATAATGAAAAATACACAAACAAGTAATCATATCATCAGAAACCTTTCATATGATTTTAAAATATTTGGTGTATCATGAGCTAGGTCACTTATGGTAGGCATTTTATGGCATGTTGACTATGTGTGTCACTTTGAAAATTATCACTTATGTACATTGGTTATGGGCATCACTTAATTCATAAACATAACCAACAAACATAACATCCCAAGGAAAATGCATAAAGAGAAAGTTTAAAGTGCATTAAGTGTTAAAAAGAGAGGTATCAACCTCTTGTCAATATTAGGGATTGGTTAATAGAAAGTACAAGTTCATTACATATCATCTCATGTAGAATGTTCAATCTATATTATGTGTGTTTCTTATGGTATATCAATTATGTGTTTCATATAAGAACATTAATTATGTGTCAGTTATGGTGCATCACTTATGTGCATCGATGATATGTGTTGATAGTCATGGTTCATTGATTATGTGCATCACTTATGTCTTGTTATTTAAGGTGCATCTCTTTTATGTGACACCTAATATTTTGTATTGTGGATTTTGTGCATTTAATATGGAACAACACTTAATTCATAAATATAATCAACAAACATAACATCCCAAGGGAAGTGCATAAAGTTAAATCTTATGTTGGCCTCTTGGGTTATCCAGACTTCACCTTATCCATCAACTAGGTTATCCACACTTAGCCTTAGCCACCATAAAATAGTACAAGTTGGCAAAAGTGAGACTCTCGGAACCAAAATTACAGACCTTAGCAACCAACTAGGATTTTCAAATTCCACGTTACTAGAGCTTTTAAATTCCACAAAACTAGTGTTTTCAAATTGCACAAACTAAGGTTTTTCAAATTCTACTTTAATATTCTCCCCACCCTCTCACATTTATGCTTACACTACATTTTTTAAGAAAGAGGGGAATAAACCTATTTTCAGCATTGGGGATTGGTTAATAGAAGGTATGAGTTCCTCACATATCATCTCATGTATATTGAAGCCAATATCTTACATATCTTATCATGTATATTGTATCCAATATCTTATGTATCTTCTCAAGTATATTGTAACCACTATGTACTACACTCAATTTTGATTATGTGTGTTTCTATGGGTGTGTCAATAATGTATGTCATATAAGAACATTGTTTATGTGCCACTTATGTGCATTGATGGATAAGTTTTGATCGTCATGTTTCATTGCTTATGTGCATCACTTATGTCTAGTAAATTAAGGTGCACCAATTTTGTGTGACACCTAATATTGTGCATCTTGGTTTTTGTGCATTGCTTATGATGCATCACTTAATTCATAAATATAATCAACAAATATAGCATCCCAAGTAAAGTGCATAAATAAAAATCTTATGTTGACCTCTTAGGTCATCCATACTTCACCTTAGTTGTCAACAGGTTTATCCACACTTAGCCTTAGCCACCATAGCTTAGTACAAGTTATCACAAGTGAGACTCTCCAAACCAAGATTAGAAACCTTAACCACCAATTAGACTTTTCAAATTCCACATAATTAGGGCTTTAAAATTCTACACTAGGGTTTTCAAGTTGCGCAAAAATAGGTTTTTCAAATTTCACAATATTAAGGCTTTTCAAATTCCACTTCAATATTCTCCCCTCCCCACCTTCTCATCATATTTATGTTCAACCTTCATTTTTAAGAAATATAAATGAATCATATTTATGCTTGCACTATTATATTTATGTGTTGTGTATAAATTAGTCACAATGGTTTGAATAACAATTACATCCTTACAATGTTTTATTAGTTCATAAAATTCATAAATATAGTGATCAAATATAAAATCTCAAGGAATGTGCATCAAGAAAAAGCTTATGTTTACCTCTTAGGACAAAACTCCAGAAAAAAATAAGGTTTCCAAATTTTAAAAACTCTCTATGTTGGATTTTTCACACCTAAATCTTGGCATTTTTCATTGTGCTCTCTCTTGCTTCCCATATCTACGCAAGCACACTACATTTTTTAGAAAGAGAAGAATAAAACTCTTGTAAAAAATGGGAATTAGTTAATATAAGCTAAAATGTCCTTACATGTATTCTTGAATATATTTCAGCCACTATGTACAATGGTCAATTTAGAACATGTATGTTTCTTATGGTGTGTCAATTATGTGTGCCATGTAAGAACATTAATTATGTGTCACTTATGGTGCACACATTATGTGCATCAATGGATATGTGTTGATGGTCATGGTCCATTGCTTATGTGCATCACTTATGCCCTATTATTAAAGGTGCATCACTTATATGTGACATTTAATATGGTGTATCATGGATTGTGTGTGTAGCTTTTGTGCATTGATGTTTAACTATGTCACTTATGGTAGCTATTGTGTGACATGTTGACTTTATGCCTCACTTTGAAGAGTATCACTTATGTACATTGTTTATGGGACATCACTTCCTTATGTCAATTATGGGTATCTTTTATGGTGTGTTGGGTATAAATTTTTCATAATCGTATAACAATAATTACATCCATACAATTCCATTCCATCAAATTTCACATTACTAAGATTTTCAAATTCTACAAAAATAAGTTTTTCAAATTGCACAAAACCATGTTTTTCAAATTCCACTTCAGTATACATCGACAAACATTGCCAGTTTGTGATGAAATGTTAATATAGTATTTTTAATTACATTTTCTAAATATGCACTCAAATTTTAACTCACTATGTTGGAGTTTCTCATTCCACATTACTTGGGTTTTCAAATTTCATGAAACTAGGGTTTTCAAATTACACAAAACTAGGGTTTTCAAATTACATAAGGTCATGTGTTAAAGGTCATGTTCTCACATATCATCAGTGAGCCTCCTAATGGGATCAATCAACATCCTATTCCCCTGTGTCATAATCTTGCATAAATCCCTAAGCATGTACCTTTCATCCCCCAGAATTTCAACTTTAAACTACATCATTTGAGCCAATTTTAGGAACAATGTTCCTTGTAAGCCTAATGGAGTGCAACCACATACAGTTTGATCCATTGTGGCCAGTGTTGGTCACTAGCAGGTTTCTCCCCTTTACACTTTTGTTGGTTCTATAAATCTAGAAGAATGATCGGGATTTCGAAAGCTTCACTTTCTAGGAGTTTCCAGAAGTTGTTTCAACCACTTACCTTGGATTAAACATTCGGATCCTATCCTACCCTGATTTGGAGTTTTCACCACTTATACTTTGATCCTATCCCTCCATCAAAGGTGGATCTAAAACCTTAGAATGGTAATTGGATGAGAACTCCTAACTTACCCCTCCCTCCTATATATTTACCATCTTGCATATGCAAAGGTTAGAATGAAGAATGAATGAATAGTTGGCTTGGGAGAAACTTTGCCCTTGTGATATTGTAGTGAGTGGTTATTATCTCCTGCATTAGGGTGATTGGAGGTGCATATTGTGACAAGGAAAGGACAAGTTAACAACTTGGAGGAGCTCTTCTACAATATCAACTGCTACTTATGGTTGTAATCTCCTTCTATTTATATTAATGCAAAGAATTATCTATCTTCCTATATGTGATATTGGTATTTCATATATTTCAATACCATTTTGATCTATTGAATAGAGTATTTAGATAATACTGCATAATATGATTGATCAATCCTTTTGGATACCACATCATTAAATGATCAAATATTTTTCCAAGTAGGAGATATATTAACCAAAACCACATTGACTAATTGAAGGGATAGAAATAAATGGAAAAAATAAGCCTCCAAGGGTTCAGCCTAAATTTTACAACCTCATACTTCCCTTAATGACGTGGTGAAGTTTAAATCACCACCCAAAATAATAGGAACATTTTACATCCACCTTGATGCAAAAAAATTGTCCCAAAACAACTTGTGGTCCATATAAGACCCAGACACGTTAATTATCTTCCATATAGAATTTAAGCTCTTAAATTTCAATTCCATTGAAACAGTATTATTATGAGACACGGAACCCTAAGGGATGGGCTCCATGTTGTTAGAAAACCACCAAAGAGACCAATGGAATTGAGGGTGCAAAAGTACCATCTCTTTAACCATGGTTCTAATACTATGTGAGCTCTCTCTCCATAGGTCATCATGTCTTATAAAATAATGATGTATGGATTGCATGATCATAAGAGTCATTTGAGGGAAAAAAAATTAGGAGCACCCCCAAAAAACCCCTTATGTTTAAAGATATAACTATCATTTTGGAGCCTTCTCTGAGACCTTTTTAGCTCCAAGGGCCCCCATTATGGTAGATTTCCTTCCATGTTGAATGTTGTCTTTGGCCCTTTGTTGGGCTTTGGACAGTAAATAACTTCTACCTAATGGAAGGGGTGTCTTTGGTCAGGACACCTTTAGATACAACATTTGGCAAGGAGTTAAACCTAGATCTTAAATCATATTTTCTTCAACTAGAAATACTACTACTTGTATTTGATTATCTAGAGAAAAATTCAAGTTCAAGAAGAGAGGGCGATGAGCTAGAGTCTACCTACGGGGAAGGGAGTATAACCAAGTTGGTGGAGCCTTATGATAATTATTCGATGGAGGTGGCGTCTCTAAAATTATGGGGGGAATTACTAGATGCTAGGAGAACACAAGAGGCATGCAAACCTCCTCCCACATAGCAAAGGGGGGAATAACAACTAAAAATCCACCAAAAGAATTGGGAGAATTAATTGTGTCCATTGAAATAACTTCACATGGGGTTAAAATATTCGTACCTTTGGAGACCATCACCTTGACCTCAATAGGTGGAACCTCAACAAGAGCATTATCTGGGTTGATCGAATTGTTCTCATACAATATGCCTTCATCAAGAATAGGCTTCCACGACCCATCCTTTTTAACCCAAACCTTTTTCCATCCCACTTTTCCATAAAATTTGTGGTCACACTAGTCTCGGAGATGTCCTATTTGTTTTCATGTGAAGCACCGAAAGGGAATTCTTCAGTATTCCATGATTTGTGTCCACTTTTTTCCTATAAACCAGAGCTCAAACTCTTCCATTAATCCATTGCGCATGTTTACCTCGATTAGAACCTATGCACATCTTCTACCATATTTTGTCAGGAAACCCTCTTTAGCCATACGAACTAGCCCAATTCTTCTTTATGGTTTGAAACATATATTTGGACCATAAAAGCATGGGAAGTTTGGGAAGGATGGCCCAAACCTTTTTTAAAGCCATTGGATTGTGCACAAGGTCAAAGTTTAATCTCCACTTCTATAAAACCAAATTGGACTTCCCCTAGTTCCAATAGTTTCCCAATATTGTCGATACATCATAATTTGATTGTAAGAGCACACAGAACCATGTCCTGATTATTACATGGAGGTCTAGGGTGTAAGCTAAAATTGGCTTCTAATTATCATTTATCCAAGAATTTAATGGAGCTAAATCAACAGTATTCCAAAAAAACGCCCTACAACTGCTCCCTCAAGGAGTGCCAGAATCTCCTTTAAACCTATGTCCTCACTAATCACCATGGATTTCATTTACGATATTTTAGAGGTTTCTTTTGGACCTTAGATGGGCCAGTGAAACCAAGGCTAATAGAGGGTGGAGAAGGATTAGTAGAAACCAACTCTAGAGAATTCGAAGAATTTTCACCAGCTTTACTACTGTCAAAACACTTAACATTGGGAGACGAAGTCTCATGATTAGGAATGAACAAATTAGATTTGTCCGAAATTAATGCTAATGCGAGAAAACATGTCGCTCAAACATGGAGTTTCCTCGCCTCATCAATTAACATGTTTGTAGAGATTCAAAAGTAATGCTAACACTAAATACTCTTACTACAAAAATCCTACTGTAGGACACATGTGATCGAAAATATAGATTAGTATAAAATCCAACAACCACAGTGATGGAAAGAAGGGAGATAATCCCCAGAAAAATACAATTGTCGCGGCTCAAAAAGGTATTTATACACACCCTATACTTCCTTGTCACATGCCTAAAATAGTGTTGAGACCGGAAAAATGCCAAAGTCCTTATGACTTCCCCTAGTGTCATTCATCTTATGAATGAATGAATGAATGAAATTTTAATGTCCACGAAACTAAAAATAGTCTATGGGACCACCAGCCTCCCTGATTTTTTCCTTTTGCAATTCAATCATTTTCTTACTCAAAGTAATGATGAGATTACCCAACCTTCTAACAGTCCCCTCACTGAAAAGGAAATGCCAAGGAACCAATGTTAACATATTGTCGTAATTGTCTCTTATGTCTCTGAAAGCATCACAATCCAAAATGAAATATTTTTTTGATTCCACTACCCCAAAAATGCAAATAAACAATTAATCACTTTATAAGTAAATAATAAATAATTATAAAAACCTTGGCACGTGCTCTTGAAAACACCAAGTTGTATTCACCCAAAACTTTCATTGAAAAGGTTTTAAATAATGCCCACATTATTACTCCTAAAATACTAAGAGGAATGTTATAACAATAATGTTATTAAGTGGTTTTATTAAATACACCATTATTGACGACCCATCTTAAATATCTCGTTGATTTTATGTATGGTTTGTACGTGCATCAACCATATTACTCCAGAGAACTTTGATATGAATCACCTATATTGTTGGAGATAATTTTACTATATTCATGTAGCATGCATTGTAATTGACTTATAAATACAAGCAATTCAAATTTTTTTTATGTTTGGTATGTTTGTTGTAATTTATTTTTTATACATAAGAATTGTATCTTATAGTTGGAAAATTTATCATAACTTAGTTGTCAAACCAGTAGTGGGGACAACCATTATTGGTTGTTAGTTGTCAAACCAGTAGTGGGGACAACCATTACTGGTTGTTATCCATGAATGCAGGTCGACTCATCATTGTTATGCTAGGAAAATCACACCATCTAGAATTATTCATTGGTGGTCCACAAGGGAGGAAGTTTTCACTCCTCCCAGATGCCTCTAGGTCTTGGGTCAAAAACATGTTTCCTTATGTCCAAGGAAGACGAACTCTTAGCCAAGAAAAAATAGTTTTAGGGCATACTCCATGCCCAATAAACTTTTCATTTATAATTGGAATTAAAAATTAGATTATTTTTTATTTTCTTCTCGAAAATTATTTATGGTCATAAAACTACTTATGCAAGTCTTTATGTTGAACGGTATCTAAGTTAGTTTAAATTATTGAAGGAAATTTTTCTCAGTGGTGTGAATGTATTATTTAGACATAAAAGTTGGACTATGACCAAATAGCTTTTTAAGTACATAAAAAAGTAGTTATGAACAAATCGTATGGGCAAGGGATGAAAGAATCAAAAGACTTGCTGATAAACTCTTACTTATTATTAATGGAGTGAATCTTGAAAACAAAATAGGATAGTTTCCTATAATTAAATTGGGTTGAAAGCCAAAAATTTTGAAACTATATAAAATATGAGGGCTTGAACCTTATATGTGCATTAAGGACAACATTGTGGTAGCATACTTTCTACATTTAATATTTTGGATTTGGATTTTATATGCATCATCTGTATTATTCTAAAGACCTTTGATGTATGTCACTAAAATTGTTTTAGTTAAAGAAGTGATATGCAACAAATAAATATTGTAGATGACTTATAAATTAAAATAAATGAAAAGTTTTAAGCATTGTTATTGTGTGCTTAATTTAGTACTTAGTGTTTTTTTACTAGTGTTTTTATCATTTAATTTTGATTATGATCTATCAAAATTGTTACTTATAAAAGGTGTTTGACATTAAAAAAATGTTTTGATATGGATTGTTTATAGTCTTAAAACTATATAAGTAAGGATCTATGCTAAGCTGGATTTGATTTTTGGCTTGCTAATAGAATTGGTGTGGAAGGTGTTATATGGACTCAAAATTTTGGCTATGACCAAGTGACCTTTAGGTGTAAATGTTATTTTAAAATGGTTTCATTGGTTGTCACTTTCCCTAAGCAAATTTATAAAGATTCCCTCTCAAGCACTCCAATTAAAAAACCAACAAGGCTCTCAAGCCCATATTGTGGATTGGTATAATGAAGCATCTTCTTCTCACTAAAAGAAAGAAGGAACAAGTAGAGCTTAGGATCAAAATCCCAAGTCACGTCATTAAAAAGTGTGACTAGCTCCTTTGAAAAGTGTGTGCATTGGAATTTTGGCATGTTGAGGGTTGAAAGAGACCATACACCAAAAACATGGTTATGCAAAGATCAACTATCCATCTAAAGTAGCAACAATCCCATTATTTCAAAGGTAGTATTCCCCATTATGTCAAAATGCAATGCAAAAGAAGAAATTTTTTGGCATTATCCAATAAATGATGAAACCTATAACACTCTGAAAGTGTGAAATACTAAGATTAAGTTGTAAACTAACTTGTCTCTACAATCGTAAAGAGTTAGGTAGTGGTCATGTGTTAGGGATTGAGTACAACAAAAGATAAGCATTGTTCATGGGACAAGGTAATGTAATAATCTAATTTAAAATGTGTGCATGTTGAAGTTATTGAGCATTAAATATTCAAAGAAGCTTGGTGTGCATCAAAGTGTGGCTATTTATAGATCAATTATGCAAGTGAAATATAAAGAGGCTTGGTGTGCGCCAAAAGCGTGTTTATTTATAAATCTACTATGAAAGCGATAAAAGCATGCACCAAAAAAAAAGGTTATTTATAAATCAACTATGCACTTGATAAATACATGCACCAAAACTGCGGTTATTTATAAATCAACTATGCAAGTAGAACATTGAAAAAGGCTTGGTGTGCACCAAATGCATGGTTATTTACAGAGGACTCATTATGCATGTTGAATTTTTAAGGAACTAAATGTTCAAAGAGGCTTGTAGTGCACCAAAAGCATGGTTGTTTATTATTCAACTACAAAAGTGAAACATTGAGCGAGGCTTAATGTTTAGCAAAATTCTCGTTAACTATGCACATAATAAAATGTATTTGCTAGAGGGATTCGACCTTGGAGCTTGTGTTGAATAGCCACACACTTTAACCAACTGATTTATTCTAACATGGTTGAATTGAAAAAAAGAAAAAGAAAAATCTGATAGACACCCTCTTTTGTATTGTTGAGAGAAACATTGAAAGAGGCTTGGCATGCACCAAAATAATTTTCATCTATAGATCAACTATGCAAGTAATAAATGTGTGCACCAAAAGTATTGTTAATTATCGATCAAATTTTGAAAGAGGCTCGGCATGCACCAAAAGCATGGTTATTAATATAGGCTTGGTGTGCACCAAAAGTGTGGTTATTTATAATACTACTATGCAAGTGAAACATTAAATGAAGCTCGATGTTTACCAAAAGTGTAGTTAACGACACCAAATGATAAAAAGTATCTACATGATGGAGGGCTTTAACCTCCAACCTTGTGGTTACCAACCACATACTTCAACCAACAAAGTTATGCCAAGAGAATTATTAGGATCAAAAGCTTTAATACATGTCTTCTCTATATTTGCTAAGAGAAACATTGCAAGAGGCTTGGAATGCACCAAAAATGTGTTTATTTATAGAAATATTGACATAATTATTTGTAATTCAACTATGCAAGTGAAATGTTGAATACAATGCCACACTAGGCATAAATATGGCTAACTAGCAAGTACTAAAATAAATTTGAGAGTAGGTATGTAAATACAACATAAAAATAAGAAAGAGACAGACAAATATAGATATTATATAATATTATATAACTAGCCTAGATCCGTATTAAACCCGGATCTATCAAGCATTGAGAGGGATCAAATCTCTCGAGTTGTAAACCTTTCCTAAGTTTTGCACTCAAAAAAGAGGTTTTCACCTCGAGAGATTTGATCCCTCTCGGTGCTTAATAGATCTGAGTTTAAGATGGATCTAGGCTTGAACCTCCAACATTGTGGTTAACAACCACATGCTTCAACCAACAAAGTTATGAGATGAGAATCATTAGAATCAAAATCTTTTATACATGCCTCCTCTATATTGCTAAGATAAACATTGCAAGAGGCTTGAAATGCACCAAAAATGTGTTTATTTATAGAAAGTTTGACGTAAGTATTTGTAATACAACTATGTAGGTGAAGCGTTGAGTAAAGCACCACAGTTGGCATAAATATGGTTAACTAGCAAGTACTAAAAGAAAATTGAGAGTAGGTATGCAAATATAGGAAGAAAACTTGGGCAACCAATATTTGTGGAGCTATAGCTCCATTAATACATGAGGACAATGTATGTCACCTATTGAATTTTGTATCTGGCTAAATCTAAGGGTTGGAATATACTGCTCCCATGCATTAATGGAGCTATAGCTCCATAAATATTGATAGTCGAAAACTTGTGCCCCTTTATATTGCTAAAAGAACCATTGTAGTGCCTCTCTATATTGCTAAAAGAAACATTGTAAGGGCCTTGAAATGCACCAAAAGTGTGTTTATTTATAGAAAGCTTGACAAAACGCGACATTCACCATAAATATGGTTAACTATCCAGTGCTTGAAATGCACCAAAAGTGTGTTTATTTATAGAAAGCTTGACAAAACGCGGCCTTCACCATAAATATGGTTAACGATCAAGTGCTTGAAATGCACCAAAAGTGTGTTTATTTATAGAAAGCTTAACAAAACGCGACATTCACCATAAATATGATTAACTATCAAGTGCTTGAAATGCACCAAAAGTGTGTTTATTTATAAAAAGCTTGACAAAACGCGACATTCACCATAAATATGATTAACTATCAAGTGCTTGAAATGCTCCAAAAGTGTGTTTATTTACAGAAAGCTTGTGAAAGAAACATTGTAAGAGGCTTGAAATGCACCAAAAAAATGTGTTTTTTTATAAAAAGCACCTAAAATGTAATTAACTATCATGTGCTTGAAATGCACCAAAAGTGTGTTTATTTATAGAAAGCTTGTAAAAGAAACATTGTAAGAGGCTTGAAATGCACCATTTTTTATTTATAGAAAGCTTGACAAGAGGTGACATTCACCATAAATATGGTTAACTATCAAGTACTTAAAATGCACTAAAAGGCCGTAGTCTAAAAAACCCACAGAATAACCTAGAAATTCCGGTAAGATTATGAAAAATTCCGGCAAAGATTTATCATAATCTTGTTTACAGTGGTTGAACTTCAGTGTTTTGGGTGCCCTAAGGGTTTTTGATAGTGTTGAATCCATTTGCACTATCAAAAATGCAATTTAAACACTCCAACTACCTGATTATTTGAATTTTTGTTTACCAGATTCCAGCAAAAATCTATCGTCCAGGCTATTTTGTTGCGTCAGTGGACAACTCCTACCAAAAATGTGTTTATTTATAGAAAGCATCAAAAATATGTTTGTTCCTGTTGCGTCGGGAGACAACTCCCACCAAAAATGTGTTTATTTATAGAAAGCATCAAAAATATGTTTGTTTATAAAAACCCTGTCAAAACGTGACAATCACCCTAAATATAAGTTAACTAGCAAGTACTACAAAAAGACATTCACCATAAATACACTTAACTAGCAAGTACTACAAAAATTGAGAGTGAGTATATAAATATCACCATATACATACAAAAATTAAGAATAGGTATATAAATATCACCATACACATATACAAAAATGAGTGAGTGTATAAATATCACCATATACATACAAAAATTGAGAATAGGTATATAAATATCACCATATACATATGCAAAAATTGAAAATGGAGAAGTGAGTATATAAATATCACCATGAATAGGTATATCACCATACACATACACAAAAATGAGTAAGTGTATAAATATCACCATATACATACAAAAATTGAGAATAGGTATATAAATATCACCATAGACAAACACGCTAGAAGGAGGGCTTGAACCTCCGACCTTGTGGTTAACAGCCACACGCTCTAACCAACTGAGCCATTCCAGCGGAATGGTTTTAGTTGTCTTATTGTATGGTAATTAAATTTAACCCAAAACTCGAAAAAGTTTCATCAAACCGCGCGAACTAAGGGTGGAGTTGCTTAGGCTCCTCCATGGTAGGAGTTGGATCTTTACGGTTTCCGCTCTATCTACCACGGAATTTTGCAGTAACTTGAAATACTTTTGGGAAAAGGCGTTAAGGTGCCATACATGATCAGTGGTATTATTGAGGGCTTTAGTAATTACATGTATTGATAGAGTGTTTAACGAATTTCATTTAATTTTTTAATTAGAGAATTGATAATTGGTATATGTTTTAATATTATTGTATTTTTTTAATGATGTATATTTTTAGTTATGTTATTGTGTTTATTTTGAAATAGGATTTTCATAATTTTAATTTAATTATTAATAATTATTAGATGAATGGTAAAAATTTAATTTCCACAAAATATTCTAGAATATTATTAATAGTTATACAAATAAAAGGTGACAATTTATCTTAAAAGTAATTATGTCTTTTTGATTAAATTGATTAACTAAAAAAATATATTATATGAACAAATGTCATGAAGTGAGTTATGGGTTTTGGGGCATGTGGTAATGATAAGTCATTGTATTGGCTCATGGTATTATAACAAAGCCTATTTACAAAGTAAGAATTTCCATAGTAAAGTGGAAGTCATTTTCTATGGTTAAGAATTATGTTCGGCCTTTTAAAACGTATATATATTTAACTTATATACCACCCTAGATCTATTTTAACATCTACCAAGAGGGATTAAATCTCTTTTCACTCTAAAAGATCTTTGCATATCAAGAGATTTGATCCCTCAGTACCTTGGTAGATCTAAGATGGATCTAAGCCTATTTAATTATAGTTATAATTAATTTAATTATAATTTTTAATTTTTAATATTTTATTGTATTTTATTTTTATTCTTAGTTTATGTAATTTGATCTAGTCAAATTTATTGATAATTATAATTATTAATTATTTTATTTTTATTTTATTTTTATTTTATTGTTACCACGACCCTCTACAACCCAGTATAGAGCATAAGTGTAGATGTAATGTAAGAAAGTTTGTAAATATTTGTAATGTAGGGTCAATTGTAATCAATATATTTGTAATAGTTATACACGCCTCTTAACATGGAGTAAAAAAGAGGTATGGTAAACAAATAAAAATAAAAATAAAATGGAGATATGGTAAATAAATAAAACCTTTTTATATATTTGCTCCATAAACCTCTTTATATTTACTAAAACTCAAAAAAGAGGTTTTATTTAGGTGAAGCCTATGAGCCAAATACCATGGGAAAAATGATTATTAAACCCATGGGCCAAATACCATGTTTATAAAAGTGGTATGGTAAATAAATAAATGTAAAAGTGAGATAAAGAGTATGGTAAATAAATAAAAATATATCAAATAATATTAGAAATCAACATCTAATTATATACCAAGCCTATGGGCCAAGCAGCATGGTAAATAAAAGAGGTATGGTAAATAAATAAAAATATAAATAAACCAAAGATATGGTAAATAAATAAAACCTCTTTTCATATTTACTCCATAATCCACTTTATATTTAAGAACACTTAAAAAAAAATTTATTCAGGTGAAGCCTATGAGCCAAATACCACGAGCAAGTTATTATTAATACCAAGAAAAAAAACATTATTAACCATAATATTAATATTAAAATATTATTATTATTATTATTAGTAGATCTAATATCCATATTAATATATTATAATATTAATATTATTAAATTTAATAACTTTGGATTAATACAATATTAAATTTGTTATATTATAATGTATTTTAATATATCATGATATATATTAACTCTAGATATATATGGGAGCGAAGAACAAAGATATAGAGTGATAGAGATGGAGATATACAAGGAGTGACAAGGGAGAGATGGTGTCACACCCCTATACCTTCGGTGGTCTTCCAACCATGTATAGACGGGGTGTGGTACTATCGTTCTTTTTCTTTTTCCAAATACTCAAGTATGCAGACTACGCCTTTAGCAACACTTGTTAAATTAGTTAATCAAATGTTCTTTCAATGTGCGGAAATAAACACAAACATCATTATCAATCCACAAGTACGCCCATACATACAAGGGAGGGGCAACTCCCTTAAGAATGAGTCTGCCTGATAATATGTTTCATAAATATGAAATAATAAGTTCCAATCCAGCAGAAGCCACTTTTGCTCCTTGGAAAGGCAAGTTAGTCTTTTGACCAAGCTCTAATACTTTTCAACCATAAAAATAGCCTACAACATCAGTTTTTCACCTTGGGAATTTTCTACACAAACTGCCCAAGTGTTGCCGGGTCACTCAGGTCACTCAAGTTGGCATTACAAATCAGTTCAGACTGTCCCATGATTTCCCTATGTTTCCAATCCACGTCCCAACTGTATGGTTAGATGAGGCCTGTCAATACGCACCTTCTGCAATTTACAACACTCAATTCCAACCTACGATGCTCCCGAAATGGCTTCCGAACTAAAGTTTAGTTCGTGTAGAGACGCCCTGCAGAGACCCGACCTGCCTACGGATGCCCTGCGGAAGTCCTGCACGTCCGTCGCCCGACTCGCCTCGTTCTGTGGTGCGGACGCCCTACGGAATATTTTTGCACATCCTCCATGCCTTGAACCTAACTCGACCTGCTCGCCTTCCTTCACTGTTCGTTGTGCTATTCACCAACGAGCTGTTGGTATGCTCGTGGTGCTCCATTGCTTGCCTTTGATTGTTCGTTGAATGATTGATGATGCCTTCCACTATTCGCACGCTCCTCTATTAATACGCGTATCAAGTGAGGCGTGGGTCGCTCAGTGGACCTGAGCCGACCCGTCGTTTAGTTGTTCACCCATGTTGTGTAACGTCGGTCGTGCCAACTTCGCACATCGGCTACGATGTGACGTTATGCTTATAAACGTCGCCTTTCCAACATCGTTCGTTGTTCAAGTGCGATGCGCCCGCTATAACGTGCCCTTATGCCGCTCGCCGCTACACACCCACGCTCGTATCGCTACGGTGCGACATTTCGTCGCATGGCACCCGAACTTCGTCTAAACGCCCGGTGGGCGCGCCCGTCACCCCGAACGCACCTCATGAAGTCTTGGGGCCTTACATCCTCCACCACTTCAAAACGTTTCCTTCCCTTGACAACATCATCTTATCGTCACACGATCCATTGTCACAACTCCATGTGTGAAATATCGTCGCAACTGTTGTTGCAAAATGTCGTTGCACAAACTATCATCGCATCCATGTGCACGGTATCGTCGCAAAGTGTTGATGACTCCAACATCTTCCAAATGTGTTCATGTCTCCAACTCTGCTATAAATATATTAATAGCATCCAGATGTGAACACCCTTGATCTGCTACATGCCTCGGTCATGCCTTTAATTCTGCAAGAAATCATGTGTTGGTACCCCTTGTGATGGTGACATGTTGGGTAGCTAATCCAACTAAACATCTCCTCTACAAGAACATATGCTCCTTTCATCATCATGACTGCCAAAACATCCTGCTATCAAGTGCCCATCTCGCTTCATGGCCTGCTCATAAAGTTAGAGGTATTCATTGTCCTGAGCAGATGACAGTGAGCCCCATCCTCCATGTATAGTCTAGAAGGTGGAGGAAGTGGAGGCCGAAGGCCTTCCTTCCTCATTTATCAACTCCAGCCATCTGTTTGGGTCCTCCTCTTCTAACCTCAACATGTATGCTTCCCGGCTTTCTCCCTGAATCCGTGGGACTTCATTTTCTTTTGCTTCCATTGTCTTAAGCCTTCTTTTTATATCCAAGAGACTATTGGAAAATGCATGATTTCATGTGCTTGCTCCCGAAGTTTGTCTTCCGTAATGATCAATCTTCCCTAGAGTTCATCATGTCGTTGTGTGTCTTCCACACTCATAGTTGTTAGTTTACAATGGGCTGTGTCTCCTCCTCCTATGGTTGGGATACCAATAGGATGGTCATCATTCCCATCATAAATGTACAACTTCCTCATGTGAGGAATCACAATAAATTCGAATTCTTTGAAGAATTCCATGCCTAACACAGCCTTATAATCATCCATCTTCATAATCATGAAGTCAACATCCACATGCGAACTCCCTATTTCAATTGGTGTTTTTTCTACAACTCCAACCAAATAATCCGGTGGTGATTTCATTGCTTTCAATTTAGCTTGGATTGGTTTGAACCTCAATCCAACTTTCCTAGGGGTATCTTCTCCAATAAAGTTATGCGTAGCACCACTTTCCACCATAGTACATAGTGTGCCCTTCGCAATCTTCATGTCCACAGGTGGTTTCTTTCGGGATCCCTCCTTGGGATAGCTTCATAAGTTGCTACTGCACTTAGAACCTGCATGGTCCTAACTAAAGGTTCCTTCTTCTTTTCTACTTGTACTGCGACTGCTAACTTCGGTCTTGAAGGACAATTCTTCACCGTATGTTCCTCAGCACAAATCCAGCACTTCAAGGACTTCCTAGTCTTCGACTTTGCATGTGCATTGTTAGACTTGGGAGCTTCCTTCTTTGGTGCATCAACCTTTTTCTCAAAAGACTTATTCTTTCCTCTCCCGGTCCCTTCATCATTGTGTTCAATGATTTTATCCACCATAGCAAAGGCTTCTTCCAATGTCTTGGGTGCTTGCCTTCTCACCTCATCCCTAGCCTAAGGTTTCAACCCAATAGTAAAGTTGAATAACTTGTCCCGCTTAGCCATGTCAGCTAGCTCTAGGATAGCACTCTGAAATTCACTTTGATATTTTTGGAGACTTCCATCTTGTTTGATGTATTTGATAATAGATCTTTCATCCCAGGTTTCATCTTGTGGACTAAAGTGAATCTGTAAAGCCTCTTTTAGTTCCTTCCAAGTTTTGATGCCAGGCCCTGCACCTTGTGCCATCTGGTCAAGTTTCCTTCTCCACCACATCTTAGCATCTCTTGTAAGGAATTGTGCCACAATATTCACCTTAGCATCCTCATGAGGAATGGCTAATCAGTCCAAGTATTGCTCCATATCCCATAAGAAGTTTCCAAGAGTTTTCGCATTCCTTGTTCCATTATATGAATCTGTTTCTTTCACCTTAATGTAGCCAGATCCCCCAGATGATCCTTGCCCTATGGCCCTTTTCAATAAGACCACTTCGCATTCCAACTCTGTGACCTTTGTAAGAGCTTTGGAATGCTCATCCACAACTCGATCTTTGGATTGATCCATGTCTTCAATCTTCTTTAATGCTTCACCAAGCTTCCATTCCGTGTACTCATGTCATACTACCATAGTCTCAAGCTCGGTCTTCAATGTCACATTCCTCTCCAAAAGGTCTTCATGATCTTCTCTAAGGTCCATGAACATCTTTTCAAGTCTCTCCATGTTCTTGGCAATTTTCTCAAAGAAGTCCTCTTCAGAGAGTACTTGGGTCTCCTCAATGACTTGAGGTTCTTCCACAGCACCTTCCATTTGTCTTGCTTGAGAACGATTCAAGACCATGTACAAACCCTGTCAATATAAAACTAGCTTCAACACCACCTGCAACCCTGCAACTGTGTCCTTGATTCAGTACAAAATCTTCCCAAAAGATGGTAGCTTTGATACCAACTGATGTGCAACAGCAGTTGTGTATCCTTCCAGTATCAAGCTCTAATATCAACTGTCATGCCCCTATACCTTCGATGGTCTTCCAACCATGTATAGACAGGGTGCGGCACTGCCGTACTTTTTATTTTTCCAAATACTCAAGTATGCAGACTACGCCTTTAGCAACACTTGTTAAATTAGTTAATCAAATGTTCTTTCAATGTGCGCAAATAAACATGAACATCATTATCAATCCACAAGTATGCCCATACATACAAGGGAGGGGAAACTCCCTTAATAATGAGTCCGCCCAATAATATGTTTCATAAATATGAAATAATAAGTTCCAATCCAGCAGAAGTCACTTCTGCTCCTTGGCAAGGCAAGTTAGTGTTTTTACCAAGCTCTAATACTTTTCAACCATCAAACTAGCCTACAACAATCATTTACAACATCATTTTTTCACCTTGGGAATTTTCTGCACAAACTGCCCAAGTGTTGCCGGGTCACTCGGGTCACTCAGGTCGGCACTGCAAATCAGTTTAGATTGTCTCGTAAGTTCCCTGTGTGTCCAATCCACCTCCCAACTGTATGGTTAGATGTGACCCGTCAATACGCACCTTCTGTAATTTACAGAACTCAATTCTGAGCTACGATGCTTCCGGAATGGCTTCCAAACTGAAGTTCAGTTCGTGCGGAGACGCCCTGCAAAGACCCGACCTGCCTGCGGACACCCTGCATAAGTCCTGCACATCCGTCACCCGAATCGCCCACTTCTGCGGTGCGAACTCCCTGCGGAAGATTGCCGCACGTCCTACACGCCTTGAACCCGACTCAACCTACTCGCCTTCCTTCACCGTTCGTCGTGTTATTCACCAACGAGCTATTGGTATGCCCGTGGTGCTCCAATTCTTGCCTTTTATTTTTAATTGAATGATTGATGATTCCTTCCATTATCTACATGCTCCTCTATTAATACACATATCAAGTGAGGCGTGGGTCGCTTGGTGGACCCGAGTCGACCCGTCGTTTAGCTGTTCGCCCATGTTTTGTAATATCGGTCATGCCAACTTCGCACATCGGCTATGATGCGACATTATGCTTATAAATGTCATCTTTCCAACGTCTTTGGTCAAGTTTGGCGCACCTATTATAACGTGCCCTTGTGTCGCTTGCCGCTACACACCCGCGCTCGTGCCGCTACGATGCGACGTTTCGCCCATTTCATCGCACGACGCCCGAACTTCGTCTAAACACCCGGTGGGTGTGCCATCACCCCGAACGCGCCTCATGAAGTCTTGGGGCCTTACAAATGGAGATAAATTGAGGGAAAGGGGAGAGGAGGAATGGAGAGAGAGAGAGGGAGGAAGAGAGGAGGAGAGAGGAAGGGAAGAAGAAATACATAGAGAGTGAGATGTGGAGGGAGAGAGGGATTGAAAAGGGAGAGATTGAGGGACAGTGTGTATGTTTGGGGGTGAGATAAAGATATAAATAAGGAGATGTGGAGAGAAGGGGGGAGAGAAGGAGAGAGAAGGAGAGAGGGAGGGATATAGTAACAGAGTTGGAGGGTGAAGAGAGAGGGAGAGAGAGGTGGGAGAGAAAGGGAAATAGAGGAAGGAAGAGAGAGTATGTCAGAGAGTTGAGAGAGGGAAGGAAACAAATATGGAGTTGGAGGGGGAGAGAGAGGGAGGTAAGAAGAAATACATAGAGAGATAAAGGTGGAGAGAAGGATAGGGAGTGATAAGGAATATGGAGAGAGAGGGAGAGAGGAAAAAGAGATAAAAGTGAGGGAGAGGGAGAGAAGGGGAAGACATAGATATAGATGGAAGGTGAAGAGAGGGAAGACTAGAGAGATAGAGAGAGGGAGGGAGGGACAAAGAGATTGATAGATATCAGATGAGAGAGAAAGTGTGTTTGGAGGAGTGAGATAGAGAGAAACATGAGAGATGAAGGGAGATACAGATATAGATGGAGGTGGGAGAAAGAGGGAAGAATATTTCTTACACTAGATGCATTAATTTTAGTGTAGACGTTGATTTCTAATCCTATTTGATTGCTTGCACTAGATGCACTTATTTTAGTGTAGATATTGATTTCTAATGATATTTTATTGCTTGCACTAGATGCATTGATTTCAATATAGATGATTTTTAATCCTATTTGATTTCTTACACCAAATGCATTGATTTTAGTGTAGATGGTGATTTATAATCCTATTTGATTGCTTGCACTAGATGTATTGATTTCAATGTAGATGTTGATTTCTAATTATATTTGATTGCTTGCACTAGATGCATTGATTTCAATGTAGATGATTTCTAACCTATTTGATTGTTTTCACTAAATGCATTGATTTCAGTGTAGATGGTGATTTCTAATCCTATTTGATTGCTTGCACTAAATGCATTGATTTCAGATTGGATGTTGGTTTCTAATCCTATTTGCTTACTTGCACTAGATGGATTGATTTGAGTGTAGATGTTTATTTCTAATCTCATTTGATTGCTTGCATTAGATGGATTGATTTCAGTGTAGAAGCCGTTTTCTAATATTATTTGATTACTTGCATTAGATGCATTGACTTCAGTGTAGATGTTAATTTCTGATTTGATGTAATTGGATGTATGATGGTACGTTAATTTTAAAGCGATTGGATTATAGTGTGCATTGATTTCAATGTAAGAAAAAAAAAATATTGACAATGTACATTGATTTTTGTGTTATAGTAATTTAACTTATTAATATTGGAGAGCAAGAGAGACAAGGTATGATGTTTACTACAACAACTCGAGCTAAAGATTTAATAAATGGTTTACGATTTCAACTATCCTCTTCATATAATCGATATGAAAATATGACAAAACTAACAAGGGTGACAATAAGAATTGTAGAAGAAAATAGTTACATATTTACATATTATTGATAAAATTAATCATATCTTCGATATATTTTCCTTGGCTGCACATGATTAAAACCATCCTAGATCCATCTTAACTCTGCATCTATCAAGCATCGAGAGGGATCAAATCTCTCAAGGTGCATACCTCTTTTCTGGGTGCAAAACTTGAGAAAAGATTTGCACCTCGAGATATTTGATCCCTCTCGGCGCCTGAGAGATCCCGAGTTAAGATGGATCTAAGCTGGTTTTTACCCAGTCAAAATGTTTACAATTTCATTACAAAATTTCTACCTTATTTGTCTAGAGAGAAAATTGTTTTTTTATTAAAAAAAATTCTTCAATCCTCTCATTCTATCATATTCCCTTATATTATAATTAAAAAGTATTATACAAAAATTGTCTTATATATTTACCTTACATTACATTTCATTAGAAACTTTCTACCTTATTTGGCTGGAGAGAACATTTATTTTTTTATTAAAAAAAATTCTTCAATCCTCTCATTCTATCATATTCCCTTATATTATAATTAAAAAGTATTATCCAAAATTTGTTTTATATATTTCTTATATTAAAAATTATTAAAATATGATTATTTATTAAAAATATTATTAAAACTTTAACTAATTAAAAATTAAAAAAATTAAAATAAAATAAAATTCTATTTAAATTTAATTAATTCATTATTTAATTTCCTTCCTAGTCAAACTAGCCGTTGAACTATCCATTGGGTCAACGGCTAGTTTGGCCATCTTTACAGTTATTTAATCTCATAGCCTTGATCTGATTTCTTATCTTGGTTTTAAGCTCATAGCCTTGATTTGATTTCTCATCTTGGTTTGAAACTCGTGACAATGTTCTATCTCATGTGATTTTTACCTAAAGATTTATGTCAAACTACTATGGATCACAGAAGTCTCAATTCAAAAAGTACGTGTTTTTAAATGTATTATGGATTGTTGTCTATCGACTTTTACTACCATTTAATTTATATGGTTGTGTTAGTAATAATTTAATTTTTTAAATCATTTTTGCATGGATAGGTGTGTTTATTTTGGACTAGGACTTCACAGTTTTAATTCAATTATCAATATTATTAGGTGGAAGGTAGGGATTTAACCTCCATGAAATATTCTAGAATATTCTTAATAGTATTCAAACGTGTAGTTAACTAATAGATGAAATGGCCATTTTCCAAACACTTTGTCAATTTTTTCCAAAATCCAGTAGAGATTTTTAAGAATCATAACTTTAAATTGTTTAATCCATTCAAGTGCATGATTACTAACAATAATAATAATAATTTAAAATAAGTCAAGGGACAATAACTTGAGTGGTAGCTAGCATGTTTAATTTCGCCTCCAACTTGGTTCTATTCTCCGAAGACATGGTTAGCCTATGTGCTAAATATTTGAACATGTTATGGTTGTGCTAATTATTTAATATTATTATGAATTCAACTATTGATTCAAATTATCAAATAATCTAAACTTTTCATCAAATTAGAATCAGTTTTATGGTGAGTGCTCTTAATAATAATATTTTTTCAATTTTAAGGTTTATAAAGTTTCCCCTCATATGGGGTGACACTTGCTATCCAAGAGGGGGGGTGGGTTGCCTCTACCCCACCTAGCAATTAAGTGGGAGGAACTGGAAGTACGCCCCCCTAGATGTTAATTCTACCTTGTGCAACCATTTACTTCACCTTTCAGGAGAAGAAGATGGGATGACGCTCTGATTTGGGTGGGAAACTTTAGAATTCCACACACCTTACTCTAATCGGGATGGTGTTCATTTATTTCAAATATGAAGGGGAGGTTGTCAGGGAAATTTTCCAAGCAGGTCGGAGTGGAAAGCTTGCACACTGTTGCATTTGGGATATCAGTTTCAGAATCCACACGGTAACCGGAAATGGGGGGTAGCAAAGGATTTTATCTTATCTATCTCAACTTCTGGTATGGTTTAAATTCCCATTTTCACGAGTTGTTCATTGTTTCTCCTTTTAGATCTTGAGTTTTAATTGTTGCAATGTTGTTCCTTTTTTTTCTTCCATTGCTAGTGTTTTTTCCCTTAGCTAGATTCGCGGGAGGTTTCTTTAGTGGAAAGTGAGTTTGGTGTATTTTTTTAAGGTGGGGGCCATCTCTAGTTATTTTATTGTTGCATGCTCGACACAGGTCTCGGGATGGGTATAGGGTGCCTTAATAGTGCACTGAAATTTGGTGGCTATGGGTCGATATTGATTCATATATGTTTATATGGCTTTTTCATGGAAGTGTAATATATTTGTTATCCTACACCCAAGTCTCTGCTCTTTCCATTTCTCCTACTGGATCGTATTTATACCAGCCTGGATCCATCTTACTCTGGATCTATCATGCGCCGAGAGGGATCAAATCTCTCGAGGTGCAAACCTATTTTTTGAGTGCAAAACTTGAGGAAAGGTTTGCACCTCGAGATATTTGATCCCTCTCAGCGCATGATAGATCCAGAGTAAGATGGATCTAGGCTGGTTCCAGTTGGAGGCATCAACGTCACATTTTTCAGATTATTAAAAATTTTGTATATTTTTGAGATGTACATCATACTTTGAAATTTTGAAGATTAGAAATACAAATTCTAACAAATGTTAGAACACTATTTTGAATACTAAACCACGTAATAATCATAGAAATCAACATCTACACTATTCAATTACTTAAATATTTTTCTAGAACTATTGTACTAAAAATCATACTTTTCTCTCTTGCTCTTCGATATTAATAGGTTGAATTACTAAAACATAAAAATAAATGTACATTGTCAATAATTTTGCATGCTTACAGTGAAATTAATGCACAATGTTAATCCAATCACTTTAAAATTAATGTACCATCCATGTACATCCAATTACATCAAATCAGAAATCAACGTTTACACTGAAATCAATGCATATAATGCAAACAATGAAATAGGATTAGAAAACAACATCTACAATGAAATGGATGCATCTAATGCAGGTAATCAAATAGGATTAGAAATCAACATCTACACTAAAATTAATGTATCTAGTGCAAGTAAGCAAATAATATTAGAAACCAACATCACTGAAACCAATGCATCTAGTGCAAGCAATCAAATAGGATTAGAAATCACCATCTATACTGAAATCGATGCATTTAGTGCAAGAAATCAAATACGATTAGAAATAATGTACATTGAAATCAATGCATCTAGTGGAAGTAGTCAAATATAATTAGAAATCAACATCTACACTGAAATTAATGCATCTAGTGCAAGGAATCAAATAGGATAAAAAATCGCCGTCTACACTGAAATCAATGCATTTATTGCGAGAAAACATATAGGATTAGCAATCATCTACATTGAAATCAATGCATATAATGCAAGAAATTAAATATAATTATAAATAAACATATACACTAAAATCGATGCATCTAGTGCAAGCAATCAAAATGGATTAGAAATCTCCATCTACACTGAAATCAATTCATCTAGTGCATGAAATCTTCTTCCCTCTCTCCCCCCTCGAAGTACATCTTTGTTTCCTTCCCTCTATCCACTCTCTCACATCCTCCCTTTCCTTTCTATCTCTCCATTTCTCTCCTACATCTCTATCGCTCTCTCTCTTCACCCTCCAACTCTGTTATTATATCCCTACCTCTCTCCTTCTCTCATCCCTTCTCTTCATATCTCATTCTTTGTCTCTTTATCTCATCCAAAAACATACACACTCTCTCTCCATCTCTCCCTTATCACTTAATCTCTCTCTCCACTTATTAATCTCTCTGTATTTCTTCTTCCCTCCCTCTCTCCCCCTCTAAATCCATCTCTCTCTCTCTCTCTCTCTCTCTCTCTCTCTCTCTCTCTCTATATATATATATATAGATATTCTCCCTCCAATTTTCTCTCTTCCCCCATCACTCTCTTCCTCTCTCTTGTCCTTCCTCTCCCTCCAATTCTCTTTCTTGCTCTCTCTCTCTCTCTCTCAACATCTACACTAAAATCAATGCATATAGTGCAGGAAATCAAATAGGATTAGAAATCACCATCCACAATGAAATCAATGCATCTAGTGAAATAAATCGTCTTCTCTCTCTCCCCCCTCCAAATCCATCTCTCTTTCCCTCCCTCTCTCCACTCTCTCACATCCTCTCTTTCTTCCTTCCCCTTTCTCCCTTTCTCTCCCATGTCTATATCTCTCTCTTTCCCTCTCTCTCCCTCTCTTCACCCTCCAATTCTGTCAATATATCCCTCGCTCTCTCCTTCTCCCCCCATTCCCTCCATCTCTCCTTTTTCTCTTTATCTCACCCCAAAACATACACACGCTCTCTCTATTTCTCCCTTTTCACTCCCTCTCTCTCTCCACTTCTCGCTCTCTATGTATTTATTCTTCCCTTCAACTCCATCTCTCTATCCCTCCCTCTCTTCTCCTCTCTCTCTTCCTTCCTCTCTCTCCCTTCCTCTCCTACCTCCCTCTCTCTTCCCCCGTCTCTCTCTTTTCCCTCTAATCCTCTCTCTTCCCCCATAACTCTCTCTCTCTCTCTCTCTCTCTCTCTCTCTCTCTCTGCCCTCCAATCCTCTCACTATCTCCATTCCTCTCTTCTCCTCTCCCGCCCCCTCCATATTTATGTCTCCCTCTTCCTTGTGTACCCTTTTCTACCTCTCTCACTCCTCTCCCTCTCTCTCTTCATTCCTCCTCTCCCCTCTCCCTGATTTTATCCCCATCTCTCCCTTCTCACTCCCTCTATGTCTCCACCTCTATCACTCTATGTCTTTGTTCTTCCCTTCCATATATATCTAGAGTTAATATATATCATGATACATTAATGTATATAATAATATAGAAAATTTATTATTGTATTAATCCAAAGTTATTAAATATAATAATATTAATATGAATATTAGATTTAATAATAATATTATTATTATTAATATTTTGATATTAATATTAGGGATAATAATGGTTTTTTTTGGCATGATATTAATAATAATTTGGCCCATAATATTTGATCTATAGGATTCACCTAAATAAAACATATTTTTTGAGTGTTGGTAAATATAAAGATATTTATAGAGTAAATATAAAAAATTTGGTTTTATTTATTTACCATACCTCTTTTATTTACAATGGTATTTGGCCCATAGACTTGGTATATAATTAGATGTTGATTTATAATGATATTTGATATGTTTTTATAAATTTATCATGCCTCTTTATACCTCTTTTATATTGATTTATTTATTTACCATAGCTCTTTTATAAATATGCTATTTAGCCCATGGTATTAATAATAATATGGCCCATGGTATTTGGCATATAGGCTTCACCTAAATAAAACTTGTTTTTTGACTTATTGTAAATATAAAGAGGTTTATGGAGTAAATATAAAAAGAGGCTTTATTCATTTAGTGGAAGTAGTTAAATATAATTAGAAATCAGCATCTGGTCTATCAGCTTCTATCCTCCAGCTATTCTCAATTTTAGTCCAAAGAGGTCCATTTGTGCTCTAAATGATTTATACATACATAAACATATTATTCCCATATTTAGAATTATAAAAGGATCATATGTGGGATACTAAGATGCATAAAATCCGATCTACTTTATTGGCAGTGTGGTGGGATTGAACTTCGACTTCGTGGTATTTAATCTCACAAAGCATTCCACTTATCTCATATACAACGCATCCTTATTCTTCAATCCCGTAGTGCAGCGCCAGTATCATGAAAAATATGGCTACAATGAGGTCGTAGAGTATATGTATTAACTAGTTTTGCATCAACTCATAATTATTCTTTGTTAACAATTTTATTATAAGGGTTCACATTGTCTAAATATTCAGACATTTACATTTGTGCAAAATCTTGTTGATCGCCAAATTGAATCTGAATATGGCATATTTCCGTCTTTTTACGTGATACTAAGACTAAACATCATAAAATACAGTATGCCTATTTCAAAAGCAATAGACTGAATAGGAGTCTTTCCATTCAATTACTCGAAAATCTCGCTACGTGCTTGGCTTAATAATGTTTGATACAAAACATTTTCAAACTGTGATCGCTTGCTCACAATATTCGGGCAAACTTCTGGTAGGATAAGTTAGGATTTATTATGAAAGCGCGGGGATTTTCATCTCAATGGTGTCTCTCCTTGGATTTATATCTGCTAATGCATTTTATCTGCATTGTTGTGTCTTCATCTACAGAGAGAGGGGGATGTAGGAGAGGAATCAACTCACAAAGTTAACGTTTCCAGTTCAAAATTTACTCTTCCAACAATACGAATATAAGTGGAATGAAGTCAAGTTTCAATTTTTATACATTACCTGAGTGAACTCCAGCTCGGGAGCTTACAGTTCGAAATGCCGTAGAAATTCTTACGCCGCAGAAATGCTTGAAGCTTGGAATTAGAGCCGTGAATTAGAGCTGAGTTATGCCGCAGAAATGCTTGAAGCTTTGAATTAGAGCTGTGAATTAGAGCTGAGTTGTTTTAAAAAAAAAAAATTGTTTATTTATAAGATTGTTTTTATTTAATTTTTAAGCCGACAAATTTTTATTTTTTATTTTTTATTTTAATTTGAAATTTAAGCCGACATTGAGGACGTGACCCACCTGACATCGGGGTCATACTGGGCTGTAGATGTGCCTCTTGGCGCAATTAGCTATTTTCATGTAGTGCTTCATCCCTGCCACCTACGTGTCCTATGGAGGTAAAATATTCCACCATATTGTTAGATTTAGTAGCATGGATCTCTATTTGGTTGCCTGATTTTAGGATTGAAATTTCAAAACCTGGTTGGTGTAAAGAAGAAGGGATGGTCTAAACGTTTGGAACCATTCTAGCCCTTTCCTTCAAATTATGGGCAAAGAGATCATTCCTTTTGTTCCCTTCCATCAGTGTACTTTGGTTCTGGTTTTTATCGCCCTATTTCTATCTCTTTAGTGACATTAGGCCTATATTCCATCGTGGTTACTACAATTCAAGCCAAACATATTCACCATGTCGTGATAGTGAGGAAGAGTTAGATGATGAGTTGTCTCAAAGCAAGAACTATTTTATCGGGGAAGAACTCACATGCACTACAGAATTCAAGCATTGACTTCTCAATTTGGGGAACTTACACCTCCACATGTTCAGGATGAGCTCATTAGCATGATGGAGGAATCCTCCTCTCACATGTCCTCTCTTTCTAACATAGAAGTCCTTGCTGAATGGTTTGATTGGGTTTTAAACACTGACAACACATGGGGAAGATACAACCAATATATGCAGCCTATCGATCTATTCTGGAAAATTAAATTCCTCATGGGAAGGATCGTCCTCAATTGCCATGAATAATGTTTGCATATCCTCCATTTCCTCAAGCATATGCACAATCTTCTCTACAACCTAGATAGAATAATTTAGGAGCTCAAGCCACCTTGGCCTTCCTCTTGTAATTAAGCAGAACTCAGCCGACCCGGTAGCCCTTATCTTGGTACCAGGATTAGATTCGAAACCTGCAACATGATGGTTAATGTTTTTTATGTGTAATCATGTAGTTTTTGTCTTCCATTTATTTTTCCATCTTTGCTCACATAGTAGAAGTAGTTGTTTTAGTTTTGTTACTATCAAGTTTCAATTGGCTCTCCTCTCCTTATGGAGAGTCCATTTTTGGCTTTAGTCCAGTCTCGCTAGTGACAGACCAGATTGAAATTTGTAATATGATATGCAACCCTTAATTTTTATGTTAATGAAATTTACCCCCCACCCCCCCCAAAAAAAGGGTTTATAAAGTTTCTGAATATTGTGAGTGATCTTAAGTTCATGAAAAATCCATGCACCATGAGTGCTCTTAAGTTCACGACAAATCCATATACCAAATTAATGTATGGGATCTCATTGGTATATTAGACCTCCTCTTAAGGTCATGGTGAAGCAAGACAACAAATTGGTGTATGAGGCCTTCGTTTGTGGGACATTGTGGGACAAGGGAACCACTTCCCTACAATGATTTGACTACTAAAGTCTACATAAACATACATACTCTATCCTGATGGAAATGTAACCTTCTAGGAGGACACACATAATTTAACCATTAAACCTACTCCTAATCAAATTAATTTACAAATATATTAACTTTTTATATCTATCCCTAATATAAATAGAATTTTGATGATATAATAAAATTGTTTTTTTTCTCTTTTTAATTTCACTCAATGTTGAGTGTCAGTGGTACTCTTGCTCATTGTCAAACTGCTTGTAAAAATTAAAACTAAAGACATATCCAATTCTCATGAAGTTTACACTTACAAATATATCATATTTTTATGATTCCACTTAATTATTTAATTTATAAATAAAGTATTTATATTTTCATGTTAATAAACAAAATGGGAAAAAATATTCATGAAGATAAACCCAACTTGGTGGAATGATGGAGGTTGTGCAATGCGATAGGTTTTTCTTTCTTGCATATTTTAGGATGGTGTCATCGCAAGCTTTGGGATTGAGACACACATAGGAGGTGGGATTTGAAAAGAAGGTGATAGTCCCATTTTTCTCCTTAACAAAGGTTGTTGGTGACTCTAGGCTTAGTTATATGAGGATCGTTTGACCTTCTACAACAAATTTCCAAAGACCTCTGTGGATAAGGAATGGCTCTTTTCATCAGTTTCTCATTTTTATTGGGCTCGTTTCATATTTATAGCCATGATAAAAAGTTTTCTCATGTGTCCCAAGCATCGATGTTCCAAATGGGATATTATCAGTACGAATGCCTGCAAAAGGAAATCCCTTAAGGGTTAGGGACCAAATAACATTTTTTTGGTTTACTTCCTCACCCTACCATTTTTTACTTTGGAATCATGGAATCAAAGTTTCATGTGCACATGAGGGACCAGTCATCCCATAGAATTCCCTCCCACAGATAGAGACCAAAAAGGAATATTTTCAGATTTTCCTAAAAAAATAAATGAAAAGACCTCCATATTCTGGAGCAAGAACTCAAACCTAGTGGGAAACCTGAAATAATGCATTCAATTCATTCTAGGCATCCCTGCAACTTCTCAATTCCTGTTATTTGAACGAAAAATTTTTAGAATACTCCTTCCAAATGAAGGATTATTGCATTTCAAGGAATGCCCCCATTTTTTTGAATTTAAGGTTGCGTGGTGGAGCTTCTGGCTCCAAAAATTTCAACAGATCTATCTCTTTCAAGGATGTAGTGAAAGAGAAGACTTTTATCCTTGCATATCAGATTCAAAACAATCTAGGACCCTACATTGTAGAACAAGTGGAACAATTAGCAACCATGGAAATTAATCTTCAAGAAGTAAATTCTCTTTTTTTTGCCCTCCATTCGAAGGCTATTTGTAGGTATGGATTTTGGCCTAAATATAAAGAATTGCACGAGTGTATTTTTCTTCTTGGACACCCAACTATGACATTGATTTATGTTCCAAAGGTTTCTTCATAGGAATAAATGAATGGAAATCAAGTGCATAGGAATTCTTAACTGAAATCGTGTGTTACAGTGATAGTATATAACTTATCTAACTTCAACCAATCTAGAAGTAAGATGTTCTTACCCTCGTTAAATAAAAACTAATAACAACATAATAAACTACATGTAACCATCCTAGAAGTGAGGTTTAGTTACCCAAGTTGAATCAAAGGAAATAACAACATACTAGGCTACATTCAACTGGCCTGGAAGCAAGGAGTTTATGCCCCAATTGAATGAAATAAAAAAGTAGAAAATTAATAAAGTGTCATTGGTTATAGTTGTGTTGAGTTTAATAAGATTTAATATTGATTATATGCAAAGTTCTTCATTTTTCACCATGGGATTGAACATGGAAGGACAAATTGTTGCTACAACGCTAACAAACTTCTCATATATATATATATGAGAAGATTGGTAGTGTTGTCACAATAAATGAATGGAAATCAAGCACGTATGAATTCTAAACTAAAATTGTGTGTTACATCGATAGTATATAACTTTTCTAACTTCAATTGGTCTAGAAGTAAGATGTTCTTACCCTAGTTAATTGAAAAGTAATAACAACATACTAAACTAGATTTATCCATCCTGAAAGTGAGGTGTTATTACCCAAGTTGAATCAAAGGAAATAGGAACATACTAGGCTACATTCAACTGACCTGGAAGCAAGGATTTGATGCCCCAGCTGAATGAAAGAAAAAAACAGAAAAATAATCAAGTGTCATTGATTATAGTTGTGTTGAGCTCAATAATATTTAAGATTGATTATGTGCAAAGTTATTCATTTTTTTTACCATGGGATTGAACATGGGAAGACAATTTTATAATACAGTCACCATTTAGAATGCAATTGAAGTTTCATTTATGAAGCATAGTTAGATTTCATTTAATGCAAATTATATTGCATTCAACACCTTGGGTAACAACAACTAGCTTCTAGTCCAATTGAAGTTTAATTTGTTTCTTTTTCATTTCATTCAATATGGGTAACAACTCCTTGCTTCCATACCACTAGAATGTAGCCTAATATGTTTTTATTTCCTTTTATTCAAATTGGGTAATAGCACCTCACTTCCAGGATGGTTAATCTAGTTTAGTGTGTTATTATTACTTTTCATTCAACTGTGGTAAGAACATATTACTTCCAAACCGATTGAAGTTAGATAAGTTAATTGCTATTTCCTTTGGTTTAATCATGGTGTAACAATACCTTGCTTCTAGGACCAATTAAAATATTTTTCCTTGATTTTGCATATTTATCTTCTGTTAGCTTTAGCATTAGTGACTTTGTCAAAAATATCTTGAAACCCTTGTCGTGTGTTCATTCATTCTTATTACAACTTCACAATTAGAACAATAAGAAAGTAGATTTTTCTGGTACATATAGTACATGAACCCTCGGAAGTGTCATATGAATCCGTGGTTTAACAATTAAATGAATAATATTTTTGGCTGCCTTTTCAAACAATTAAAATGTAATTAGAAGGCCCATAATTTTTAGTGTCATTGTCAGGGACCTGTCAATAGTGCAACCTTTTCTTTTTTTTATTTCTAGTTTTTAAGAGCACATTTTGAGGATTTTGTTTACCTGTTTTTTTAACTAGTGTGTTTATTTCTTGTATGCACCTTATTCTTTTTAGTTAGGTTGTTCCTCAAAATATTATGAAAAGGAATAGAGACCCAAAAGGGTGATTTATGAGTTCCATGAAAAATCCCATACATGCTAACATTGCAAGGAAATCAACTTAAGGAGAAATATCCAACTAGCCCAATTACCAGATGCCAACATCTAGCTCTCTAGTCAAGAGAAATCCATAACCTCCTTTTGCATAATCAAACCATTCAATCAAACCCATGTGAGTTTAATCCTCAATGAAGTTGGAGATATTGTTTCCTGGGGATTTTGAGGAAAACAAGCAATCAAGCCACAATTTTGATCCATTTGGTAGTTCTACTTCTACCAATCTAGAACAAAAAGAAGACAAATTCTTATAGGATAGAGAAGAAATGGAAAAGGAAGAATTCATTCATAAGGCGAAATAGGAATTTGTCGCTTTATACTTCTTAATCAGGGAGACAAATGAGGTAACACAAATGAAGAATATTGCACTTTGTTATGCCAAATTTTCATGGCTTGGCTACCAAGGACCCAAACACATTTGTGTTTTATTTTGGTGTCCTTTGTAGAAGCTAAAATAATGTATGTGACACACCCATAAACTGAAAATATTTATTGCCACTCTAAATAATGTTGCTCTTTGATGGCTTATGGGGCTTGTTGGGAACTCTGTCACCACATGTGATAAGATGAAAGGAGATTTCCTCAAATAATATTAGGAATATTGCAAGCATAAAGAACATAAAGAGGAAAATCCTCAATATTTTTCATAAATAAGATGAGATTTTTTAGCATTACGTAGAGTGTTTCAAGTACAATTTGTAGAGGTCAATACAGGGATAGCTGGGAGGACATACGTTACGAATTTTTTGTTGCAAGGAATTAGGGATAACTACATTGGTATCCTTAACTAATGATTGGAATTGATATACTACAACATGACTATGATGGCATTTGTGACGTATGCCAAAAGGTGTTCTAGAGAGACTTCATGGCCAGGAAAGGGACCAAGAGACATATTGTCAAGGACTAATATGACATTTAGCAGAGAAGTCACTTAAAACTAAAATAAATAATTTGTGGGATGGTTTCAAAGAAGATATAAGCATATCCCTCATCTCCTAATTATGTAACATGTAATTGAAAAATAAATGGGAGGAGGTAAAATTATATTTTTCTATTTTCTACCCAAAATGAAAAAATAAGAATGCATTAAAGAAGTGTCCTCTTGATGAGATTGAATTTTGCGGGATTGGTGAAGAAAAGAACTCTGCTAGTCAGTGCCCCTCCTTACGTGGCCGAAAAGTGGTTTATCAAGAAGAAAATGGATAAGTTGATAAATTTTTCCTTATCACACAAAATTCATCATGGAAACCCCGACTACAAGTTATGTCTCTTGACCATTCTCAAGTATTTTGATCCTTATTATACTAACACTTCTATGAAGTATCCTCCTCAACAATGGTATCCACCTACTCCCTCTAATCCACAATGGATGCCTCCATAACCCCCAAGTAATCCATGGCAAAAGCAATGGAGGAACCCACCTTTTGGGGACCTCAACAGTCATTATCCCAAGAAATTATAGCACCTCAACCATAACTGGAACTCCAACATCCCAATGAATCTCCTCCTCTATGGAAACTCCCTCTACAACCAATTCCTAAACCTAATAACAAGTCATCACATCAAGCATATGTTATTGGTCTCCCATTTTACCTTGCATACTCTATCTTTTTCGTAAAATGACAAGATATACACTTAAGACTGAGACGACCATAAATCAGAAAGCCTTTACAATAACCATAAAATATTATGACAAAGAGGCTCAAATTGAAGATACTTTTGTTGGATAGCACCTCGATTCTCCTTTGAAGTAATACCAAAATGAATTAGGGACATATTCCACCTTTCCCAAAAAATTTAAATGTAATCAACCCTCCTACTCAACTAGAATTTGATTTTATGGTGGAAATTAAGAATGTGTGTGTTCGAATACTTATTTTCCAAGACATTGAATATGTCTCAATATAAACAAAATTTATTAAGCAGTTGTGCTTATGGAGACTAGGTAGAAAGTGAAAATATCCCAAAATAGTGTATGTGATAAGACAATTGGTAAACTTATTTCTTGGAGGTATTTCCACTATTAAATATTCAAACCTAGGTAGCCCCATAGTCAAAGTTGAAATAAATAGAATTGTTTTTCCCAACACATTAATTGACTTAGGGTTCACCATCAATGTCATAATTCATGAAACCATGGAAACATTATTTTTTATGGGATTTAGACAAAATCTTACAGTGTTAAAACTTGTGGACCGTTCCATTGTAAACCAAAAGGAATTCTGGAGAATGTAGTAATCTATGTAGATCCCTATGAATACCCAACTAATTTTATAATCCTACAATCCAAGTCCTCTTTGGGAGGCTACCCCTTTATTTCAGGATGACCATGGTTAGAAATCACCAATGGCTATATTGGTTGCATATCAAGCTGCATGACCATTTCTCATGGAAAATCAATGACACAAATCACTTTTTACCCTCTGGACAAGCCTAATTTAGATCCAAAGCCACCTATTTCGGTAGGTGTGAGAGCCCCAACCATGGTTCTCTCATTAAAATGCATTGTAAATATTTTTACAAAAATAAAATTTAAAAAGGGGACTGAGTCAAGGGACACAGATTCCAAAGATGAGGAGGATTGCTTGCTTTGGATGTTGAGGTTTTCTTATGTAGAAAATTTTGAATTGTTTGGATAGCCATTAAGGGTTTTTTAGTGTGTTAAATGAATTGGTTTTGATTAGAAATATATGGGTTTCAAGAAGAGGTACATAGGCCCATGTTTCTTGGGAGATCATTCACAAGAAAACAAGGATGAGGCAGTAAATGAAATCCCATAAAATAATTCAAGGAGGTGCACGAAAGGTAGACAGCAGACAGGAAAGAAGGGGCATTCGCATTCATGTTGCCAACAGTGAGAGAGGGAAAGAATAACTCAACTTAATCTAGGTTCTGGGCATACAAAGAGCACAAGTAAGAGGAGTATGCAGAATAAAAGAGAAGGAAAAAGACAATAAAATGATTCTGGTTGGAAATTTGGGTGGACAGATGGTCTCTCCTTATTGAGGAAAAAATACTCTAGAGTCCTTGTAAAGTTAGATGGTGGAGATGGTTTTGTCTAGATTACTTTAGTAGTGTGGGTGGAGGATTGTGTCCATGGATTCCTAGAGGGAGAGCCTCTGAAACCTCTTATTGTTATAGTGGATTTTGGATTCCCCTAAGTGGGTGGAACCACTATCTTTGGGTGTAAACTTCTTCTCTGGATTCCCTTGACATTATTGGCATGAAGGCAGTGAGTCTCTGGATTCCTTGTCTATGATTAGGAGGAGAAGTAGTCTTTATATTCCATGTGTGCTTTGGTGGTGGTTGTGAACCTCTGGATTCCATGTATGCGTTGATTGGATACCACTAGGTAGTTGAAGGGTGGAGGCAGTTAGCCTCTAGATTCCCTAAGTTCAATTCATTTTTGATTGGCTCATGGGTGAAGGAGATCATATGGATTCCTTGTTTCAGCTCACAATTGGTGTTCAGTCCTTTTAGCAAGCCCCCCTTAGTATCTGGAATTTGGCTCAAAACTGGAAGTTTTAAGTGATCTTGGCTGCAGTTATCTATGGTTGGGTGGAGAGTCCTTTTCCCATACTTAGTTTCCCTACAAATTTAAATATTAAGTATCATTTTGTGCTTGTTTAAAGGTTAATGAATTTATGATTCATTTCTAGTTTGAAATGGCTCTGGATTTCTAGATTGTAACAGTGTTGTTAATTTAGTGAGTATCTGGTTACATATTTGTGTGGAAATGTCACTTGTATTTACGACGAATGTGTGCATGTGTGTGTGTGTGTGTGTGTGTGAAACGAATGATGTTAATAAACAGGTTGAGAAATTGTGTGCTTCAGGATTGGAATGAAGTGTTGTGTCAAATGCTTGTTGGTGTTGTTCATAACATATAATGTGCAATATAATGTGTAAGTTTTTACATGATAATAAGTATTATGTTATATTCCTGAACTAGAATTATGCTCTGTATGAAATGATTAACTATGTTGTTAACAACATATATGTAAATAACATAAATTCATTATGAAATATTACAAAAAATGGAAGGATCCAAAAGGATCTGGAATAAAACCTGGAAACATTGGACATAAATATCCCTTCTATTAATATGAAGTACTGATTACATAAGATACTTCCTGCTTAGAAGGGTCTGTTTATACACATATATAATTATTCATTTATTTACAAGCATGTGAATCCACTTAGGTGGCATTGTAGAAACGTTGAAAGAATTGTTTCCTCTTTTAAGTGTAAGAATAGCCTAAAATCCTTGCATGAAGGCATAGTCAGCCTTGCATTCTCAATAGCTTGGAGGCCTTTGAAAAGCTTCCCAGTGTTGTTGGTTAGGCCCTGGATGCCCTTGCATAGCTCCATGGAGTCGATTGCAGGCTTGCTTTGGATCACAGAACCCCTAGTGTGTGGCAAGAGAGGTGGAGCCCTTTCAGGAGTTCACTGCAAGCCCTAAGCAAAGAGTGTTTGCGGGAATGCCTATGCCAGTCTACCTATAATTATTTGTTCTAATATGGGGAATGTATGAGGTCCAAGAACTCGTTGGAGTAGGTTTCTCCCAAGATCAAGAGGGCTAGCACCGTAGGGTGATTTAGCAAGCCACCACTACTAGTACTGAATGTTGGTGTTGACCTCTATGGCAGAGTCATGGTTCAAATGATTAGTTAGAAGTGATCGACAAAGAGTTGGAGCAAGCTCTCATGATGACCATTGAAATCCAAATCAGGCGCATCGCATAAGGCTTATAAAGGTTCCCTTGGTCGGGCCATGGCAAAGTTTGAGTACAAGCTTTAATGTGGAATAGGAGGGAAAATACTTAAACTTATAATGTAATCAGGAAAACCTTATCCTTCATCCTAACCAAAATCTAATAATTGACACCTAGTATTAGTCTACCTGATTTCCCCTAAATTTTATTGAGCGAAAGTAAGATGACATGGCCTGGGTTAAATCCTAGAAGTTTGAATGCATCGCCAAAGGAATTGATGGGGATGATGTTAGTCGAGATGAGTTAGATAACATGCAAGCCTGACGAGCCTTCCATTGGTTGGAGGAGTGCCCACAAGACAACATACCCCGGTAATTCAATCCTGGAGGAAGTTTGATCATGCACAACTAAAGGCCCAACATGATGATGTAAGGGTGTATGTGGTAGGACCACACAGATGTAGACGGTAAATTAGTGGGAAGGTGGTCCCACTTGATAAGTCATCCCGCTGCAAAGAACCCAAACGTATGAGGGAGTGCAGTGGACAAAAGCATTAGGATGATATGTCCCAGAGGGTCCCACCTAGTTGGATAAAGAGTGGCGCTACAACCATGTGTGGTAATCGAGAGTGAGGGATGTGCAAGGATGCATCCCATCGACCCATGTGTCCCAGAAGGGACCGACCCGGTAGATTAATGAAATTGAGCATGAAGTTAGACATCGGGGCATATGCGTTTGGGTGACGTGGTGAGGTAGCTAATTGGACCAACCAAAGGTAATGAATTGCATAGGTGAGACCCACCATCCCACGTAGGCCTAGAGGTCTCACCTTAAAATCATAGAGGACAGTATAAAAGTGAGCATCGAGATCGAATAGATCGGATGACGTAAGTCATGTCCCAATGGTTGAGCGCACACCCTAGTTGGTGGAGAAGTGGTCCCATCTAATGAATCAACTTTAAAAAACAACCCCGGAAGATTTAATGGTGCAGAAAAGGAGGGAAATGGGACAAGGAATTTAGGGTGATGTGGCATAGGCTGCGGTATAAGCCCAATGGTGGAGTGGCGGACCGATGGGGAATGGAGGTCATGCGACCCACCTTACATACAATCCTAGTAAGGAGGCCCTTATGAGTAACAAAGCACCACACTTAGGAATTGTTAGGATGGGGCAGAAGGGATGTCGTGTCTGGTCAAACCCACCCAAGAGGCACAAGGATATTTAATGCGGTGTGAAGGTGAAGTCGACCCTAATTAGGTCGAAAGTCGGGGGTCAGGATTAGAAAGGAGAAACACGTGCATTATGATGATTTTTTACTCTGATTGTTCCATGATACCAATTTCCATGCGGGCCAATGGTAGGTTGCCACGTGGAATTCAAACGATGTGGTAGGGTAAAGTGGGGTCAATGTTTTAGAGGCCATATTCGTTAACCTGAAGGTTGGATTAATGTGAGGTTTTATATCATTGGATTCATCTCAATGAGACAAATGCAATGGTAATGGCCATTTTGAGTTTAGATGGGTTTGAGAAAAGTCAAAAAATTTAGGTCTTGTTCCCATAATTGTACCTTGGGAGCTGACTTTTCATAATAATTAACTCTATTTGAGTTATGGGGTTAGGTGGGGAGTGTTACAGAGTGGTATCAGAGCATCCAATTTCAGCAGTGGACTGGACGAGCTTTTTCATGGGCAAATGATGATTTCTATAAATTATCTAAGTAAATTGTTTAGGTGTTAAAAGTCGGTCTAAATAAATTAATAACAAACCTAACTGGGCATAATTCACTAAGTGACATGTTTGGAACAATAGAAATCTAAATGGTTGGCAATACTGAATGGGTTACGAGCTGTAATAAATTATGAATTTTGCAAGATGCAAGTTACAGAGGGAAAATTTTTGCTTTGTTGTAATTATGTGCTAACATGGTCATTGTGTTGCAAGAAGATTGCTATGGAAATCCATGTAAGGGTAGGACATTGTGTTAAATGGTTTTTTATTTTATTGATGATGCAATAACACTTTAGATGGCTTGAATGGTAAATGGTGCATATGAATTATTTAAATATCATAAGCAGGTGAATGTGGTGGTTTTGTTATGGCAGGATCACCATGGTAGCTTCTTGATTGCAACTTCATGACCATAATTGTGTTTATTTAATTATTACATGAAAATATAATAGTGTGTGTGATTGAAAACCCGCCAAAAGCAACCTAAGATAGAGATCATATAAAAATGAGGACAAAAATGGTTGAGTACATTTCTGATCAGTCACAACATGGAAGTGAAAGGATTAGGGCTAATGAGGAGGATGAAATATCAATTGACCAGGGGGGGGGGATAATTTGAGGATTTTGAGGAAAGAAGTCAGAATTTTCAAAGTAGACAATGAGAAGTTGGTAAGATATCACGAAAGGCAAGCTGAGATAAATGCAGTTATCCTGCAAAGTCTCTCAGATTTATAGAGGCAGAGGCAATATAAGATGAGGTCCAGGCATAGATATAGGAAGAGACTTCATGAATCGTAATGATAACACCAATGGAGCATATGGTGGCAGATCCATAAAGAGGCACGAGTAGGGAAGTGAGGAAATTGTGTCAAGATATGTACCTTTGAGCACCCCAAAAGGAGGGTCTAGCACACAGGTGCATCATTCTAGCAGACCATCTAGTTCTACTACTAGGAGGAACCACCATACTTATCACCATTATCATCATCATCATACAGGGAGAAAGGGAAAGGATCACATTCCTGAGGAGTTTAAGAAAGTCAAGCCACCCATATTTGGTGGGGATAGGAAGAAAGAAGAGGATGCAGAAGCTTGGTTGTTGGTTACGAAGAATTTTTTCAAAATACATGACTATTATGAAAATATGAAAGCCATAATTTCCACCTATAGCATGAAGGGAAAATCAGATATATGGTGGGAATATTTGAAGAATGTTGGAGGAATTGTCGAGAAATAATTAACCTAGTATGAGCTTGAAAATCTCTTTAGGGAGAAATACTTGTCTGAATGTTATTATGATAGCAAGGCAAAAGAGTTTTATGAACTCAAGATGGGTCAATTAACCGATGAATAATATCTCACCAAGTTCTTAGAGCTATTGAAGTATGTGTCGTATCTCAAAGATGAAATTGTCAAAATTCATAGATTCATTAGTGGATTTCCTATGGCATTCATAGATAAAATTGAATTTATAGAACCTCAAACTCTAAAAGATGCCATTAATAAGTTAAATCATTGTTATGAACAAGAAAAACACAGTCCAAAGATCAAAGGTAACTATCAAGAAAAGAGCAGTGCTCATAATAAAAAGAATTGGCCAAAGAAGAGCTCAGAGGGGAGAGAAGGTAAGCATCTCCCCCATGTACATTAACCTCGGTAGAATTCTAACATTGTTGTTACGAAAAAATTGCAACAGCCAGCATCAGGGAAGCCCAAGTTTGAATTCCAAGAGCCAATCAAATGTTGGACTTGTGGTGGAAACCATAGAAAAAGGGATTGTCCATATCAGAAAATGTCATACCAAATATTTACAGTGCTCAAGAGGCTTCCATAGTGGGTGAGGTAGCTCGGAGTATGCCTAGAATTTATGCAGCAGTAAAAAAAGCTAGGAATATCACTAGGAATCCATCATTGAGATGGAATTTAAGCTACATGACCAAAAATTGTGTATTTTAATTGATCCATGTTCTAACTATAACCATGTCATCCTAGAGCTGGTTGAGAAATGAAAATTGGCCAAGGAGTTGCATGAGGAACCATGGAAATTTTAGCTAGCAACTGGAATGAAAATAAAGGTTAGTCATTGGGTGAGGTCATGTGTATTTGATCTTAGAAACTTTCCCACAAAATCCCACTTGAATGTATTTCCATTGGGTGTGTATGGCATACTGTTGGGCATGTATTGGTTGTACTTACATAGGACCAAGGTATATTTCTATGAAAAATCAATTGAATGCTTGGATGATGAAGGAGAAATAAGAGTGTTGCAAGGAAGGAAGAACCCCATTTCAATAAGGTTGATCATTGTTATGCAAGCTAAATGCAACAATAGGAAAGGATGCACATTGTTTGTAGTGAAAGTTTCTAAGGACAAGAAATTTGACAGTAAAATTGAAGATGAGGAAGTTGAGTTGCTAAATAGGTACTATGTTTTGCAGCAGTATGTGAATATCATCCCAATAGAGGTTCTTGGATTACCTCCTCACATAGAGAAAGCTTTTTATATTGATCTAGTGCCTATAGCAGCACTAGCATCCAAGGCACCATATAGAATGAGCACCACAGAGTTGGTGGAACCGTAAATTTGCAGATAAAAGAAATGCTTGACAAGTGCTAAATAAGGTCGAGTGTGTCTCCATGGGGAGCATCTATGTTGTCTGTAAAGAAGAAGGATGGGAACCTTGTATTATGCATTGATTACAAGCAATTAAATAAGGTAGCCATCAAGAACATGTACCCATTTCCAAGGATATATGATTTCTTTGATCAGTTGAGAGGAGCAGTGGTATTCTCCAATATCAACTTGAGGTCATGATACCATCAAGTGAGGATAAAGGATCTAGGAGGACATTCATACAGATAATTTCACGACAATATACAGACACTATGAGTTTGTAGCTGTACACTTTGGGCTTACTAATGCCCCTGCCATTTTCATGTGCCTGATGAACAGTGTGTTGTGTCCTTATCTAGAAAAGTGTGTCATTGTGTTTTTCGATGACATACTAGTGTGCTCAAGGACAAAAAAAGAGCATGAAAAGTAGTTGGTTGCAGTTCTAAAATTATTGAGGGAGCACAAGATTAATGCAAATCTTAGTGAGTGTGATTTCTTCCAATCACATATACATTATTTGAGGCATATTGTCTCCAAGGAAGGGATCTCAATCGATCCTAAAAATATCAAGGACATCATGGAGTGGCCAACTCTAAAGAATGTGGATGAAATCATTCATGTGATTAGCAAGATATTAGAGGATATTTTCAGGAATTTCTCCAAGAAAGGCCATCCCATCACAACTTTCTAGAGAAAAGGAAAGAGATTTGAGTGGATTGTTCAATGTGTGGAAATATTTGAGCAGTTAAAGAAGCTTCTCACCAACGCACCAGTGTTGATAATTGCATATCCTGACTAGGATTTCATGGTGTGCATAGATTCTTACAAGGAATGGATCGGTGGAGTCTTAATGCAGGAAGGGCAAGTAGTATTCTATGATTCCAGGGATTTTGTAAGTGCCCCTCCCAAATTTACCAAATTTCACCGTCCTTCCAGGTAAACATGAGAGGAAGACCTACTATGACATGAATCAACCTCCTAAGTATAGTTAAGGAAATGGAATTAACAAACTGGAAACTTATTGACCTTCCTCAAGAGCTTAAGGACACCTAGGAGCCAAATAACCACTCTCGATGCCTATATCATGAGCTAGAATGCCTTTTTTATGACCTAGGATCCCAACTACATGTATGTGGGACTCAAGAAAACATCAACTAGGGCTTCCCAGAGATTAAACCACCTACACCCTCAAGCTTTACCACAATCCCTCAAAAACCCATCAAGGGATCACTAGGCCCAAAACCAGAACATAAACCACCAGGATTTACTACAATCCTTCCAAAACCTGTCAAGGGATCATTATGCCAAAAACATGAACATAAACCAACATGCTTTACCATAATCCTTCCAAAACCAGTCAAGAGTTTCCTAGTCCCAATACAATATTGGATTCCTCGGAGTTTCTTCACAAATACCTTAAGGAATTTTCCCATATTCACCCTCAAGATTTACCGCAATCCCGCCAAAATAGGTCAAGGGATTCCTAGGCCCTTGGGAATTTTCTTGAGACCACCTCACCTAGTTCCAAAACTATTTGGCAATCCAAAGCTCAAAAGAATGAGAGAACCACATCGCACCATGGCTATCTGGAAATGGAAAGGCAAGGTTGAAACCATTGTCACGCCTATAAAACCCATGCCCATGATAGCAATAAAACCAAATACAAACATGCATGTACCATGCATTCACCAACTAGATAGGAAATCACACATGCATCCATTTACCAGCAAGTATTCCTGTTGAAGTTTCTTGATCCAACCTCTCCTTTCTTTTCTTGTGCTTTCCTTTGCTTCATTTTCCTTCCTTATCCAATGATAGATTTATCCAAGAATGCTCTAAGAGGATGAGAGAATCTAGATAGATCCAAAACTAAATTAACAAAAGGTACCAATTTATCCTCAGAAGCCTTTTTATAATTGAGGCCTCTATTTTCTTCAATTTCCTCTATCTTTCCTTCAATTTCCCTCTCATGCAAACCTATGACCATTCACCTCCCTTTTCTCCTAATTTCCTTTATTTTCATAAATAAAATACCAATTAATGCCACTTTTCCTTTTCAAATGCCTTTACCAATTCCTTTTCCAATTTCCTTAGCCATAATAAATTGAAATGAACCCCCAGTAGGATATTTTTCCCAATGTTCAGCTTGGAATACATGTCCCATGACCTTGGTAATATATTTTTTTATTTGGAAAATCAACCAAGGGTTGTTACAAATTTGAATGAACATGAGGTGAATCATGTAACCCATGATTTAGAGCTGGTTGTTATCATCCATGCCTTGAAAATGTGGAGGCATTACCTCCTCTTTTAGTGGCTACACCACCCTCCAAAATGTTGTTTATGCTTTGATTTTGGAGCCTTCCTTATTCCTTGAGGGGCTTATCTTACATTTTCATCAAGTATTCACGACTTGATCAAGACTTATTCTTTTCATATGTGCTTGTGTTTTCTTGTTTTCACACTTGCTCATTTTATAAGTCACAAGATAACCTCATGACTTTCCCTTACAACAGTTTTGGGCTTGCCTCCAGAAATTGTGCAATCCATGAGGGCAAGCTATCCTTGATGATTGGAATTGCAAAATCTAGACTGACAGTTCTGCCTTGAGCTTAGAAACTAAACAGTCATAGAAGGCATCCTACCACCTGTTACAAGTCAATTTGGGAATCACTCTCGAATCTCAGATCAATACAAATTAGGGTCTATCATACTCTAAATCAATTGTTACTTGCCTTAAAAAAGTCATCTCATTGTTGGTTTTCATCCATGAAAGTTTCACTACTTTAAGTCCAGTTGAAATGCTCCATTGAACCATCAACGCACCCCTAGACTATACTCCCATGCAATGCAGCATTGCAGAGCACCTAGGCCCACTTAACAGTGCATTGGTCGACTGGGAGCGAATTGTTCAAAGGTTTCTGGTAATATTCCCACTTTCTAGTGGCTTCTAGAAGTGTTTCCATCTATCATAGTATCTAATAACCTCGAATATGAACACCATGGAGCCATTAAATCTCTTATCCTCCTATTCCATTGAACAATAAAACCTCCTCATCCATTTATGGAAAATCCATTCAATGAAAAATTAATGCCAAACTACCTTCAATTCTTATAAATTGAGCATTGATCATAGTACACAAGGGAGAAAGAGTTTGACTTTGTAGAGTTATGTCGATAAGATTACAGCTCTTTGAGGTATTGATTGCATGTAATGTTATGCTGTTGGAGTGATGTTGTTGATGTGATGAGGATAGGACTGAAGCTAGAGTGAGTTGACATCGAATCAATCCAACTGGTTGTAACTTCTCCTTCTACCTTGTAATAAAGAGATTTGTTCCTTTCCTGATACATGTGTCCATGCTTTTATATATGTATTTTCAAATGCAATCAATTCAGTTTGATTAAGATGAATATATCATATGCCTTTATGTTTTTTTTATCTTCTATTAGCCATTGTAGGTACCAATCAAGTGAGTTCATTTTGATTGATAGCAACAAAAGTGACAAAAGGGAGACGAAGAATAGTGAAGGATCACAATTAGGAGTTCTTCTCTTATATGTTTATCTTAAGGAAAAAGTTCAAGTGTCTTTCATCCGTTATTCTAAGTTCTTCCACCACACTTAGGGAAACTTATCTATCCGTAGGTTTGATTTCTGTAAAACAAATTGGAGACTCCGTTGGGGAATGATTGATTGTCCCTCGTGGTTTTATCCTCGTTTTTCAACCTCTAGTAGACTTTACATGCTTCATTACAGTCTTGAATATGTTTTGGTAAAAGAAGTGTGTTTGCTTGCCTATTTTTGAGATTCCTCTGGCACCAACGCACTCTTGGTCTTGACACAGTGCTTTGTATAGCATTTTTGGCTTAGAGAAAGTGCTCTGCAATGCATTGTCTCCCACTCAGGGGTGTGTTTCTCTTATAACTAACCAAAATTCATCATATTTTTGTTTTTTTCCATCCATTTCATGTCTTGTTTGATGAGTTTTGAAGTGTCTGATTACCTCTAGAGTCCATATTACTTCTACTATCCTTGCTCAACTTAGATGTCTGTTTGTTTAATGTTTCTTATTGTTTTCTTTTTCACTGTCGAAATAGCTCCAAAGTTTAAATTTTACATTTGATCAGTTCTTTATTTTCAGAAAGAGGAATTGTCATTCTAGTCTTCGTTTCTCTCGAAAGTATTGATTGAATGTTTGTGCATATTAGTTTATTTTTTGTTTATTCGCACTTAAAATAAATTGAAAAGAAGAACATGCATTTGCATATCGGGTTTGTGAGTGTTTCATAGGAATAGTTAGCGAATTTTCATTTAGATGTGCTCATTGTTGATTGCTTACAATTTGATTGCTCTATCCCTTGTAGCTAAGGTTTTCATTGTCGAAATTGAATCAAAACGAATTTTTATCATCTTTGTTACATTCTAGAAATGTCAAATACATCACGCGGTGAACTTGAAAGTAAAATCTCTAAGCAAGATCAACTTAAACTTTATCTCAATTAACCTAAGGGAGCATTGTCACTTAACGATAACATTTACAGGTCTAGGCTAGAGATGTGTTCCAGCATCATAAAACATAGAAATTGTCGTTAATTATCTGTGATACATTCTGAGTATGATACCCCATCCCACGTACGTAAGTATATAAAAGCTCATCCACGTACATTGAGTATATCGGGCGGTGTTCTACTACGAAAAGTATAAGGGGATGATCTCACTGTGCGGTTTCGCATTAGAAAATGCTAATACGGATTGGGCCTCCATGTATTATTGAGTATATTTGGGAGGACAAAATTAGGTTTCTTACTATCCATAGGTAACCGAGTCGACCACCTTTTACACTGTGATACACCGAACACAACATTCGAGGAGATTTCTACACGTACATAAGTTCTTGGTTTACTAGGACAGTATATTGTAGTTCACAGTTACTTGGTAATCCTTTTTCCTAGAATTACCCTCTTTTTGTTTATTTATTCCTTGTAATAAAATCAATCAGCAATCATGGAAGAAGATCAACCCTTTCCCATCGTTCTCATAGCACAATGAATAAACCACCTTTACTGCTAGAAGCTACACCTAGTCGATGAAGGCGAGCTCGTCCTACCGATTCTGGTACCTCAGGAAAATTTTGTGCTACATCTTCTTCAAATTTATCAAATTCATCTAATCCTTTGAGTAACGAGTCTCGAGTTGTTTCTATCGATCCCAGTTTATCTGCTACCATCGAGACGAAACCCTCATAGTTACCTGAGGACACTGAAATTCAATCCAGTGAAACAGTAAATCCAAAACCCAGTATTTTTCAACCGGAAGTTGATCCAGAACCTATCATTATTTTACCAAAAATTCATGATCCCGAAGCTGAATAGCAAGAAGTTGTTCTCGTACCAGAAGACGATCAACTGGCTTATCCTCAGTCATTCGTAACTATTGAGTCTTCATCTTTACCGCAGAGTTTACCACCTGAAATTTATCTCGGGCTTCATGGTGAAGTACTTCCACCTGGTTTGATTTTAATTGAGGGAGAACCTCAGGAAGAGACAACCCCTTAAAATTCAACTCATTTTGAGTAGGGTCTTCATCTTTATCCATATTTTCCACGTTTTACCCACACTCCTCTTGATGATCCTGCTCAGTCTCAAGTTCCCATAGATTCTTTAGAGTATTTATTGGGTTATTTAACCATGGCTGAGACAACATCCTAGACTGTACCATTTTTTATAGCTACGACAACATCTATTGTTGATACCTCTTCGATGTTTTCTACGACACCTGAGTCTCATCTTTATGGTGGTATGTATGTCCCACAGGGTTACCAAGCTTTAAATGGAGCTTAATTTAGTGCCTCCTCTAGTCCATGGACTTCGCCCATGTCATCATTTGGAATTTTATCTAGTTCCTCTCTTACGAGTACTAAAAGGCTTGGTCCTTTATTGACATCATCAACTCAATATCAGGATGTTCCATCCAATTACCGTCCATCTTATCTAGTTTTTTTGGACTCCCATCATATGAAAGTTAGTATGTTCAATATCCTTATACTCCATATGCTAGGGGTCAACAGATGTTTACCCCATATGGTAGTACTCCTTCATTTTTAGGTCATTATTATGTTGGAATGCCTATTTTTCAATGGTATCCTACCTTTCCTGTTCAACCACAAACAGTTGCGTACGAATATCAACCAATTCAACCTGTTAATGCATCTGTACCTACTACGCATGTTATTACCTCCTTAGTTGTAGCTCAGTCTGCTCAGGTGGGTCCTTCAACCCTTAACCCTCAAGTTTTGGGTCTACAGACTCTGTCTTCCTAGGCTAGTTTACAACAACCATCTGTATCAGGAATTTCACAACCACGGGCTAGTTTACCCTTGTCACAGGTTTCTACTAGTCCCATCTTTTCACAACCTGATCCAACCTATCTTGGCAGGTAACAACCGTATTATCAAATCCCATGGCATCCACAACAGCCATTCCAACAGTATCAAGCTTATCCAGGTCCTAGTCAACAAGCCTATCAAGGGTTTGTTCAATAATCTTACCCCTATCAGCGTTACCAGCAGCAAAATCCTTATGTTGGTGCACAACGGCCTATTGCCCAGGCAATTCCATCTTACCTTGGTTACGCTCAACCTGATCTAAACCTAAAGTTGTTGCTTGTTGCAACATTAGAGTTACCTGATTTAAACCATCTCACTAATGATCCCATTCATTATTTAACTTGGTGGTCAGTGATTCCTCATAAATTACCCTCCGATATTCCGAAATTCAATGAAAACTCTGGAGAATATCTGTCTACACACATTAAGACTTATCATTTATGGTGTTCATCCAACACCTTAAATGATGATTCTATTAGACTTTGTCTTTTCCAACGAACTTTCATTGGTCCAGTTGCGAAGTGGTATATTGAATTACCACGAGCTTCTTTCGATAACTTCATAGCTTTAGCCACTAGTTTTCTAACCCACTTCCAGTTACCCATCAGATATGAAATTGGAACGGAATTTTTGACCAAATTTAAACAGACAACTGCTACTCACATATCATATCACATTCATGAGTGGTGTCGCCATCATCGAATTGTTAAAACCTTTATTCTGAATCAGCTTTTAGCTGAGTGGTTTATAAAGTCCTTGTTTCCATCTATCAATGAGGACATGACAAAAGGAGGTGTTGTCACTGAAGAGAAAGTAATTTCTTGTGCCCAATATATGGATTTGATTTATAATCAGTTTGGCACGCTCTATGAAAATATTCTAAATGCACTGCGAACAAATTTTATTGTTCCTCCTTCTCCATCTGGTAAGGACATTCATGTTGGCGACGGTGTGATTGGTTCTGCTAGCACTCAGCTAGCAGGTCGACCATCTGTTTCCACACTTTTTGTGTCCAATCAAACCCCTATTGCATATGATCCCATGTCTTCTTCCAAAATACATGTTGTATCATCTGACAAGGGAAAAAGTGACAAGCAACCCGGAAGTAAGAAGAAAGGGAAATATAACAAGAAACAAAATTCACCCCAGCAGAAAAAATCATATGATACACACGGTACTTCTCAGAAACCTCGTTACCCTTATTTGATATGTAATGAGGAGAATTTTACGTGATATTTTCCTCACGGCTCAGAAGTCTTGAAACTCCTTAAGACTTCTTCCGCATCTGCAGTGTTGACAAACCCTTTTCCGAACCCAGAAACACATATGGTTTCTACGGATACCACTTCTTATTCACAAGTGCTTAAGTTATCCACCACTAAGCCCAAAAATGATGTTTTGGTGTCCACTCAAAGTAAATATTACAATAATCCTATTTCATCGTCAAATGGTCAGGCTACATATCAACCTACTACTTCAACTTTGACTTCATCTAATTGAAATTTGCCGCCTATTATTCCTGAGTTAACAATAAAGCCACCAAAGGAAGTCGTTCATAAATCGACTTTCAACCCTCAAGCTTATGTTACTCAAAATTATAATGTAGTCGAAGATCTGGCTCAGTCACCTTCTGTTATGTCAACACTTGAGGTTCTTCAGAATTGTCCCTCCCAAAAGCATGTTTTATTGTCGGAAATTGGTGGAATTGATCTGACGGACTCTAATCTCGTAATCTTTAATCATGCGGGATATGTTCCACAATTTCCAGCACAATTAGCATTTTGATCCAAGTAAATGTCTTGAATTGCCTTATTCATTGGACTATTATTGATGAAGGTGCATCTACTTATATCATGTCTATGATTTGTTGGAATTCACTTGGCTCGCCAACTTTATCACAATCACCTACAACGTTGAAAGATTTTAACGGTCGTACATATAAGCCTTGTGGAATTCTCAGTAGCTTGCAAGTCGAACCAGGGTAAAAAATTGTTACTATTGAATTTGATTTCATTGACATACCTCTTGACTACAATATCTTACTTGGAAGATTGTGGGTTTATGTTATGGTTGTGGTTGTATCTATTTACTTTCGCATGGTCGTCTTCCCCCAGAAGGGCGGTAGCACATTCATCGATCAACTCGCCTTCTTCACCTCTAGTTCCCAGGAAAATGGAAGCATTCCATTCGTTCACGGACCCCCGCTATCTCTTTAGAACATTGGGGTAGGAATCTTTAAGGATTCTTCCCAAATGGGCACCTTTTAGTTACCGTCGACTGCAAAATCAACGAAAATCACAAATATAGAAACCTGCAATATTATATCTTCCACTTCATCTAACTTATGGAAGATTCCCAATGATTCCAAAATAGATATGTTGGGTCAAAAAATGCCACTAATTCCATTGAGCTCGCATAGAAATCAATCTTTTTGGCTTGTGCGGCCATTCCTAATCCTTTGTCGCCAACTATTTTGATCGATCATTCTTTGGATTATGGTACCTCTTCTTACCCCTTTTCATGTATATTCTCAACTGATGAGAGCATTATGGAATCCATGATGCCTGAAGAGGAACCATGGATAGATTCTCCTAAATGATCCCATCTTCCAGATTATAAGTAGGATAGTCCAACTAAACTATATCACCCTATAGTCTTTCATTTCTTAATGAATTCTATTCCTATCCACGTCGTCGATTATGAGCGAAACCCATAAAATATCGAAGAAACGATTTTTATCTACATTTCAACCAAACTTAGTGTTGTAGAAAAAATTCATGTCAGCGCGTCTTGTTCTCCATCTGAACTTGACACTTACCACTCTCTTTTTTGTGAATTTTGTGATGTATTCACTTGGTCATATGAGTAAATCCCAGACATCGATTCCAATATCGTTGAGAACGAAATTAAAATGTACTATGATGTCAAACTGGTACAACAACGCCTCCATCATGTTCATCCTAAGAAGGTTGTTGCCATTAAAGCATAGGTTGAGAAACTTTTGCGTATTGGATTTATTTACCCTGTTTCGCTTATCGATTGGGTTTCTAACATTGTTCATGTCATGAAGAAACAAGGAATAATCAAAGTGTGCATTGAATATCGAGATGTTAATCATGCTTTTCCAAAAGACAACTATCCCACTCCCTTTATCAACCAAATCATTCACAAATGTGCCAGATGTGAAATATTTTCCTTCATGGATGGATTTTCTAGTTACAATCAGATCAATATTCGCCCAGACAACCAATATGAAACACATTTTATTTGTCCCTGGGGCACATTCATTTATCGAAAACTCCCTTTTTATTTAAATAATGTCGGGGAAACCTTCTAAAGGGAAATGAATTATGTTTTCCATGACATCAAACACATTTTTCAACCTTATTTGGATGACTTACCTGCTCATTCACAAAAATTCGCTAACCACCCGTTACATTTTAGAGCCATCTTTTTATGATGTCGTCACTACAAAATACGCCTCAATCGACAAAAATGTGTGTTTTGTGTCAGTTTTGGTCATTTTCTTGGTTTCGTCGAGTTGAAATATGGAATTCGACTTGATCCTTTGAAGGTCCAGGACATTCTAGATTTTCATGCGCCTTCCAACCTACTTCAGTTACAGAGACTTCAAGGGAAATCTTACTTTCTAAGGAGATTCATTCCCAACTACGTTGAAATAGTTAAAGGATTTACTCAACTCTTGAAAAAGGGGACTTCCTTCCATTGGGATGAGGTTGCGCAAGCTTCCTTTGGTGCTCTAAAGATACCCTGATCCGAGCATCATTAATGTATCCCCCAAGTTATCAGAGTGATTATTTCATGTACCTCGTCACTGTAGATACAACCATTGCCATGGTTTTAGTCCAAGAAGAAGATGGGATTGAACATCTAATCTATTATTTGAGTCATAATCTCAATGATGCAGAAGTTAAGTACACTTATGTTAAGAAGCTCGCTTTGGCAGTTGTTCAAGCTGTAAAAATACTTTGCCACTATATCCTGCTCCGGAAGACCATTGTCATTTCGGATTGAAACCCTATGAAATACATTCTGTCCTGTCAATTGCTAGGGGAAAAATACACAAAATGGATATTCATTTTGCAGGAATTTGATTTGGAATTCATCAAATCCAAGTCAAAGAAGTATTTGGCTTTCACTGAGCTTATCTGCGACCTTCCCTCAAGTAGCATTGAGTCTTCAACAAAACCATCCATTTCGGATGAGTCTTTGATTCTGATTGCATCATCTAACCCGTGGTATGGATATTTCCTCATTTATCTCTAGACCCAAACTTTTCGACCCAATACCTCTCGCTCGCAACAACGACGTATTCGATACCAAGCCAAAGATTACTTAATCATTGGCAATACACTTTATCATCGTGGTGTCGATACGATTTTACATAGCTGCCTCACTCATGAGGAGGCCGAGAAATTTTTAAATGACTGCTACGCTGGTACCTATGGTGGAAATTTGTCTGGTTTTTCTACTGCGCAAAATATTCTCCGCGCTGGTTACTTTTGGCCTACCATATTTTGCGACTGCATTCTCGCGGTCAGAAGTTGTCATGCTTGCCATATATTTGATCATAAAACTCATGTGTTGCCAACAACAATGCATCATGTCATCATTGTGGGACCATTTCCAAATAGGGCATTGACTTCATGACATGTAACCCTCGCTCGGGCGGGGGGGGGCATGGTTATATTATTGTCGTCGTCGACTATTTTACCAAGTGGGCTGAGGCAATGCCTACATTTAACAACACAGGCGATACAACTGCATTGTTTTTCTTTAACCATGTGGCTACTCGTTTTGGTGTGTCGCAAGCCATACTTACAGATCATGGAAAGAATTTTCACAATTACGTGATGACTAAGTGTTGAAAAGTCAACAAGAAATGCATGTCTAATTTAATTTTCCCTTTATTAAATTGGACAATAAAATGTAATGTTATCTCATAATCACTCGTAATAGTTAACTGAGTGTGATAAACTCAGTTAGCTCATGAATTTCGAGTTGAGGGTGGTTGGCAAGGCATGCAGAGTAATTCTATTAGTTATGGAGTTCGAGTTGCAGTTAGTGCATTAGTTTAATGCATGAGAAATAAGTTAACTCGATTTATTGAGTTAAAGTTAGTTGAACTAGTTGTAACTGTTTGTTGCACTAGTGAGAGATCAAGTGAATTAAATTAGATTTAATTCGCATGCAGTAATCTTCCATGCAACTGATGATTTACTATTAATAGTTGCATGCATGTTGGTTCCGGTGGAGACCCAGTTGACACAAAGGTTAAATGGATGTTAATTATCAGTTGTATCATTAGCAGGTTGTCCTCATGCAGTAAGACAACCATACTATTTCCCATGAGCATTGCGCAGTTTTGGAAGGTTGAAATTCCTAAAAAATAGGGATTGCATTCCACATTAATTGCACAAGCAAGGCAAGCTGAGTAGAGGCTAAAAATTAGCTAAGTGTTGGTCAATTTTGTCTGGATCAGTGTGAGGCAGTTGTGAGACTGCAGGAGACTCTTGTGAGAAGAGTGCATTGTAATTGTTTGATGATTCCTTGGTGAATATACAATAGAAGATAGAGGGGTTTTGAGCAGCAAGATTTCCCTGGGAAAATATATGTGTTGTGGTTTTATTTTCTTCTTTCTTTACTTGTTGTGATTGGCGATCGTGTTTATTTTATGCAATTGATTTGTAGAAGGATTCAATATCTTGCTTTAGTAGATCGCATGATCGGATTGAATCCATTGATATAAATATTTTTTATATAATTTCTACATGATATAAGAACACAGGAAATCACTATAGTGGAGAAGAAATTGAGTTTATTACTGATTAGCATTCGAATTTGCAAAAATATTCTTGGTGTGATAGGCGAATCAAGATCAAGATGGCTTTCAATGGCTTGATATTGGAGTATGCATTCTGTTGATCATAATCAGCTTCCTATAAAATTTTCACAGGCAATCTAGCTTAAAGCTCTCGAATTATCCCTTTCACCCTTTGAAAATCATTCTTACGCCTATCGTTACCATTTCCCGCCTCCAAAACACATTATAAAAGGCTGAAAATCCATATTTGAAATATTTAGAGCATAGCTCCTTCGGCCCTAGCCCCTCTGACTTTTCCTCCATGTAACCCGGACGCTAGACCAGGCACCAGCCCGAAAGGCGCTTATCAAATGTATATCGGGCTCATTTTGAACCGTAGATCTGTAACAGATCGGACGGCGACTGTTCATCCCCGTCACGCTCGTAGTTCACCTGCCTACCGTCCGATCAAACCTTGAAATCAACGGTTCGCGATGCATCTGCTCCTGGTGGTCCCCACGCTCGCTCCCATTGCGAAAACCGGTGGTTTATATCGCACCGCCTTTCAGCGGTGGGCGGTAATTCTCGTTGGGCCAGCGATTCCATACGGCGCTCACCACGTGTCCCTGCGTACGGCTCCGAACCGCCATTCATCGCACATTATTGTTTGGCAAGAGACGCCCAGCGATATCGCTGTTAACCATCGGATCTGGAGACCTTCATCGAAACGGTCATCGCGCATCGAAGCTGCACGATTTTTAACCCACAGCAAATGCGCCCCTGGCCCACTGTCCGTCGCCTCCGATGCTCTTTCAACCATCGATCTCCCCCTGAGATCGGGCGGTCCACATTTAGTCACAAGCCCGCCATTGACCTCATACCACCACGTCACCCTTTCCATATAATTTGTCGTACGCCCACCTGTCAATGTTCCACGTGTCTGTCGTATTTTCCTCCGCCCTTTATATGTTTCGTTCATGAGTCAGATGCTAATGTTTACATTGAAAACTATCACTAGTCTACCCATCATCGCTTCACTGTGTTTTTCACCGCCACCCTGCATCGTTTCACCATTTCACCAATCTACACGACCATTTCCATTAACCCCGCCATTATTCCCACTGTGTCCACCTTCCCGTGCCTAGTTTTCTTTAACGAGTTTGTGGATTTTGCAGGTTTACAGCGGCGGAGAACTATTATGACTCACAGTGTCAATTACTGTGATAGAGCACACATCAAAGGACCATTTTTCAAAGCAGAACTATGAAGAAAGTCCTCGAAAGCCAAATCGACAAGACTTTGATTAAAGAAGTAGGGTTCAAATTTGTCAAACCCTGCAGGGACATTCAAGGCGCCGATTTCACAGATGAGAACATTAATGGAGCAACAGAGGAAGATCAGTGGATGATTGAGGAATTCAGCGTTCGACGTTAAATATTTTAAAGCTTAAATCAGGAATGGGAAGGCAGAGAGTACAATGCACAGAAAACAATGCCCTCAAGGTTTATTTTAGCATAATTTTCTCTCCAAAAAGGACAGACCGCCCATGAGGTTCCTATCTCTCTACCGTGTCCCTGAAGGGATTTTCACCCAGAACATTTATTTCAGAGAGCAGGCCACAGAGTACAAACAGCACAGCATAGTCATTCAACAGTATGGGCACGAATGTTTCCGCCATTTTGCCTTAATTATGTAGATTAAATGTTCATCAGCTACCTCTTTTACTAGGTTTTGGTTTCTCCTATAAAAACCATGAAGAAACGCATTGTAAGGGTTCCAAATTTTATCAGAAAATTATGCAGTGAAAGGTTTTTTGTATACATTTTGTAGAAATTTTGTATGAAGGCTCAGAGCCCATAGGGTCTTAGTGAGGAGGAGTTCCATCTATCAAAGAGGATTCTGGTCTTTGGTATTTCACAGTCTGTAACTTTCTTTATTGTGTTATATTAATAGAACATTTCATTTCATCCACCTTTCTTGTATCATGTTTTGGAATGCGAGTGGCTCACTGATTTTTACTATGGATTCATCCTAGTTGATGCCCATGCTCAGATCAGTCAAGCGCTTTAAATATGGCTCATGCATGATATTATGTTCCATTATTCATCTTAACCGTATTTTTTCTATATTAGTTACTTTGGGAGGGTGCATTTAAAATGCTATTATCATGTATGGATTCTTAGATTGGTAAGCCCATGCATGGTGGTATTGTATATCTGGGTATTAGCTCAATGTTAACTAATATCTTCTCAATATTTCTTTCACTACATACACCTTCTGATAACTTATGTCTGTGAAGTATTTCTGAATCGGCCCGCTTTGCAGTAAACTGTCTCTCAATTGTCTGTTGTTTTTGTATTAGAGTTCTACATCTTGCCTCTGCAGTATCTCTTTTCCTGTGTTAGTTTCTGAAGGTTTGGTCCCATTCTATTCTATTTCCTTGTTTACAGGAGATAGCATGTGAGCTGAAGCTGAAAACTTCATACATTATATTATATGCTCCTTGCTATGCTAAGATGTCCTAGGCACTGGTCTATCACAACTCTAGGTTGTCTCTAGGAGCGACAACATATTTCTGGCACCGTTGCCGGGGATCGAAGTTGAGAAAAATAAAATCCCTGGGCCTCGACAAAATCTAATTCACTCTTCAAGTAGGTGAGTATGGAGAGTTGAGAGTTGTAGATCCCTCACCTTGGCAACTCCACATTTGTTATTTGATAAATCTATTTGCAATCCTGGCTTCTCATAAGCCACACCTAAGGTCAGATACGTCTAAGCCAAAGACACCTTCAGTGTCTGACCCTGACCAGATTATACATAGAAGAAATTGGAAGGAAAGGAAATCAGCCCGCTCTGAAATCCCCGAAGTGTCTATAGAAGATTTTCCTTCCTCCTCCTCTCAAGATTCTCAATTGCAAATTCCCGACTCCATGGTGGGAGATACTGATTATTATTATTCAGATAGTCCACCCCGAGAGGGTATCAAAAATAAAAACAGTCTTCATCCTACTCCTGAGGTTGAAGAGGTCAAGGAAGTAACCGAAGTATCTGCTGTTAAGAGACCTTTGTTCCCCTCAACCCATCAAGCTACAGTTGAGTATATTCCTATTATTATTCATACTCCACTTCAACCTCCTCCTCCTCCTCTTACTCATCAAACTATTGCACTACCTCCACCTCCTCCAATGGCTAATGTTCCGGCCTTCTTGATGAATAAATATGCTCCCCTGGCATTACCCCAAGTGTTGAATGATATGCCCCAAGATTATCTGAAGATCTTGCCCAGATTCAATGGGGAAAATGAGGTGGATGCTCAAAAACATCTTGAGACTTTCTGCTCCTTTGCATAAAACTTTAATGTTGAACATTTAGATGTGGTCTTAAGACTGTTTGTGCAATCTCTTGATGGTGAAGCTCGAAAATGGTTTAAGACATTGGCTGGTCGTTCTATTACCACTTGGGATAACATGGAAGACACTTTTCTCAGGAAATGGGGAGAGAAGAAAGATCATGGAAATTGTCTCATTGAGTTCAATACACTTAAGAAAAGACACAACGAAGGAGTGTTAGAATTTATCAAGAGATTTAATAAATTGTATCTGAGTCTCCCTGCTGATATGAAACCCCATCAAACTGCTGCTAAAGTTGTTTTTGTAGCAGCCTTGGATTCGGAATTTAGTTTCTCTCTTCGAGAAAGAAAGCCTGCTACTCTGGATGATGATCAGGCAGATGCACTAGAGTTGGAAGAAAACTTTTCCTCCACTGGTAAATCAAAAGGAAAAACTGAACAAGATACCAGAAGAAGGGGCAAAGAGGAGGTGTCCACTTCTAGTTAGGACAGAGATTCAGAAAAAATGGAATAAATGAGCAAACTGATTAAGAAAATGGTCAAGCTTGAATTGGAAGCTAAGAACACAACCTTCAAAAATTTCCAGAATGCTCCAAATAGAGGTTACAATCCTCAGTACAGAAGACCTCTACTGCAAATATTGCCAAGGGAACCAAAAGAGCAACAGGATCAGGTACCACACCCATTGTACCTGGAAGGTCCAGTAGATGATTCTACTGAATACACTGCCTATGGACTGGAAGATGCAAATCTTACCTTTTCAAATAGTGATGGAGAAGAGTGCCCTTTGCAAGGAAATGATGAAGTTGGGTGTCCATTGCAAGAAGAAGAAAATATCAGAGACGCAGAAGAAGCAGAAATTGATCATTATTGTAAACAATTTGATGATTTCACGCAAGCACTTTCAATAAAAGATATGATCTCAGATCTTCTAGGAAGAGGACTTGTACCCAAGAGCAAGAAGAAGAGCTACCCCAGAAGGAAGCACCTACTCAGAAGGAGTCTACAATGTAGAAAGTCGCAGACAAAGTTAAGGGCCCTCTAAAAAAACCTTTGCAGTCTAGTGATCAAATTCCTTCCTCTTCAAAATCAGTCATTCCCCCTAATGTGAAGTCTGTGTCTAAAGAAGTCAAGTACCCAACTGAAAATAAAGAGTCAAAAGAGGTTGTGATAGAAAAATCCCCCCCTGCTTTCAGTCTGCAAAAGGAACTTGAAAAGGTCAAAATCCCAGTCCCCTTGACTGAACTGTTAAAACAGCCAGCATATCAATCTCAAGTCACCTCTTTCATGCTCCCTCTAGAAACACCAATCATCCCAGATAGTCTCAACCTTCAAGAAGAAAGACCCATGGTAGTGTTTGGCCCACACGTCGAGGAGATAGATCCCTCTACTCCTCCCTTCTATGTGTCTCTAGTGATCCATGACATGTTATTACATAACTGCATGTTAGATTCTGGAGCTTCCCATAATCTTATGCCTCTGTCAGTCATGGAACAACTAGGTTTACAAATCACACGTCCATATAAATACCTCTATTCATTTGATTCCAAAAGAGTTAAATGTTTGGGGATGATCAAGGATTTGGTGGTCAATTTGGCCCAAATCCCAGCAAAAAGTGTGGTTATGGATATCGTGGTAGCTGACATCCCAGCTCGCTTTGGCATATTGCTGTCAAGGTCCTGGGGAACAAATATTGGCAGGTCAATCAAGTTAGATTTAACATATGCCACAATCCTGGTTTTTGGTGGCCAAGAGAGGAGGTTGTACAGGGAGACTAGATTTGTCAAGATGGTGACTAAGGCTGACAATTCTGTAAATTCACCAGTCTACAGTAAGGAAGGAGATTTTTCATGCTTGATGTTGGAAGAAGATCAAGATTATGCTCGTGAACCATCCTTCTGTCAGATCAAGACTGAGCAGCCCTCAGAGAGCCATGAAGCAGGAATTTGGACACTCCATTTTGATGGAGCAAATTCTAAAGAAGGTAATGGAGCTGGAATATTATTGATTTCTCCTGCAGGAAAGTGGATCCCGTTGTCTTTAAAACCAGAGTATGAAGCCACCAACAATTTGGCTGATTATGAGGCACTCCTGTTAGGATTGCAGATAGCCAGGAATATGAATATACAAAGTTTAAAAATTCTGGGAGACTCAGAGCTGGTGGTCAGACAAGTCAGGAACTAGTGTCAGACCAAACATCCTAGGCTAAGGGCTTATAGGAATGAAGTTTGGGACATGGTAAAGAATTTCTTCTTGGAATTTAATATCCAGTTCATGCCCCGAGAACAGAATAGGATGGTTGATTCCCTTGCTGTAGCTGCTAGTACATTTCAACCACCTCAGAACCCTCTTTTAAGATATGAAGTCGAGGTGCGTTATCGGCCTTCAATCCCGGATAATATCAAACACTGGCAGGTGTTTGAAGATGAAGAACAGATGAAGAGATTCTTGGAAACAGTAGGAGAATTCTCCAATATAGAGATTGATGCTGATGAAGAAGAGGAAGAGACCGAGGACATTTCAAAAAGAAATTGGGAGGAGAAAGTGGCAGGTAACAAGGTGTTGCAGTTAAAGAGAAATATTATACCTAGAGGGTCGGTGCCTCTGGAGAGATTATTCAACAAGAATTATGTCCCACTACAGCCAAGCAAAGTGGTGGAAGAAAATCAGGTAGAAGACCTGAATTTGGGTACTAATGCTGACCCCAAAATTGTCAAACTGTCCAAGAAGATCCCAGAAGAATATAAAAGGTTATATCAGAAATTATTTCAGTCCTACAGAGATGTGTTTGCATGGTCCTATCAGGACTTGAAAACTTTTGATATCAATATTATGCAACACAAAATTCCACTGAAGACAGATGCAAAGCCCCATAAGCAGAAGCTCAGACAAATAAATCCCCTACTGCTGCCTTCATTGAGAAGGAAATCAAGAAGCTGCTAAAAGCCAAAATAATTGTACCACTGAGGTACTCTGAATGGGTGGCAAACCTTGTCCCTGTACGAAAGAAGAATGGAAAAATAAGGCTATGTGTGGACTTCAGAAATTTAAACAAAGCATCCTTAAAGGATAATTATCTCCTGCCTAAAATGGATCACATCCTGCAGAAAGTGGTTGAAGCTTCTAGGATGTCAATGATGGATGGAATCTCTGGTTATAATCAGGTGGCTATACTTCCAGAGGATCAAAAGAAGACTGCTTTCACCACACCATGGGGTACATTTATGTATGCCATGATGCCTTTTGGATTGATTAATGCAGGGACCACTTTTCAGAGGGCGATGGATATTGCTTTTGTTGGGGAGCAAGATAAATTCCTGGTGGTCTACCTCGATGATATCACTGTATTTTCCAAGAATGATGTTGAGCACATTGAACATCTACGGAGAACTTTTGAGAAATGCAGAAGGTATGGTCTCTCTCTGAATCCTCAAAAGTCTTTATTTTCATTAGAAGAGGGAAATATTTTGGGCCATATCGTGACTAAGGATGGGGTGAAAATACACCCAAAGAGGGTAGAGGTTATAAATGGTATTGCTTTCCCCAGAAATAAGAAAGAGGTGCAGGTATTCCTTGGATGCATTAATTTCCTAAGAAGGTTTATTCCTAACTACGCCGAGATAGTTAGGCATATAACAGATATGTTGAAGAAGGATAATGAGGTAAAGTGGTCACAAGAATCGCGGGAGGCATTTACCAAGATAAAGAATGCTTTTGTAGAAGCCCCTGTGCTAGCTGGACCAGATTATGATAAACCTTTCATGATTTTTTCTTTTTCATCACCTCATACAATAGCAGGAGTTTTATTGCAGAAAAATGATGAAGGGTATAAGCAGCCTATTTCCTTTTTCAGTCAGGTGCTCTGTGATGCAGAATTGAAGTAAAAAATATTGGAAAAGCAAGCATATGCCCTAGTGAAATCCCTCAAAAAATTCCTTGTATATATCTTACAGTCCCACATCACTGCATTTGTACCTACAGCTGTTGTAAAAGATATCCTTATTCAGGGGGATAGTGAAGGAAAAAGGGGGAGGTGGATTGCCAAAATACAGGAATATGACTTAGACATCCACCCTACTAAGCTCATCAAAGGACAGGGGCTTGCTAAGATGTTATCTGAATCAAACTATCAAGCCCTGGGCATAAATTTGTCCATTATAGAAGGTGAGGAATCTGAGGAGAAAGAAGAACGACATGGAATTGGAGTAGCTACTCCATAAACACATCTAGAGTACCTCACCCGTCCGTGGTACAAAGAGATAGTAGAATATCTCCTTACACTCAACTGCCCTCCAATTTGTGATAAAACTAAATACAGAGCGCTGAGATTGAAATCACAAAAGTACATAGTCACCAATGGCCGGCTATACTGGCGAGATCCCTCAGGCATCTTACTCCTGTGTCTCACAGAGAATGAAGTCGAGAGCATTATAGCAGAATTTCATGAAGAGATCTGTGGAGGTCACTACAGCTGGAGGGCCACTGCTCATAAAATTCTGAAAGCTAGCTTCTATTGGCCAAATCTTTTTGGAGATGTTTTGCCAGAGTAAGAGCATGTGATAAATGTCAGAAATTTGCTGAGAGACAGAAATTGGCACCATTTCCCCTGATTCCAGTGCATGTGGATGAACCATTTCATCAATGGGGTATTGATTTTATAGGTGAAATACATCCTCCATCGAGTGGACAACACAAATGGATATTAACAGCCACAGATTATTTCACTAAATGGGTGGAAGCCATACCTGCAAGGAATGCTACAGATACTGTGCTCATAAAGTTCATGGAGGAAAACATCATATCCAGGTTTGGCTGTCCTGCTAGGATAGTGACTGATAATGCACAGGCCTTCAAGTTTGCAAGATTTATGAATTTCTGCCAGCAATACAATATCATACTGAGTCACTCTACAGCTTACTATCCACAAGGAAATGGCTTGGCAGAGTCTTCAAATAAAACTCTGGTGAGGGCCTTGAAGAAAACTATCAATGAAAATCAGAAGAATTGGGATTCCCAATTGAAATTTTCTCTATGGGCTAATAGAATCACCAGCAAGAGAGAAACTGGGAAATCTCCCTATGAATTGGTATATGGACGAGCAGTAATTTTTCCTGTACAGCTGGCTTTACCAGTGGCTCGCTTCATGCAAGAAAGCCAGGAAGAACCTGATGATATGATTAGAAGAATCAATCAAATGGTGGAATTAGAAGAAACACGAGGCCAGGTGAATCAGAGGTTAATAGAATATCAAGAGAAAATGAAACACATTTTTGATCAGCGTGCTAAAGACAGGAATCTGCAAGTGGGTGATCTAGTGCTCAGATGGGACATCCAAAGAGCTGAAAAAGGTAAACATGGTGAATTCGATCCCCTATGGTTTGGTCCTTTCAAAATTGTGGAACAGGGGGGAAATAATACTTTCAGGTTGGAGGATTTACAGGACGACCTGCTGGATGCCCCTGTAAATGGTCAATTCCTCAAGCCCTACTTCCAGTTCTGACTCAGGCTGAGAAATCCTGGTGTATTATATTGTATATTAAGTTTGCTGTTTCGTTTTTGTTTGAATAATGCGAATGTCATGATGAATCATGAAGTGAAAAGTAAGGTTGCCGAAGAGCCGAGTTTGCACGAGAGATGATCAGATGGTCTGCGAGTTCTCGACACGTTCAGGGTTGAACGTGTCATCCCCAGGTGGAGCCAATGTTTATCATAATCAGCTTCCTATAAAATTTTCACAGGCAATCTGGCTTAAAGCTCTCAAATTCTCCCTTTCACCCTTGGAAAATCATTCTTACGCCTATCGTTACCATTTCTCGCCTCCAAAACACATTATAAAAGGCTGAAAATACATATTTGAAATATTTAGAGCGTAGCTCCTTCGACCCTAGCCCCTCTGTCTTTTCCTCCATGTAACCCGGACGCTAGACCAGGTGCTAGCCCGAAAGGCGCTTATCAAATGCATATCGGGCGACGACTGTTCATCCCCGTCGCGCTCGTAGTTCACTTGCCTACCATCCGATTAAACCTTGAAATCAACGGTTCGCGATGCATCTTCTCCTGGTGGTCCCCACGCCCACTCCCATTGCGAAAACCAGTGGTTTATATCGCACCGCCTTTCGGCGGTGGGCGGTAATTCTCGTTGGGCCGGCGATTCCATACGGCGCTCACCACATATCCCTGCGTACGGCTCCAAAACCGCCGTTCATCACACATTATTGTTCGGAAAGAGACGCGCAGCGATATCGCTGTCAGCCATCAGATCTGGAGACCTTCATCGAACAGTCATCGCGCATCGAAGCTGCACGAGTTTTAACCCACAACAAATGCGCCCCTGGCCCACTGTCTGTCGCCTTCGATGCTCTTTCAACCATCAATATCCCCCTGAGATCGAGCAGTCCACATTTAGTCGCAAGCCCGCCATTGACCTCATACCACCACGTCACCCTTTCCATATAATCTGTCGTACGCCCACCTGTCAATGTTCCTCGTGTCTGTCGTATTTTCCTCCGCCCTTTATATGTTTCGTTCATGAGTCAGATGCTAATGTTTACATTGAAAACTATCACAAGTCTACCCATCATCGCTTCACTGTGTTTTTCATCGCCACCCTGCATGGTTTCACCATTTCGCCAATCTACACGACCGTTTCCATTAACCCCGCCATTATTCCCACTGTGTCCACCTTCCCGTGCCTGGTTTTCTTTAACGAGTTTGCGGATTTTGCAGGTTTACAGCGGCGGAGAACTATTATGACTCACAGTCTCAATTACTGTGATAGAGCACACATCAAAGGACCATTTTTCAGAGCAGAATTATGAAGAAAGTCCTCGGAAGCCAAATCGACAAGACTTCGATTAAAGAAGTAGGGTTCAAATTTGTCAAACCCTGCAGGGACATTCAAGGCGCCGATTTCACAGATGAGAACATTAATGGAGTAGCAGAGGAAGATCAGTGGATGATTGAGGAATTCAGCGTTCGGCGTTAAATATTTTAAAGCTTAAATCAGGAATGGGAAGGCAGAGAGTACAATGCACAGAAAACAATGCCCTCAAGGTTTATTTTAGCATAATTTTCTCTCCAGGAAGGACAGACCGCCCATGAGGTTCCTATCTCTCTACCGTGTCCCTGAAGGGATTTTCACCCAGAACATTTATTTCAGAGAGCAGGCCACAGAGTACAAACAGCACAGCATATTCATTCAGCAGTATGGGCACAAATTTTTTTGCCATTTTGCCTTAATTATGCAGATTAAATGTTCATCACCTACCTCTTTTACTAGGTTTTGGTTTCTCCTATAAAAACCATGAAGAAACTTATTGTAAGGGTTCCAGATTTTATCAGAAAATTATGCAGTGAAAGGTTTTTTGTATACATTTTGTAGAAATTTTGTATGAAGGCTCAGAGCCCATAGGGTCTCAGTGAGGAGGAGTTACATCTATCAAAGAGGATTCTGGTCTTTGGTATTTCACAGTCTGTAACTTTCTTTATTGTGTTATATTAATAGAACATTTCATTTCATCCACCTTTCTTGTATCATGTTTTGGAATGCGAGTGGCTCACTGATTTTTACTATGGATTCATCCTAGTTGATGCCCATGCTCGGATCAGTCAAGCGCTTTAAATATGGCTCATGCATGATATTCTATTTCATTATTCATCTTAACTGTATTTCTGCTATATTAGTTACTTTGGGAGGGTGCTTTTAAAATGCTATTATCATGTATGGATTCTTAGATTGGTAATCCCATGCATGGTGGTATTGTATATCTGGGTATCAGCTCAATGTTAACTAATATCTTCTCAATATTTCTTTCAGTACATACACCTTCTGATAACTTATGTCTGTGAATTATTTATGAATCGGCCCGCTTTGCAGTAAACTGTCTCTAAATTGTTTGTTGTTTTTGTATTAGAGTTCTACATCTTGCCTCTGCAGTATCTCTTTTCCTGTGTCAGTTTCTGAAGGTTTGGTCCCATTATATTCTATTTAGCTGTTTACAGGAGATAGCATGTGAGCCGAAGCTGACAACTTCATACATTATATTATATGCTCCTTGCTATGCTAAGATGTCCTAGTCACTGGTCTATCACAACTCTAGGCTGTCTCTAGGAGCGACAACACACTCGAGGGAAATTCCAATTATATTGCATGGAAAGAGAGGATGGAGGAAGTTTTGGAGGACAACGGCTGAAAGAATTCATTGATAATGAAATTCCCAAACCCGCAGCAGCAAATGCCACTCCTCTTGATGCTTGGCAAAAAAAGGTTGCAAAGGCGACGAGAATCTTATTGGAGGGAGTACGAGACCACATTGTCTCAAGTATCCATGGAAAATAGACTCCATGTGCAATGTGGAAGGTTTTGACAGAAATTTTTTAGAGTAGCAGTGACCACAGAAAATTTTCAATGAAGGACAAGCTCAGGAGAATCAAAATGGAGAAAGGTGACACTATTCCGAAATATTTAACCAAGTTTTTCCAATGTCGATATAAGCTTGGTAGCGTCGGAATTACTGTCGCAGATGATGACTTGGTGAACCTAGTTCTTCTAGGCCTTCCCAAGAGTTGGCATAGTTATTAGGACTCTGTTAATGGGAGGGAGAAGCTGCCAGATTGGGAAAGACTTTGGTCAAATTTGGTGCAAGAAGAATTCAGGCGGAATACCAGGGATGGATCTTCATCTAAGACAGATGTTGAAGAAAATTGTGCCTTGGATGGGAAGGCAAAGAAGGGGAAGGGAAATAAATCCTATTCCAAATCTGAGTCTGGAAAAGAAGGAAAGAAGCGCGACATGCCCAGAGTGAAGTGTTTTTATTGTCATGAGCATGGACATTATGCCACTAATTGTCCACAAAAGAAGAATAAAAAGAAGGCTTCAATATTTGCATCTGGTGAGGATTTGGCCTCGCAATTTGAGTTGGACTTCTCGCTCATCGCATGCATGGTGTCAAGTGTGATGGGATCAGTGTGGTACTTGGACAGCAGTGCATCTTTCCACATGACAGGAGACAAAGAACTTTCCAGTAGCTTGGAGGATAAGGACCTCCAGATGCATATCGAAATGGGTGATGAAGAGAGGTACATCAATACCGGGATTGGTATAGTTACCTTCTAGAGACAGTCAGGTAAACCCTTCTTATTATAAGATGTAATGCATGTACCAGTCTTGAAAAAGAATTTAGTTTTAGTCGTAATGTTGGAGGATAGAGGTTATGATGTGGTTTTTAGTGAAGGAAAATCTTTCCTTTGACATAAAGCCACAGGACAAGCCAAGAATATTAGGATTCATGTGAAGAATCTCTATAAACTTTATGTAGAGGTTGCCCATCATTGATGGGTAAGGCAGAAAAAGTGGTGAGCTAGGATGAGGGTAAGTTATGGCACATGAGATTGGGCCATCTACACCACGAAGCCTTGAAGGTCATGCAGCAGATTTCTACGGGACTTCCCAAGGGTACTCTTGCGCAGATAGACACATGCAAGGTATGTACCATGGGGAAGTATGAAAAGGCCACTTTTCGCGGGAAGAAGTACCAAGCAACGAAAATCCTTGAGAGAGTTCACTCAGACGTGTGTGGACCATTCTCTACAGCTTCGACAACAAAGCATAGGTATTATGTGATATTTGTTGATGATTTTTCTAGAAGTGTTGGATCTACTTCATGTAGAAGAAAGATCAGACGTTCTCAAAATTTTGTGAGTTCAAAGCACTGGTGGAGAAAGACACGGGGAAGCATCTGAAGGCTCTTAGGAGTGATAATGGTGGTGAATACATCTCCAATGAATTTAATAAATTTTGTATAAAAGAAGGAATTCAGAGGGAATTGATTGTGCCTCATAACCCACAACAGAATGGGGTCACAGAAAGAAAAAATAGAACAATTGTGGGTGTGGCATGAGAGATGTTGCATTATCAAGGCCTACCGTTGCATCTGTGGGTAGAGGCATGCAACACAGCGGTATTTGTGCAAAACCGTAGTCCTCATCGGATTCTTGGCATGAGTACACTAGAGGAGGATTTTTCTCGTAAAAAACCTAATGTTTCATATTTTAAAATTTTTGGCTCATATGCTTATTGCCATGTGACCAAATATTCCAGGAAGAAGCTCGAACCAAAAACTGAGATTGGGATATTTGTGGGGTACACTGATACTCCCCACAACTATCGGGTGTATTTTCCAAACAGCATGATGACTATTATGAGGTGGGATATAAATTTTGATGAGGACAAATTCATGCGATTGTCCCTTGAGAGGGAGATGGATTTTCATGCATATGAGGAACTCTTGGTTCCAAAGGATGAACCTCAAGATGTGGAGCAGCCACATGTGGAGAATCATGGAGTGGCAGAAAGCACTCATGCAAAGCCATCCACCATAAATGGTAGAAGGTGCACCATAGAAGCTAATAGATTGAGACTTGATGTGGCAGAACATGTAGGAGCACCTACTTCACTGTGCAGACATAGACAGTCTCCAGACAGGTTTACTGGATACATGGCTCTTATGAGCAAGTGTATTATGAAAGAACCATCCTCCTTTGAGGAAGAAGTGTGGCAACCAATTTGGATTGACGCCATGGTTGAGGAGTATGACTCCATTGTTAAGAACACTGCATGGGAACTTGTCCCAAAACCGGTCAAAAAATCAGAGGTTGGATATACATGGATCTATAAGGTGATGCAAGCAGAAAATGGAAGTGTGGAGAAGTACAAGGTTATATTTGTAGCCTGGGGATTCTCACAAGTTGAGGATATTGACTATGAGGAGACTTTCACACTAGTTGTGAGGTACTCATTGTTTAGATATATCCTTGCACTCTCAACACAGATGGGGTGGAAGATACATCAAATGGATGTGAAAACTGCATTTCTCAATGGATTTATTGAGGATTAAATGTACATAGAGCAGCCATAAGTTTTTGAGATCTTTGAAAGTGAGTCACATGTGTGCAGACTCGAGAGCATTGTATGAGCTTAAGCAAGCACCTCGTGCTTGGTACACCATGATTGAGAACTATTTCACCGGTTCAGCTTCACAAAGAGTGAAGCATATGCAAACCTGTACCTGATTTTGGTTGATGGTAAGCTCTTGATTATCATAATTTATGTTGCTAATCTAATTTTTTTCAAGTGATGAGCAGATGATAACTTCTTGCAAAGAGGATCTTGCAAGAGAGTTCGAAATGAAGGACATGGGACTCCTTCACTATTTCCTTGGTTTGGAAATATGGTAGCGAGATGGTGAGCTATTTGTTTCTCAAGGCAAGTATGCCAAAGAGATTCTGAGTAAGTTTCACATGGAGAGTTGTAAACCCATGGAGACTCATCTTCTAGGAAACTGGAGGAAGGAGGATGCTACTTCAAGTGAGGTAGTGGACGCTACTATTTACAGGAAGCTTGTGGGTTCACTGATGTACTTGGTGAACACCAGACCAAACATTTTCTATGCAGTTAACCAGCTAATTCAAGCTATGGTTAAGCCGACTAAACTCTTTTGGAAGGCAAGGAAGCATGTCTTGAGATATCTTAGGGGGACTGTAGAGTATGGATTATGGAATAGACAGACAAGGGGAGTGAAGCCTCAAGGCTTCACCGATGTAGATTGGGCAAGTAGTCCATCAGACATAAAGAGCACATCAGGAGGGATCATCAACATAGGATTGACAACAGTTTCTTGGTACAACAGGAAGCAGTGATATGTGGCACTCAGCTCAGCAGAGGTAGAGTACATGGTAGCAAGTCAGGCTGCATGTGAGGCCATCTGGATGAGGAAGATTCTAGTTAGTCTGTTTAGTTCTCATATGGATCCGATGGTGATACATTGTGATAACCAGAGCTACATTAAACTCTCGGTTAATCTGGTATTCCATGATAGGTCCAAGCACATAGACATCCGATACCACCATCTCAGAGATTCTATTAAGAGGCGCATTATGTTACATCAGTACATTCCCATAGTAGATTAGGATGCAGATATTCTGACGAAGGCGCTTGCTAGGAGAAAATTCGAACACCATAGAGGCAAGATCAGGGTAGGTGATAATCCCTTTCTTGTTGAGACGGAGTGTTGAAAAGTCAACAAGAAATGTGTGTCTAATTTTACTTTCCCTTATTTAAATTGGAAAATAAAATGTAATCACTTGTAATAGTTAATTGAGTGTGATAAACTCAGTTAGCTCATGAAATTCGAGTTGAGGGTGGTTGGTGAGGCATGTAGAGTAATTATATTAGTTTTGGAGTTTAAGTTGCAGTTAGTGCATTAGTTTAATGCCTGAGAAATCAGTTAACTCAATTTATTGAGTTAAAGTCAGTTGAACTAGTTGTAATTGTTTGTTGCACTAGTGAGAGATCAAGTGAATTAAATCAAATTTAATTCACATGCATTGATCTACCATGCAACTGGTGATTTACTATTAATATTTGCATGCATGTTAGTTCCAGTGGAGACCCAGTTGAGACAAAGGTTAAAGGGATGTTAACTATCAATTGTATCATTAGTAGGTTGCCCGCATGCACTAATACAACCATAAAATTGCCTATGAGCATTGCATAGTTTTGGAAGGTTGAAATTCCTAAAGAATAGGGGTTCCATTACATATGAATTGCGTAAGTAAGACAGGCTGAGCAGAGGCTGAAAATTGGCCAAGTTTTGGTCAATTTTGTCTGGATCATAGTGAGACAGTTGTGAGAGTGCAGGAGACTCTTGTGAGAAGAGTGCATTGTAATTGTTTCATGATTCCTTGGTGAATATACCATAGAAGATAGAGGGTTTTTTAGCAGCAAGATTTCCTCGAGAAAATATGTGTTGTGGTTTGATTTGCTTCTTTCTTTACTTCTTGTGATTGGAGATCGTGCTTATTTTCCACAATTGATTTGTAGAAAGATTCAATATATTGCTTTAGTAGATTGCATGATCAGATTGAATCCATTGATATACATATTGTTTGTATAATATCTACACTAATTTGACTTCCAAGTTAGGATTGTCGCATGATAGTTACACCCCTTATTATCTACAAGCTATTGGACAAGTTGAATCCATTAACAAAATTCTTAATTGTATGCTTCAACGAAATATTGGGGTTCATAAACGAAACTGGAATTTAATCTTGTACTCGTCTTTGTGGGCTTACTGAACCTCTGTGAGAAACGCAACCGGATTTACTCCCTTTCAGCTCGTTTACGGTTTGGAAGCTATCTTACCCATTCAATGTGAAATTCCATTTTTGAAACTCGCGATTGACCTGCTACCTGACACTTCTGACGAAAAGGCACGTCTTTTAGATCTCATCCATCTAGATGAAACGTGTCGTGAAGCCGCATTGGCCAACAAAGCACATAAGAGACAAATCAAGTTGCAATATGACTGCAATGTCAAGCCTCGCACCTTCTCGGAAGGAGACTTGCTTTTGCTTTATGATCAAGAAGTTGATAAGATAGGAACGGGAAAATTAGAACCATTATGGCATGGCCCCTATATTTTCAAGCGTGTTCTAGCAAAGGGCGCCTATGATTTGGTAGATTTTGATATGATTCCATTGTCTCAGCCTCGGAATGGGTTGTATCTTAAACGTTACTATGCCTGATTCTGCATAGTAAACCCTGTATGATACTGTATATGCTTTGATTGCATGTGTGTCACAGTGTGTCTTTCAAGATTTTTCATATATTTAGTAATCCGCTTTTCATTTTTTTCAGATGTCAGAATATTTGGAACCATTTGTTGATTATGCTAATGGTGCTACTCGTAGTACGAAAAATCTATCCTCTGCAGCATGGGCCATCTTCACTCCAAGTGGTGTGTCAGTGATTTTCCAAGGGATTTGTATCGGTCGATCCACCAATAATATCGCTGAGTATAGCGAATTGATCGAACTCCTCTATGATGCCATTTCACTTGGCATTCTCCACATCATCGTCAGGGTAGACTCACAGCTTGTCGTACTACAACTTACTAGTGTTTATATTGTCTGAAATCCAACTATTCATCGCATGTTCCTTAGAGTTCATCTTTTGGAAAGACATTTTGTTTACATCCAATATCAACACATTTCCAAAAACTTTAACACTTTAACTAATTATTTTACGAATTATGTGTTAAATATACATTTGCAACATATGTAAAAATAGATTTTCAATTCACGTCACACAACTGAATAGGATTGCACATAACCATAGGAAAACACTGAATGTAAAATAGATACATAATCGAGTTTTTTACAAAAATTTGTGTCCAAGACACATTGGTCATATGACCTCAAAATGTATGTAGACATAGCATATCCTAAGTAGATCTAGTGGTGCTTATGATAGCAGCTCACTATTAGGGCTATCATGTGTAATAGCCTCATCCATCGGCTAGGCACACCAATTTTATGGCGTTGCATCCTCATCGATAACTCCTCGATCTGGACATCCAGTATCCCAAAAGTCAGTCACTCTACATGATATTGTAACTCAGCCAGAATCTCGACCAAATCTAAATCCCAAAGGACTGCTCTACCGACAATCCTCTCTATTGGTTCACTCGCCTGCTATGCACAACCCACTGGTTCACCTTCTTCCCTGTACCTTTCTCTACCAATGCTTTGAACTCACAAAACTTGAAGAACACCTGATCTTTCTTCTACAGAAATAAGATCCAACACTTTCTAGAAAAATCATCAACAAAAAACAGATAATACTTGTGCTTTGTTGTGGAAGGTTCAGAGAATAGTCCACACACTTGTGAGTGAAATCTCTGAAGGATTGTCGCTGCTTGGTTCTCCTTCTCATGAAAAGTGGATTTGGTATACTTCCCCATGGTACATCCCTGGCATGTGTCTATCTGCGCAAGAGTACCCTTTGGAAGACATGTAGAAATCTGTTGCATGATCCTCAAAGCATTATGGTGTATATGGCCCAATATTATGTACCATAACTCACCTTTATCCCGGCTCACCACCTTCACTGCTTTACGGCTCAATGTTGCACAACAATCTACATCAAGTTTGTAGAGGTTCTTCACATGAACCCCTATCTTATTTACCTGTGTTGTGGCTTTGTGATGAAGGAACACCTTTCCTTCACTAAAACCCACATCATATCCAAGATCCTCCAACATAGCAACTGAAACTAAATTAATTTTCAAGACTGGTACATTCATGACATCTTTTAATAAGAAAGGTTTACCTGATTGTCTCTGGAAAGTAACTGTACCAATCTCGGTAGCACTATACCTCTCATCATCGCCCATATCGATGTGCATCTGAATATTCTTCTCCTCTAAGCTACTAAAGAGTTATTTGTTTCCCATCATGTGGAAATATGCTCCACTATCAAAGTACCACATAGATCCCATCACAATTGATGCCATGCATGAGATGAGAGAGAATTCCATCTCAAACTATGAGGCTAAAGCTTCACCCGCTACAACTCCTGGAGCCTTCTTGTTGTTCTTCTTCTTTTGTGGACAATTTTTTGCATAGTGTCCATGATCATGACAGTGAAAACATTTCACCATTTACATGTCACACTTCTTGCCTTCTTTGCCGATCTCAGAATTGGAATGGGACTTCCTCCCCTTCCCCTTCTTTTCCTTACTAGCCAGGGCACAATTTTCCTCATAATTGGTCTTAGATGAGGATCCATCCCTGGTATTCCACAAAAAAATCTTATTGTACCAAATCTTACCAAAGTTGCTCCCAATCTGGTAACTTCTCTGTCCCATGCACAAAGTCCTAGTAACTATGCCAGATCTTGGAAAGGCCTATAAGTGTTAGGCTCACCAATTCATCATCAGCTACAGTAATCCCAACACTTCCAATATCATCACAACATTGAGTGAACTTGGTCAAGTTTTTTGTATTGTGTCACCCTTCTCCATTTTGATTTTCCTGAGCTTGTCCTTGAGTGCCAATTTTCTGTGGTCGCTGCTGCTTTGAAACAGATCTGTCAAGGCCTTCCACATAGCATATGGAGTTGCCTTTCCATGTGATCCAGGTAAATTTTGCTACCCTTTTAACCATGACCTTTTACTTCGGCTAATGTGCTATAATTGCATCAAAGCATTAATGAACATAAATGAACATGTCTGCATGTTGTAAAGAAGAGGAACATAACAAGCATTAGAAACATACGATATTGATAACGGAGTTTGTCCAGGAGGGACAACGTCTCCGAGCCTCGGTGTCAAGAAGGCCGCTGCATTAAATGTTATAAATAGTGATGATGTACATGGATGGTGTTTTCTCTGTCGTACAAGGAAAATTCCCTCACGCAATAGTGGTTGGACCTCTCCACGAGATATTCCACTACTGGAACTCTAATTCACATAAATTACTCCTATCAATATGCAAATAACTCACACATAATGACTATGAGTATCTCGCCAGTATGGAAATAAAGGGATCTCAAACAAACATACATGTGACAATGAGTATCCCGCCAGCATGGCAACAAAGGGATCTCAAACAAACATACATGTGACAATGAGTATCCCGCCAGCATGGAAGCAAAGGGATCTCAAACATAATACAAATCCATGATAGAAATTACATCTCACATCAAGAACAAAACAAGATCCCAAATCAAACATCAACAGGGATCCATACAACACAATGCATCTCATAGCAAAGAGATAAAGAAGTACATGATCACACTACATATACCTCACATCCTGGAGCTATCTGAAGAAAAGGATAATAAACTATTGGATCTGGTTGTACCATCAATCTCGTGGCGTTGAATATCTTGAAATTGACTGCTCACTCACTGAATGCTAACACCTGCAACTCTAATTTGAAAAGTGGTCGAAAAGCATAAGGCTCAGATGGAAAATTTGACTTCACCGCTAAACTCATTTCGCCGAGAGGTGTAGGATCGACTGTTAATTTGCATAATTCTAACAAAGAGAAAATCTGGGCCTTAGGGAATTTTTTAGATTCCTCAAAGATGCTACTCCACTAGGAATCTAGAAATCTACAACTCAAAATAGGAATCTTATCTCACCATTGAGATCCTTGCGAAAACTTGAGAAGAATGACTATAAGGTTGACCTCTTTATGACAACAGCGAATTTTGGCCTCCAAGGAATCTAAAAGATTCCCTCAAGGTTCTTGAAGATTCTCCTCCACAGGGAATCTGTAAAACCACTACTCAAAAGGTAAATCTGGGAGCACCATCGCGCTCCATATGAAATTATGGTTAAAATGCATATAAATTTTAATACATTTTGAAAATTTTACCTCCTTGGGATCCAAAGATTCCCTTGGCATCAAACAGGAATATGTCTCGAACTACGTGCTCAAATCTGCCTCCTCTGCCTCAAAATCCATGCTCAGGTCTCTGCTGCCTTGGCCTGGGCGCACTATGAATGTTTGAGTTTATATACAATTTTGTGGGGCGGAGTTTACAAACTAGGCGGTTGGCATATTGGTAAAAATCCGGAAATGGAGGGAGGAGGTCGGGTGGTCAAACCCCGCTCCCTCCAAACTGAGCCTCATATAAAAAATATTATTTTAATATGGTGTGGGTCAGGTCCACCTTGGGTGGCCCGCCCAACCAACCGGCGGCATGTAATACAGTGCTCATTATATGTTATAACATATAATATGTGGTGAACGGTTGGGGTGGCGGGGTTGACCGCCAACCACCCCACCGTATATACATATATGGTTCCCCGTGGTGGTGTCGTGGGGTCCGGAGAGGGTCATGGCCTGTTGGCCCAAACATATTTTTTGTTATTATATATATATATATATATATATATATATATATATATATATATATGCGGTTAGGTGTGGTTGGGTGGGGTGGCGGGGGTGGTGGCCCGCCACCCTTTTTTTTATTTTTTTAAAAACAAACAAACACATTTTCTAATATCGGAATTTTAGGCCCTAGGGGTCATTTTAAGGAGGCCACGAATTTTCCCAGAATCTGGCCAGATCTGGCTGGAATCCGATAGCTGTATTTTGGTGAAATTGCTCCTTCTTTAACCTACCAAGTCATCCAAGTCAACCCAAAACTTTGACCACCTTTAAATTTCGCATACGAGCTCAGTTTGACGAACCATTCACATCGTTGAGATTAGGATGACGAGATATTCAACCTGAAGTTAGTTCGAGAGTAATCCAAACACTTTTATTTTTGAGCTTCAGTAAGCCCTCTTTGTCCTATGTGTGTCTCTGGAGCCTCCTGGATCAATCCTCCCCACTGAGGAGCTTTTGGTCCTCCAAAAGCATCAACAGTAATCTGAAACTGTTATGTACAATGTCTACACCACAAGTGTCCTGGAAAAGATCACCCTTCCATCTCCTTCACCTTTGTTCTTCAGAGCCTTAGGCAATGAGCCAAAACCTGCATCCTCTGTGAACCTCAATCTCCTACAAACTACATGCTCAAATTGACCAACTATGACCCAAACATTTCCATACTTGCCATGATTTTATAACAAGTACTCGGTGGTCAAGCTTACATAAAAATGGAAATCACACCCCAGCTATCATTATAAGACCAACATCATTGTCGCATTTCAAAGTGATGGAAAACACGTCATCACTTTTACATGAAAGAAATGCATCACATGATTTACAAAACAAGGTCAAAATATCACGGTGCTTCAGAAGTGATGGAAAATGCATCATCACTTTTACAGTTAAAAATGCAACATATTATTTACAACATGGCCATGACACACTGCCACATTTAGAAAAAAAAACCAAGAAAAACCATATCTCATTTATCAAAGTGAATGGATCATCTCCTTGTGGCACATTTTCTTGTCGAATAATCGTTTCAACTGGTTCATGCACCAACGCTTCGTCCTTAAGGTGCTGCTCTGGATGGAGCCTCGAACACATGGATCTTTGATGACTACTTTGGTTGCACTCGTTGCAAAATTTCTTCTTCCCCCAAACCTGCTTAACCAGTTTCTTTTTCTGCTGTGGAAAAGGCTTTCCACGCCTCATCCTCCTTTGTGCTGCCATTCTTTTCCAACTCTCAGAAATGACATGGTTATGTAAACAAAGAAAAAGACAAGTTTTTTGATGTTGTGATTGACGACCATGATTATCAACATTCTTATAATCAAAATTCATTCTGGAATAGTGAGACTTGTTATACCTTCCCAAGTGGTCTCTAGTGCGATCATGGTGATGAGAGATTTCCTTAGCTCCGTCACTACAACGTGCACTTCCATGGGATGATCGTGAAGTGTTCCCATCAATCCTCTTCCCTGGTGAGTTCAACAATGTATGTTTGCCTTTAATGTCCTTCGAACATCCTCCTTCAGTGTATCCCAATCCTGCGTAGCAAGTTCTCTACACAACCTCGAATGACTGAGTTATGCCTTGGCCACGAACGCCAATTCCTCCTTCTTGGTACCCCATCTTGGTAAGGAGTCTGATGATGGTTCCTGTAATGGGTATCTCCACACTTTTAATAGAAATGATATCATGTGAATATGAAACTAAAGAGAAATCAACAATTTTTACCTCAGTTGTCAATTTTGAAACATGTGAAGAGGGCTTCCATGAGCCTTCATTGTGCTTCACTTCCTCCAAGGCATCTGTCGCAGCTTGTAGCTGAAGTTGCAATCACTGCTTCTCCTCCTTCTCTTACTGTAGGAGTGTCTTCAATGCATCATGATCTTCTTGACAAATTTCATCGTGGCACTTCAATTCTTCCAATGCTTCTATCGTGGCTCGCAATTGAAGTTGCACTCGCTGCTCTTCCTCCTTCTCTTCCTGTAGGCGTGTTTTCAACGAAGCATGCTTTGTTTGAAGACTTTGGTTGTCATGCTTCAATTCTTCTAATGCCTCTATCGTGGCTTGCAATTGAAACTGCAACCGATGTTTGTCCTCCTTCTCCTCTTGTACAAGCATTTTCAGCTCAACATTGTCTACTGCTTGTTTCTCATAAGATTCATACAACATGTCTGCTTTCTCGAACACCTTTAGAATGGTCTCGTACATGTCTTTGACATCCTCCATTTCTCAACTCAGTAAACGTTCAATGGTTCACACCTGCAATCCAAATCAGCAAGAAGACCACTCTGATACCACTTGATCCGGGTAAAATTTTCTACCCTTTTAACCAAGACCTTTTACTTCAGCTGATGTGTTAGAATTGCATCAAATCATTAATGAACATAAATGAATACGTCTGCATGTTGTAAAGAAGAGGAACATAACAAGCATTAGCAACATATGATATCGATAATGGAGTTCCTCCAGGAGGGACTACATCTCTGGGCCTCGGTGTCAAGATGGTGTAGGTTGCTACATTAAGTGATGTAAATAGTGATGATGTACATGGATGGTGTTTTCTCTGTCGTACAAGGAAAATGCCCTCACGTGGGAGTGGTTGGATCTCTTCACGGGATGTTCCACTACAGGAACTCTCATTCACAAAAAGGAATCCTATCAGTATGAAAATAACTCACACATAATGACTATGAGTATCCCACCAACATGGTAACAAAGGGATCTCAAATAAACATACATGTGACAATGAGTATCTCACCAGAATGGAAACAAAGGGATCTCAAACAAGCATACATGTGACAATGAGTACCCCGCCAACATGGCAGTAATGGTATCTCAAACATAATACAAATCCATGATAGAAATTACATCTCACATCAAGAACAAAACAAGATCCCACATCAAACATCAACAGGGATCCATATAGCACAATGTATCTCATAGCAAAGAGACAAAGAAGTACATGATCACACTGCATATACCTCATATCCTGGAGCTATCTAAAGAAAAGGATGATAAACTATTGGATATGGTTGTACAATCAATCTTGTGGCATCAAATATCCTGAAATCCCCTGCTCACTCACTGAATGTTGACACCTGCAACTCCACTTTGAAAAGTGGCCGAAAAACATAAAGCTCGGATGGAAAATCTAACTGCACCATTGAACTCGTGTCGCTGAGAGGTGTAGGATCTACTGTCAATTTTCTGAATTCTGACAAAGTGAAAATTTGGGCCTTGGGGAATCTTTTAGATTCCCCCTAGATTCCTCAAAGATGTTGCTCCACGGGGAATCTAGAAATCCGCAACTCAAAACATGAATTTGATCTCACCATTGAGATCCTTCCAAAATTTCGAGAAGAATGAGTATAAGGTTGACCTCATTCTGACACCTACGAATTTCGGCCTCCAAGGAATTTGAAAGATTTCCTCAAGATTCCTAAAGATTCTCCTCCACATGGAATCTGAAAAAACATTGCTCAAAAGGAAAATATGGGCGTACCATCGAAATTCTTGCAAAATTCTGGTTAAAATTCATATAAATTTTAATACATTCTGAAAATTTTACCTCCTTGGGATCAAAAGATTCGCTTGGCATCAAACAAGAATATGTCTCGAACTACGTGCTCCAACCTAACTCCTCTGCCTCAAAATCCATGCTCAGTTCTTTGCTGCCTTGGCCTGGGCACACTGTGAAAGTTTGATTTTATATACAATTTTGTGGGGCGGAGTTTACAAACTAGGCAGTTGGCATATTGGTAAAAATCCAGAAATGGAGGGAGGAGGTTGGGCAATCAAATCCTGCCCCCTCCCAAACTGAGCGTCATATAACAAATATTTTTTTAATATGGTATGGGTCAGGTCCGCCAAGGGCGGCCCGCCCAACCAACCAGAAGCATGTAATACAATGCTCATTATATGATATAACATATAATATGTGGTTAACGGTTGTGGTGGCGGGGTTGACTGCCGACCACCCCACCGTATATACATATACGGTTCACGATGGTGGTGTTGTGGGGTCCAGCGGGAGCCATGGCTTGCTAGCCCAAACATATTTTTTGTTCTTTATATATATATATATATATGCGGTAAGGTGTGGTTGGGTGGGGTGGTGCGGGTGGTGGCATGCCACCCTTTTTTTTATTTTTTGTTTTTTATTTTATTTTTAAACAAACAAACACATTTTCTAAAATCAGAATTTTAGGCCGTAGGAGTCATTTTAAGAAGGCCACGAATTTTCCCAAAATCTGGTGACTGGATTTCGGTGAAATAGCTCCTTCTTTAACCTGCCAAGTCATCTAAGTCAACCCAAAACTTTGACTAGCTCTAACTTTTCACATACAAGCTCATTTTGACGAACCGTTCACATCGTTGTGATCAGGACGACGAGATATTGAACCTGAAACTGGTTTGAGAGTAATCCAAACACTTTTATTTTTGAGCTTCCATAAGCCCTCTTTGTCCTGTGTGTGTCTTTGGAGCCTCTTGGATCACCATGGAGACTCGAGACAATATGATCTTGAACTCCCTCTAACAAGATCCTCCTCGCCTTTGCTACCTTCTTCTACCATGCATCAAGAAGTTGGGAATTTTATGTTGCAGGCTTGGGAATATCATTATCTATGAATTCCTTCAACCCATTATCCTCCAACACTGCCTCCATCCTATCCTTCCCTACAATATAATTCAAACTACCCTTGAGTGCATATTCGAGTCTCAAGCCATTGAAAGACATCTTGATCCGCTTCTAGCTCCAAATAAAGTATCTACATATTTGAATATTTTTCAACACAAACTCAATTTCTTCTCGACTATTGTGATTCCTGGCATTGTGATACCATGTAGAAAATATCTAACACAGCTATAATACCATGTAGAAATTATATCAATGAATTCAATCCGATCATGCAATGTACTAAAACAAGATATTGAATCCTTCTCCAATATTTCCGGAATATAAATCATGATCGCTCAATCACATGCAAGGAAGAGAAAGAAGTAAATCAATACACAACACTAGATATTCCTGGGGAAAGCAACTTCTCAAAACCCCTCCATCTTTATTGTATAATCCACCAAGGAATCATGAAACAATACAATGTATTTGTGATCACCACAACCTCATACACTCTACCAATTGCTTCACACTGATCTAGGCAAAATTGGACAAACACATAGCCAATTATCAGCCTGCCCTCAGCCTACCTTGATTACGCAATCCCTAGAGAATTAAAACCCTATTAAATAGGAAATTCAACCTTCCCTAATTGCGCAATCCATCATGGGCTTCCTGCGGTTATATAACTACATATGGGAAGTTTGCTAAAAATACATCTGATAGTTTACTTCAATTGAACCTTTGTCTCAACTGGGTCTCCACCGAAATTAGCATGGATGCAGTTATAAATAGTGAACCATCAGTTACTTGGTAGATCAATACTAGTGAATTGAATCTATTTTAATCTATTTTAATTCACTTGATCTTCCACTAGCTCATAAATTAGTTAGAACTAGTTAAATTGATTTTAACTCAATTAATGTGAGTTAACTGATCCAACTCACACTACACTAGTGCTACAACTGCAACCAGACCATGTTAATAATAGAATCACTCTACCTGCATATCCTTTGACCCTCCACTCGAAATTCTTGAGCTAACTAAGTCTATCACACTTAGTTAACTATTACAAGTTGTTATGAGATAATATTACAATTAATTTTACAATTTATTTAAAAATTGGTTGCACACTAATGTGTTGCTAGGATCCAACATTGTGTGATGTGTGATCCCACATTAGTGTGTGTGTTGCATTTTCTTGTTGAATTTCAACATTCTCCATATCTCCAAAAAGACATGGACAATCATTCCAAGGTTTTTGAGACTCCCAAAGGCCTCCCACCTATTCGTGATCATGATCATGATATTCATTTGATTCCAAGAAGTGTTCGTACAAACATCAGGCCTTACAGATACCCCTATGCCCAAAAGAGTGAGATTCAATGTATGGTTGGAGAAATTCTAGCGGATGGTATAATTCAACCTAGTCAAACTTCTTTCTCTTTTCTAGTAGTATTGGTGCACAAGATGGATTGATCATGGCGCATGTGTCCAGATTATAGGTAGCTCAAAGAGCTCACTATTAAAGTTAAATTCCCCCTTCCCCTCATTGATGAATTATTGGATGAATTACATGGAGTAATTTACTTCACCAAGTTGGATATTCGTTTAGGATATCATCAAATAAGAATGAAGACTAAAGACATTCTGAAAACAACATTTCGAACTCATGAGGGTCATTATGATTTTTTGGTCATGCCTTTTGGCCTTACCAGTGCACCTTCTACATTTCAACGTTTCATGAATTCCATTTTCAAACCCTTCCTTAGAAAATTTGTGTTTGTATTTTTTGATGATATACTAATCTACAACAAGTCTTGGAAGGATCATTTTAAACATGTTGACAGGATGCTCAAACTATTGGAGGAGAAATAATGACATGCAAAAACGTCCAAATGTTTCTTTGGAGTACAGGAGGTGGAATATCTAGGTCATATTGTATCTCATGAGGGTGTTAAGGTAGATCATAACAAAATTAAAGCCATTAAGGAATGGAAAATCCCCACAACCATAACGCATATGTGAGGATTTCTTGGGTTGATAGGGTATTATCGCAAGTTTGTTAAGAATTATGGGAGAATAGCGGCACCTCTAATAACATTACTGAATAAATATGCATTTTATTGGAATCCAAAACCAACTAAGGCCTTTGAACATCTTAAAGAGGCAATGTGCCAAGCACCAATAGACTTCACAAAAACCTTTATTATGGAATGTGATTCCTTGGTAAATGGAATTGGTGTTGTTTTAATGCAAGAAGGAAGACCCATTTCTTTTGAAAGTCGTCCAATCAAAGGAAATTATTTACAAAAACCTATTTATCAGAAGAAAATGTTGGCAATACTACATGCACTTAAGCAATGGATACCTTACCTAATGGGAAGACACTTCAAAGTAAAAACGGATCATGATAGTCTTAAATAATTTTTAGAACAAATAATAACTTCATAAGAACAGTAAAAATGGGTCACAAAGATGTTGAGTTATGACTTTGAAAACATCTAAAAAAGAAAGAAAGCAAAAATGTTGTTGCATATGCACTCTCAAGAAAGGATGAGGATGTGGAAGCATTGCTTCATGTTGTTTCTATTATCCAACCAGATTGGATAACCGAAGCAAGGGATGAATGGAAGAATGACAAAGAAGTGTGGGCACTCATTCAAAAGTTGCAGCAATATCCCAATACATCTGATACATTTAGTTGGAAAAATTATTCATTATGGTACAAAGACCACTTAAATCTTTGTAAGAATTCCCAACTCAAACAAAATATTCTTTTGGAATTGCACACCTCTCCATTAGGAGGGCACTCGGGATTTTTAAAAACATACCACAGGGTTAAGAAGGATTTTTTTTTATGGTCTCAAATCTAATATTCAAAAATTTGTGGCAGAATGTTTGATTTGACAACAAAATAAAGTTGAGACAATTAAGACCTCAGGTATGTTACAACCTGTATCCATTATAAGTCAATGTTGGGCAAAGGCTTCAATGGATTTTATCACAGGTTTACCCAAGATTGAAGGAAAGAGTGTCATCATGGTGGTAGTTGATAGACTTACAAAGTATGCACACTTTTGTGCATTATGCATCCATTTAAAGCCATTACAGTTTCTATTGCATTTATGGAAACAATTCAAAATCTACATGGAAACCCAAAGATTATTGTAAGCGACAAAGATCCCATTTTCACTAGAAATTTTTGGACAAAATTATTTTCTTGTCTAGGTACTCAATTAGCTCATAGCCCATCTTATCATCCTCAATTTTATGGGAAAACTAAGATAGTGAAAAAAAAATTGGAAGGATATCTTAGTTGCTTTGTATTTGATAAACAAACATAATGGGTCAAGTGGTTACCTGTGTCTGAATGGTGGTATATCACTTCCTTCCATACTGCAGCAAAAATGACCCCATTTATGGCACTATATGGATATCATCAACTATTCATCACATCATCTTTAAGGAAAAATTCTAAGGTTCAAGTAGTGGAAGATCACATCGAGCACCCACAACGAGTTCTCCAACTCTTAAATGATAACCTCACTTTGTCGCATAATTGAATGAAACAACAGGAAAATCAACATCACAGCGAAAGAAATTTTGATGTAGGCAACTGGGTATTTTTATGGCTACAACCATACAAACAAATGTCCCTTAAGCAAGTTAATAAGGATAATAAATCATCACCAAAGTATTATGGTACTTACAAGGTGTTGCAAAAGATTGGTACTATGGAATACAAATTGGATCTTCCAACGTCTTCTCGAGTCCACCTAGTTTTCCATGTTTCATGCTTAAACAAGGTTATATACGGCAAGCTCCCAGTACAAACAATATTGCCTTAAATTGACGAGGAAGGAAAAATCATCACGGAAACAAGAACTCGACAGCTATGAAATCGATCAATTTCAGAGTATCTCATGAAGTGGAAGAACTTATCTTTCCTCGTGGGAGGATGAGAATTTTATACAGAAGAATCCAGAACTACTCAAGCATTGAGGACAACACTTTTTTGAAGGAGAGGGGAATGTTAGGTCCCTATAAGACTAGTGCATCCCATTATTTTTATTGTTAGTGTATCCCCCTTATTGTTATTTTTGTACTTGTGTAGTCCCCATAGTGTTATTATTGTGCCCTATAGAAACCCATTATTGTTATCGTTGTGCCCTTACATTATTATTGTTATGTCGACTTTGATTATATTATGACCCCTTAGACTCCTATATATAGAAAGGAGGTCTTTTCATTTAAATAATCCAAGAATTGTTCATTTATGTAATGTAAATGATGTTTCCCCCTTGAAGAAGCTGATTTCTAAGTCGTTGATCTATATTTTCTTATATTTTGTGAGTTGGTTGCATAAAAGAGCGAAACCTGCAAAGGAATCAACCAACAAAGAAAATTTGGGTGTAGAAGAATTCCAACCATGCTCCATTGGATATGAATTAGGAGGCCTTGACACAATTGACAAAGATAACTTTGGACTTTCCACGCATACTTATGGCTTCCCCAGCTGGTTTGAATGTTCCAACTTTTGTTCTTTCATATATTATTCTTCCCTCTACTCCTATTCCTCCCTCAGCTCCTCCCTCTCAATCAGTTCTCGAGGACTCGAGGGTTGATGAATCTCTGTCTTTGCTTCCTTCTCCTCCTATTACCCCATCTCCTCTCCCATTATTCCATATTTTGATTATGTGTTGAGATCGATGACCCCTTTAAAATCTCTCTTAGACAAGGCCCAGTTGGCACCCCTTCTCGAGCCAAAAGAAGCTAGTAAGCATAAGCATGACTTAACATCGTGCCTGTATCAATATGTATTTCATGTAAAAAAACAAGGAAGAAAAAGAAAATATTATTATTATTATTATTTTATAGTCAAAGCATGTTCCTCATGCTTATAGGGTTTATTGAGTCAATAAGAAAATTTGTCATGAGTCAAAGTCACATTTGGATTATTTGTAAGAAAATAAAAAGTAAATTGAGACAAAAGAGTCAATTTTATCACCACAAGACCAAGTCGGCCTTCCGCAAGGACAAGTCGACCAACTGATAAGTTGTGTCTCTTCATATGATTGAAAAACTATTTATTGTTAATTGTGCTCCACATTTTGGCAACCAATCCGATTTCTGATGCAAGTAAGAAGACGAAAATCAACAAATTCAAAGAAGAAAAATAGCAAACTCAAAGGAGAAAGTAATGTTTTTTGCCTTAGTTTTTGTTGACACATGCAATTTTTCTGAGGTAGCTTCTTTGGGATTACATGTTTGAAATTAAAGGGCCCGAGATTTCAGGGAGGCTGAAATTTTAGGGATAGACCAAAATTCAGAGATTTGACCAACACTGACTTTTGTTGACTATGACTTGTTGAATATGGCTTGATGGAGAGTTGACTTGGGTCTACGTGGCAGTCTTGGTCTTGGTCTTGGGTCCTCGATATCTCACTTTGATTTGATTCTATAAGAAGAAGAGTAGTTTGTGTTTTCACCTTGTGGGGTTTTTCTCTAGCTTGGAGCCTACATCTTTGTGTTCTTTTTCTTCTGTGATCTTCATGTTTTACATTTTAGTAATTGCTTGATGATGAAGAATATAAATTAATAAGAAGCCAACAAACATTCACAAGTAATTACCAAGTTAAAGAGAAATATACCTTAATCTACAGGCTTCTTGGTTCTCAATAGGGTATAAGAGGTAAGGTGAAGGAAGGTAGGCAGTTTGAAGATAACTTCTACTTGGCTTACTTGAAAACAACATTGCAAGAAGGAGACATACTCTTAGTGGCTCTCTCTCCCTTTAAAATACATAATTGAAGTCTAAGCGTGAAGATTTGAACTGAAAAAATTCTAAAATTCTTTGGGAGATATTTGAACCTCTATAAACAATGTTTGAACTACATATGAGGCAATTAACAATGCAACCTACAAAAGTATTGTAAGAAAGTTTCGGGCATTTTAATCCTAGAAATGAAGTAGATCTAAATCTATGATGACACTTATTAATAATCCAAGCCTACAGTGACGTTCTATGAAACAATTTGCATTATTTGATGGTTTAAACGAAGTTTTTGAGGCTTATGTATCATCAATTCAAGGGTGTGTTTGGAGAAATATGTGCCTTGGAAATATGAAAATTCCAGTACATAAAGCATACATAAATTATATTAAAAAAAATTGTTTCATTGAAGAGAGGTCTGCAACATCTTCGTTGGTAGAAAAGGACATATGTCAAAGGATAAGATCTTTGCAAGGATGGGAAGGTAATGATAAAGGTACGTATAATCTTTAATGACCTATGCTAACAATAGTAATAAATCTTCTAGTTCGTGATTAAATCGAACAACCTCTTGAAAGATAAAGATTAGTTAGAAAAATGAGTTTTTTTAGATTGTTAATATGTTTTCAAACCAAGTATTTCATTGCATGTGAAGACTAAGAAATGAAATGGATAAAAATCATGTCAATAGTATCATTAGGGTTTTGAAACTAATCCATTTGCATGCCTGTAGTATATGCAATTCCTAATATGATAGAAATTAAAGACCTTAAAAAATCTAGGGTTTTTGCAACTAACTCTCTAGTGTGGTTGTAGAATTTTTCAATTCTTGAATGGCAAATCTTGATGACTATGAAGAATCTAGGGTTTGTATAGCTTGTAAGTTATGAGATCTTGAATACTTTCAGGATTTAAGGTTTTTAAACCCATATAAGGTTTGAGTTAAGGAAACCCAAGGAATAGAAACCCTAACTACTTATTTCCATTGTAAAAAGAAAATATAGCTCTTGAGATTGACAAGAATGACATCATGCTGATGAAAAGATCCAATTTTAAAAGGTAGCTAACTCTCCTAAAAAAGATAAGTATTTTACACCTTCTTCTTTTAATTCTTACCATTTCCTTTGTACTTTTCCTTTTTGTTCTTTCATATTCTTCGAATAAAGGTTGCAGGTCAAGACAAGATTTATCTAAGCTTTACTAATAGATGGAAGAATTGGAAGAACTCAGCAAAGCATGAAGACTTATCTGAATCCTAATAGATGTAATTGAAGAAGGAGAAAGCAGTTAAAGAGAAGCATGAGAGAAAGAAGTCGATTTACCTCAGCCAGAATAAATAAATAAATTAAAAAAATTTAAAATTTAAAAAAAAATTTAAAAAAAAAAAAAAAAAAAAAATATATATATATATATATATATATATATATATAATATTAATTGAAATTTGACAAAAAACCCATAAAATATTGTGATAAAAAAGGAGAAGATGATTGATCTAGGGCAATACCCTTTAGCAATAAGTTGAAGATTTCTAATATCGTTGTACTGACAACTGATTGATTTGATCCAAGAACACATTGATTGACAATGCTAATGTTTATGATGATTGGAAGCTAATATAATTTCTTTGAAGAGCATGAAAGCATAACCTTGTTACAAATAAATAAGACTTGAAGGCTTTTGTAATCAACCGTGAAGAAGATTTGGATCCATAAAGCTTTTGATGAATTGTTTTTAAGATATGTGAAGAATGACAAAGGTCCAGGAAGTTCAAATATCATTGTGGTCTAAGGTAGATAGGAGCTGATAAGTTACTAGTAGATCTACATGAAAGAACAAGTAGTTGATGGATTGATGTAGAATGATACAACATGAGGCTTGTGGTTATGTCTCCTTGTTTGAGAGGAAGTAATGATTTCCTCCCTGGATGAGAGGGAGTGAGGATGAACATTGTATTCTCCATGTGTCATGCACTATGTCCAGGACTAAAAATTGTAATTCTAGTGAAGGCGGTGGTAGGGAGAATGGTGGATTAGATAAGCATCGGGGAATGATACTCCTTGAGGAATGGTATCCAAGATAGGAGTAGTCTTGAGGACCAATACTCTTTGAGGATCGGGAATCCAAGATAAGAGTAGTCCTGACGACCGAAATTCTTTGAGGATGGGACGATATCCAAGATAATAATAGTCTTGTAAGGACAAAGCTGGTGAACATCCAAATGTGGTATGTGCCTTGATAGGTGGCGGTGGTGTTCAAATATATGCCTCCCAGCATTGTGCTCTAATATAGTGGAGAGATAGAGCTTGTCAAGTCAAGGACCACCAAATGATTATTTTCTCTATGAACATTAGGGGATTTAGGGGCTCCCTAAACAACTCACCCTCAAGCATCCCCTAAATAAAGTGAATACATAAATCATTCTTCTTGAGGAGACTATGTCATTTGGTGCAAAATAATGTTATATTATTGGTTATTGGTTTAAGGGATGGCCTTTATGTTCATTGGACATTGTCTGCTTATTTGGTGGTTTGATTTCAGCTTGGCACCCCTCCCTTATTTCCACTTCTTCCTCGGTCAAAAAGAGTGTTATCTCTATCACCTTGGATTTAAATTATTTTGGAAACTCTTGGAATGTTTTCAACATTTACAGGGCTTATTCTGAACGTAAATATTATTGGGACAATATCCTCTCTTGGAGTTTCCTGACCAATTTCCCGGCTATTATTGGCAGAGACTTAAACTTCACTACCTTGATTAGGGAGGTTCAAGGTCCAAACCAGAGAGAGGATTCTATGGAAGACTACTTTCATAATATTTTTTACACCATGCACTTCGTATATATGTTTCGTGTTAAACTATCCCCAATGTGGAGAAAATTGTGGATGGGTGACAACATAGTCTCAAAAATACTCGATCACTTATTTGCCTCCAAAATTATTCTATCAGACCATCTGATCACTAAATCGTGGGTTGATCATAGTGGCATATTTGACCACAATCCTATTCTCCTTTGTTTTGAATTGGAATATGTCAAGACTCCAGCCCCTTTTTAATTCAATGCCTCCTGGCTCAAGGAAAAAAGACTTTGTGAAATTGGTTGAGGATTCTTGAAGCCATGTGAGGGATGATATTTCTCCCCCTCACATGCTGCATTGTCAAACAATTTAAACTTTTTGAAAAAAAGATGAAATCACGGAGTAGAATTTTTAAGGAAAAACAAGGGGCAAGATTAATCGAGGTTGAGAAAAAAATTGCTCATATTTATTATTTGAATGTATCAATGATTTTATCGTAGGAATCACTCGCCTCTCTTCTCTCCCTGGAAGCTACAAAAAATAAAATTCTAGCTCGTGAAGAAGAGATACGGAGACAAAAGAGTAGGCCACTTGGCTTGAGGCAGTCAACAATAACACAATTTTTTCATGCATTTGCCAATTCCCGAAAGACTCACAACATGATATGGGAGATCGCAGATGATGGTAGGAATGTTGCAAAATATTTCAAAGATATGGCCAACATAAAGGTTAATTTCTTTAACTCTTTATTTTCTAAACCTTGAGGGTTCCCCATCTTAGAAAAGTTGGAAATATTAAATATATTCCCTCGTGCTTTCTCCAATGAATTAAATGAAGAATTGGATGCAAACATATCAGGATTTGAAGTTTTGGGTTCCCTTTATTTTATGCGGAAAGGGAAATTCATGGTACTAGACAGATTCATAGTCATATTTTATATAAGCCTTTATGAGCTTCTGTAATACAACATCCTCAAAGTTTTCAAGGAGTCACAAGAAGAAGCTTGTATGCATGAATCTCTCATTCCCACGTTCCTGTGTCTAATTCCAAAAAAACAATACATGATTTCCTTCAATGATTTCAGGCCCATCACTTGTTGCAACACTATCTATAAAATTGTCACCAAAATTATTTCTTTGATATTGCAGCCACTTCTAAGTTCTTATATATTGGAGGAATAATTTGGGTTCCTTCAACACCAACAAATCCATGATGTAGTAACACTTGCACATGAGATCCTCCACTCTATTAAGTTGTGACGATCTCCTGCTATTACTCTAAAAATTAGTCTTTCAAAAAATTACAATCATGTAAGCTGGTCCTTTATCAGGTCGTGTCTTATCCAAATGGGTATGAGTTTAAAGACTATAAATTGGATTCTTTCTTGCATCTCATTGATTAATTTTGTAGTGTTAATAAATTGTCAGCTTTCACGTTTCTCTAAGGCATTAGGGGCATAAGAAAAGGCTATCCATTATTCCCATCACTCTTTTTGATAGTGGGTGAATATTTGAGTGTTTTAACCAAGAGAGCTATTAACTCGGGAGAGCTTAAATGGGTTCAAGTTTCAGACCATTTTATCTTAATGCACTTATGGTTTGTGGGCGATATTATAATTTTTCTGGAAGGATCGGTGATGAGCTTTTCAACAATGAAAAGGTTACTCAATTCATTCGAGCTTGTAATAGGTACGAAAAATAATTTGGAAACGTTTGTTGTTCTGTATTTGAAAACTGTAAGTTTTGATGAAAGAAAACAAAATGATGAAATAGTTCACCCCTCATGGGCTACATGTCCTGGTCCAGCTTCCAATGTTGGGCCTCTTTCATTATGTGCTCAAATATGTGTTTAGATGGATTTTAAGTGCTCATAATGCAAAAATAATGTCTCCAATGGATCCACAATAGTGAAAAACCCCTATTTGGGCTTTTTCTACACTCAATTTGGTCCAAAAATAAAGAAGTTATGCTTTGGTTAAAATTTGTTGCTAACTGATCTACAAACCACACCCACCTTTAAAGCATCCTACATTTTTCGCCATTTTCAGCACAGTTGGGTGACAAATTCGCTTCGTGCCGGTGAGATTCATGCCTTATTGGGTGCATTTTGTCCCCTGGTTTAAATGTGCAGTGACACCCATGAGCGGACAGATCGGGGCCATGTGGTGCAACTACCGTCGTAGGATCTGGGAGGTTTGAACTAACACGCCAATGGTTGACCACTCTGCAACTATGGTTTGGTTGGCCGAACTTTGGTTCCGGTTTGAATTATCGTGCCATACCATAACTCCAACCCCGACCTCAAAATATGGTATGCACTGTGGTAGGGTTTCAAAACCCACCAAAACTTTAAACCATAACCTCGACTTTGTTTGAATCGTAGTAATGAATGGTGGTTCCACATGTGGGTTCCAACTGCATGTTGAACTATGGTTGGTTGATGTATTAACTGTGGCTTGGGGTCGGTATTAGGCCCTAGCCCCTAGCACCTCAACCTTCGGTCTGATGGGTTGGGGTGACTGGGGACCAGGGTCTAACCCTGACCCCATCCCCCAAACACAATTCAAATGAACTTAAAAAATGACTTCACCACCATATATGTTAAGTAACACGTATAGCAGAGTGGTAAGGCTCCGTGTGGCTACTCTACAGGTTGGAAATTTGAATCATCAAGAGTTTTTTTCGGCCGATAACAAAATTTTACACCACTGTGAGGAGGCCATGTGGCAGCCAATCATTGGCCCATGTTGCCTCCATTCATTGGTCCACTACAAAATACCAACAACCAATCAAAATGAAGCAGAAAATGACAAATCAAAGGAGGACACTTGGTGAAAAACCATTGGTCATAAAAACACAGCCAGCTTGCCTAGTCACCCTGTCGAGTTAGCGTACATGACCAACCTGCAAAATTTTTTAGTTGTTTAGGAAAACAGTCATAACGCGATATCGAGAGCATATGATATCAGTTTTGAGTGATTCCAGTTGCGTTGGATTTAGGGTGAAAGCATCTTTGTTTTGGAAATGGTTTCAAGCACTTTTGAAAACTTTGAATTTTGAGCACTTTACTGATCCCCTGGATCATTCCTCCCCGCTGGAAGCTTTTAGACCTCCAAAATATCATTTTTAGTCAACAAAACGATGAGGGTATAGTTCCCTCACCCTTCCAATCTCATTCCATTTGGATTTTCTTGGATTTGTCTCTTTTAGCCCCACACGAAGGTACTCCACATTCCCTCGTTTTGAAATCCTTGTTTTCCTGTTAAGGATGGTGTCTTGCTGCAATTCTTCAAGATATTCAGAAGATAAATATTCAATTGAAGGAATATGAGCATTCTCTCCTTGATCTTCAATAAAAGGAGGCTCATACAATCTCAAATTCTCAACATTAACAACTACATATATATGCATGTATGATGGAAAATCTAACCTGAAGGCATTATTACCAATATTTTCCAAAATCTTGAATGGACCATATTGAATTGGTTTCAATTTTTTACCTTCTCCTTAGGTTCTTTATTTGCTAATGTGAAGCCAAACTTCATTTCCCACTTGGAAACTGTGATCAACGCAATGTTTATCATGTCTTGTCTTGTACTTGGCCTCACTCTTTTCCAATTATTCTTGAACTATCTGATGTTCCAATTTAACTTGTTCAATGAATCTTCTGGCCTTATCTATGTCACTATATCCACCAATAGTAACATCTTTCCCAAAGATATAATCTAAAGGAGATTTTGGTAAGTGTCTGTTGTAGCCGCTACAAAACCACCCAAAATTTTGGGTATATTCAAAATTTCGGGTCCCCCACTGCTCGCTTAGCCATTAGGGTTTTGACCCGGCCTGTAGTCAGTGACATCCCCATGACCTATTCCCAGCTCCTCGTAAACCTTCTCACCATCATGACGAGATACTTTTTCTACAGCCACGCCATGTGTGGGGGATCATCATGCATACACTCGAATGGAAGCTTTTATGTGTATTAAGTATGTCCATTAGAAGCACTTTCACCATAGATCATTCAGGCGTTCTATCTACCAAGCTCATGGTCCCATGTAAATTATTTTGGTGGGGACGTCATTCTCTAAAAGGGTAACTGTTAACTAATTGATATTATAATACTTCATTCAGGTTTAACCCATGAAAGATACACCCGATAATATCACCACCGCATTGGAGATTCGAGAAGGCGAGATGACATCTCTAGATCGGGATCGTTCTTCAACCCCCAAATAGTTTTAACTTGGACACATTGACAGAAGCAACGAGAGGGGCTTCATGGAGATAGTAAAATCAAGAGGTTTTGATGTTGTATACAAAGGCATAACTTCCAAGGGCACAGAAATAGCAGCAAGAAAGCTATCCTCCAAGTCTGCCCAATGGACAAGGGTATTTATGAATAAAATAAAACTTGTAGCCAAGGTGCAGCACAGCTACTTAGCTATTGCATGGACGAATAAAAAATGTAGCTCATTCAGAAGTACTTTCCCACTAACTGTCGCCACACCATCTGCATCTTCGCAAATACAACCATCATGTTCTGATTTACCTGGATGCCCTTCTTCGTCGATTATTAGTGTGGAAAGTGCGGGTAGTGTCTAAAGCTATCAGCTCATCAAACGCCAGAGTCACAGCAATAACGAAGGTCACCAAACCGAAGCCGAATCTGCCTATGTCCTTACCCAGCAGAAGCTTAGGCTGGAGGGAAAGTGCCTTGCAAGAAGAAACACAGTCAAGTTTGCAGTGTGACCTTTGGCTCATTGCGACTGGTCGCTGAGTCGCAAATACCTCAGATAAATGATTGATGCGACTCCTCGACTTTCCGACTATGTGACCTATTTTCAAGTCGCAGATCTCCATAGGTCGCAGGGTCGCAATCTTCAAGCAGGAAAGCAATGTGTGACCCAACCTAAAATGCGACTATACGACCCTTTCAAGTCACAGATCTCTGCAGGTCGCAGGGTCACAAATATTTGAGCATGAAAGCAATGTGCGAACCAGCCTCAAATGTGACTATGCTACCCTTTCAAGTCACAGATCTCCGCAGGTCGCAGGGTCGAAAATCAAAAGCAATGTGCAACCCAGCCTCAAATGCGACTATGCGACCCTTTCAAGTCGCAGATCTCCGTAGGTCACAAGGTCGCAAATATTTGAGCATGAAAGCAATGTGTGACCCAGCCTCAAATGCGACTATGTGACCCTTTCAAGTCGCAGATCTCCGCAGGTCGCAGGGTCGCAAATCTTCGAGCATGAAAGCAACATGCGACCCAACCTCAAATGCGACTATGTGACCCTTTCAAGTCGCAGATCTCCACAGGTCGCAGGGTCGCAATCTTCAAGCATGAAAGCAATGTGTGATCCAGCCTCAAATGCGACTATGCGACCCTTTTAAGTCGCAGATCTCCATAGCTCGCAGGATCGCAATCTTCAAGCAGGAAAGTAATGTGCAACCCAGCCTAAAATGTGACTATGCGACCGTTTAGTAGTTTATATCTTCACCCAGGTCGCAAATGACTCAAGGTCGTGGGTTGCAAGTAACCCCTGGGTCGCAGGTCATAAATGGACCAAGTCGCAAGCCAGCCCAACAGTTAGGAAGACCAGGAGTCAAGGGAAATTCAAAGGACATCTCAGCCTATATATACAACTTCGGGAAATCAAACAAAGGGGACTTTTAGCTCTGCAATTAAAGCCAATATGACAGAGGAATTGAGGCTGGAGAGCTAGAGGCACTTAGCTCTTGGTATCAAGTAGAGATAGAAGTAGCGAGGCTAGGGTTTTTGTATCATGCATTGAGATGAATAGCCCATATTACACTATTGGTTTTTGACGAGTTGTAAACATGTATTTGACATTGCAGTAGCATAAATAATATATTCTCTTTCTGGCACTGATTCACGCGCTTGTTTGTGGTGATAGTACTAGCTGTCTAATATTTCACTATGTTGTGTGGATGCTTTCATGCATGCAATTGATTATGAACTAATTCACAGTGGTTACATGTACGTTTTCTCTTGAATCAGTGTTTATTTGTTTCTTGCCACGTCAGTGATCTATTGTGAACTAATTTGCAGTTAACTTTCAGCATGTTTTCTTTCATGTATGTCTAACTGGTTTTTCGGCTCACTGATCCCACTCATGGCATACCCCCATTTTTATTTTACTGCTTAAACTTTCTTGTATCTTTGTTTATGGTTTGTCAATCTTGGGCTGATTTTGCTTCACTGATTGGTCATTTCACCTTTCCCTTTGCTTCATCATCTTCTCATCCGACAACCAAGAGTGGAAACACTTATGGCGGAAACCGGGCCCACATAACCGGATGGGGCTCCTATCCCAAATGGTGTGAGGTCTAATTGGGACCTTTCACCAGGGAGACCCCCTCGTTGTCGGCAGTACAATTTTTCTCGTCAACAAAATTGGCACTAAAAGGAGGGCCAGATGACAAGATGAGCCCTTAGAGCCTACAGTTAGTCTCATATATGTAATGGCTCATCCCCAAATCATTCTCCCGAGATGTTTATCAGATTTATCTGGTTTTCGATGCTCAATCCCCGATGAACCTTGGTATCACTTGTCCCAGTTAAAATTCGATGGTGAGAACAAAGTTTCCATAACCGAACACCTTTCGGATTTCTGTGAGTTTTGTGAGTGTTACGAAATTGACGATGAGGAATTGGCTTGTGTTCTTTTCTCCCTCACTCTCGAAGTTAGCGTTAAGAAATGGTGTCACACATTATTGGCAACTTCCATCCATTCATTCGAGCAGCTTGCCGGTGAATTACAACAAGCTTTTCACAGGTATGATTTTCAAAATGTATTAATAAAGTTAAATGAGACCAAAATGGAATCGCAAGATTCTCTAGAGGAGTTCTCTATCAGATTTGTTCATTATTGTTTTGAGTTATATGAAAGGGATGTCGATTGGACATATTTAATTGAACAATTTCGACAGGTGGTTTTTGTTTCCCTTGAACAATTTCAATCGAAAACCAAGCCTGATCCTAGTGTTTGCTATGATGACCCTCAAGTTGCCAGTTGTTCAGACTTTGTCCCTAAAGTTTCCTTGTCTATCTCCCCAAGTCCAAAACACATTCAGGCCTCCAAGAAGAGTATTACTATTTGTGACATTCCTATTCCTCCTCCTGAATTTCCGTGTAATGGAGTTATGGTCGCAAAAGTTATGAGTAATGATAGACATGTGCAAGAAAATAAAACCTTTTGTACCACCTCTGAATCTTTCATGCACCCTGTCAAATCAGAGCTTGAAAACCATATTGGCCCAACATCTCTCCCTGTTAATGAAACCTATCTTGAGTCCATTAAATGTTTACCTACGCACAGTCCTAAATATCATTCACATACAGATAATAAATTGAGTCGTGGCCCAGATAAAGTTGATTTCCCTACAAAATCATTGGATCATGATGGGCATGCGAAATCATTGGCCTCTCCGGATGACACTGATGTGTGAGATGAAGGTCCTTGTACAGTTGATACCCCCACATATGAATCATTTCTTCCATTTTTCCCTATTTTATTTCCTGAGTCGGCCACATCAGTAATTTCTTCAAGTCATTCAAAATTGTCTTATACTAGTATTGACAACAATCACGAACGTGCGAGTGGTGTTTCACAATCATATTACAAAATTGATGAATATCTTGTGTCTGGTCTTTTTCATCCACAATCTTTAAATAACCAAAAGAGTGACTTTATGTCTCATCAACCTCAATATGTTTCTTTTATTGATCCATCCCAATTGTTAACCCAAGGGGAACCTAACATGCCAGGTACCCAACCTGATAAAATTGATGGCTCCAATGATCACTACTTATGTGAAAACATATTCACTCATGCCTCTGAGAACTATCATTCGTATCTATCTGTCGACCATATGAAGCCACCGAAATTTGATGATCCACTTTGTGATGATTCAGAGACCCATCAAGAAATCGAAGCAATTCAGCTTCTGCTGGCAGTTATCTCAAGTTCTTACAATCCTAATGATACCCCTGAAATAAGTCAGACTAGGGTTTCTTGAGGTAAGGTTTCTAAAATGACGGTTCCCATGTATCACAATTCTCTTAGCATAATCGCGTCAGATGCCAACTCATCTGGGAAAACCTTCCATTTGAGTGATATTTCCCTAAGCACATATTTCTATTCCCTAACAGCCAGTATGCAACAACCGATATACCCTAATTTACTCACTGGAAGGAAAACACTAGCCACTATCTCTAATCTTTTTGGTTGTTGCCCAACCATTACCAGTTGCATTCAGGAACAAGAATGTGATGTCTTGCAAACCTCTCTATTGCCTGAAAATCTTCCGGTCAATTCACCCCATCCAGGGAAATCTAAAGAATCTAATACATTGGATTGCCAATTTTTCAGTTCGCAAACATTTGTCCAAATTAGAAATGAGCCCACTGACGGTTGTCCAATCACCACAAACAATTATCACATCCATTCGCCAGTTGATCTCATGAAACTATCAAAGTTTGGAAGCCCCCCGCTCAAAGGTCCAGAGTTTGTCCAAGACGGTGAGGCATTTCAGCCTCTGCTGAAGGTTACTTCGGATCCTCACATCCTTGATGAAACCCAGGGACAAATTCGAACTAGGGTTTTCAAAATTAGGGTTTCTGCAAGTGGATTCGCAAGCATCTCAAATTCGCCTAGCAGATGCCTATTTTTTCCGTTCTATCAAATTGATCATCCTCAACATTATGATGAGATTCCTAGCTGGTTTGACAGACCATACCCGATGAATATGCCTGCAAATAGGAAATGTTTTACCTCACTTCCGTCGGATTTAGGGTTGTACACACATGGATGTGTGTCGTTTATAGATGATTTTAGGTTTCAAGAACATATTTCTGTGCATCAGGATGAAAGTGAAATTCAGCTTGAATAATCCATTCTGGCACATTCTCTAGTAAGTATCCATGACCTTCTTGTTGTTGCACATGCTCTTCAGGTAATTCTTGTTGTTGGTGCACAATTTTGTATATTGGCTCTGATTGTGAACATTGTTGTTCTTGCAAGACGGGAACTAATGTGGTGACTGCACTAGAAAGTTGGTTTCACATAACCCGACTGCCTCTTTGGTTAAACTAGGGTTTTAGGTTTAGGCTAGCTAGGATCTGTTAATAAAGTTTGTTAGTTCATGTTATTAATTAGGTGTACTTGCGAAAGTTTGCTTTATGGTTTAAAATGATGTTCGATGTCTTCTTTTACGGTCAGTAGCTTTATGCATTATAATTTTCTATTTATTTTGCATTCGTTTCTCTTTCAATTTGCTTTTTGCTGCATACTATTCAAATAATCACTGCATGTGCTTTGCCTTATTTTTTTCAGCCTGCAACTAGTTCATCTTTCTCGCACATGGCATTGCATTGTGTCATAAGCCTCTTCTGTTGCATCACGTTGTATGTTTTCTTCCTCACATAATTTTCACTGGTTGTTGAGATGGCTGTGAAAGTTTTTCTACATTGCATGCCATTGCATGAGCCTTCATTGAACCTAGGGTCTTGAAACCCTCAGTTCCCAAACTAGATTTCTTACTCCCCCTTGCACAGGTTTAAATTTGGATGGATTGCTTTTACCTCTTTGCATGCATTGAAATCTTGATGATATTTCTTACTTGTTTTTTCCCTGATTGTTGAAACCCTAACTCCTTTGTTTGTGTGAGGTTGTGATGGTTACCTCAAGAGGCAGCTTCTCAGAATAGGTCATCAAAGTCATGTTCTCACAATAATTCCTATGAGTATAAATTCATTAGCCAGGGAGATACGAGCTGGTGCTTGTGGGGAACCCTAACGAGTTTGAATGACCTATATCCACAACCTTAGTCTTGTGCGCCTTAGTCTTGAATATCTTAATGATTTGTTTTTCATAGTTCGCCTATGGGTGGGAGATGGGGTGAAGGCTTGGCATGAGGGCAAACCCAAATCAGAGTATCTTTCAGTTTCTTTCAAACAAGAAACAACCTCTCTTTCCCGTAAAATAAGTCGGGATCCCTCATCCACCCATGAAAATAAGTTCCACGAGCACATGCAAATAAGTGCTACAAGCACATCAAAAAATAAAAATAATAAGGGTAAAGGATTGAGAAAGGCTTCCTACGCAAAGAGGTAACGCAATGACTCTGCCGGGGTACTAACCAGGCTCGCTGGGAGTGGAGCAACGTTTTTTATTTCTTGAGGTGACTCCGTCGGGGTACTATCCAGGCCTACTGGCAGCGAAGCAACACCAGAAACTTATTTTAAAATTCTGAATATAATAAGTCCACTTCCTTTCTCTCCACATCATCATCAAACTATTGGCATCTGTGACCTTCCGCTTTGACGTTTTTTGATTAACATGACCTAGTTGAGGCACAAGGATTGGGCATATCGGTAAAGGTCTAAGTAATACAAAGAGTACCCACAAAAATTGTTCAATATTCCTTTGCATCACTATTTGGACTCAGAGTATTATTGGGACATTGAAAGAGATGTTGGATTCTACCAATGGTTCGCCATTTGCTGTAGTCGCTACAACACCACCCAAAATTTTGGGTATATACAAAATTTCGGGTCCCCCTTTGCTCGCTTAGCCATTAAGGTTTTGACCCAGCCTATAGTTAGTGACATCCCTGTGACCTATTCCCAGCCCCTCGTAAACCTTCTCACCATCATGACGAGATACTTTTGCTGCATCCACACCATGTGGGGGGGGATCATCATGCATATACTCAAATGGAAGCTTTTATGTGTATTAAGTATGTCCATTAGAAGCAGTTTCACCATAGATCATTTAGGTATTCTATCTACCAAGCTCATGGTCCCATCTAAATTATTTTGGTGGGGACATCATTCTCTAAAAGGGTAACTGTGAACTAATTGATATTATAATACTTCATGCAGGTTTAACCCATGAAAGATACACCCGATAATATCACCATTGCATTGGAGATTCGAGAAGGTGGGATGACATCTCTGGATCGGGATCGTTGTTTAACCCCCAAATAGTTTTAACTTGGACACATTGATAGAAGCAACGAGGGGGGCTTCATGGAGATAATAAAATCAGAGAGGGAGGTTTGATGTTGTATACAAAGTGATAACTTCCAAGGGCACAGAAACATTAGCAAGAAAGCTATCCTCCAAGTTTTCCCAACGGACAAGGGCATTTATGAATAAAATAAAACGTGTAGCCAAGGTGCAGCACATCTACTTGGCTATTGCATGGACAGATCAGAAAGGTTGCTCGTTCAGGAGTACTTGCCCACTAGTTGTCGCCACACCATCTACATCTTCACAAATACAGCCATCATGTTCTAATTTACCTAGAGGCCCTTCTTCGTCGATTATTAGTGTGGAAAATGCGGGTAGTGGCTAAATCTACCGACTCATCAAACGCCAGAGGCAGAGTAGTAATGAAGGTCGCTAAACCGAAGCCAAAGTTGCCTATGTTCTTTACCAGCAGAATCTTGGGCTGGAGGGAAAGGGCCTCGCAAGAAGAAACGTAGTCAAGTTTGCAGTGCAACCCTTGGCTTCGTTGCGACCGGTCGCTGAGTCGCAAATACCTCAGAGAAACGATCGATGTGACTTCTAGACTTTCAGACTATGCGAACTCTTTTCAAGTCACATATCTCCATAGGTCACATGATCGCAATCTTCAAGCAGGAAAGCAATGTGAAACCCAGCCTCAAATGCGACTATGTGACCCTTTCAAGTCGCAGATCTCCACAGGTCACAGGGTCGCAAATATTTGAGCATGAAATCAATGTGCGGCCCAGCCTCAAATGCGACGATGCGACCCTTTCAAGTCGTAGATCTCCGCAGGTCACAGGGTCGCAAATCTTCGAGCATGAAAGAAATGTGCGATCCAGCCTCAAATGCGACCCTTCCAAGTCGCAGATCTCCATAGGTCGTAGGGTCGCAAATCTTCGAGCATGAAAGCAATGTGCGACCCAGCCTCAAATGCGACTATGCGACCCTTTCAAGTCGCAGATCTCCGCAGGTTGCAGGGTCGCAAATCTTCGAGCATGAAAGAAATGTGCAACCTAGCCTCAAATACAACTATGCGACCCTTTCAAGTCGCAGATATGCACAGGTTGTAGGGCCACAATCTTCAAGCATGAAAGAAATGTGTGACCCAACCTCAAATGCAACTATGCGACCCTTTCAAGTCACAGATCTCCATAGGTCGCAGGGTCGCAATCTTCAAGCAAGAAAGTAATGTGTGACCCGGCCTCAAATGTGACTATGCGACCCTTTAGTAGTTTCTATCTTCGCCCAGGTCGCCAGGTCACAAATGAATCAAGGTTGCAGGTCGTAAGTAACCCCTGGGTCGCAGGTCGTAAATGGACCAAGTCGCGAGCCAGCCCAACAGTCAGGAAGACCAAGAGTCAAGGGAAACTCAAAGGACATCTCAGCCTATATATACAACTTTGGGAAATCAAGAAAAGGGGACTTTTAGCTCCACAATTAAAGCCAGTATGATAGAGGAATTAAGGCTAGAGAGCTAGAGGCACTCAGCTCTTGGTATCAAGTAGAGATAGAGGTAGCGAGGCTAGGTTTTTTGTATCATGCATTGAGATGAAGAGCCCATGTTCCACTATTGGGTTTTGATGAGTTGTAAACATGTATTTGACGTTGCAGCAACATAAATAATATATTCTCTTTCCTGCACTGATTCACGCGTTTGTTTGTGGTGATAGTACTAGTTGTCTAATATTTCACTATGTTGTGTGGATGCTTTCATGGATGCAATTGATTATGAACTAATTCATAGTGGTTGCACGTACGTTTTCCCTTGAATCGGTGTTTAATTTTTCCTTGCCACATCGGTGATCTATTGTGAACTACTTTGCAGTTAACTTCGCGTGTTTTCTTTCATGTATGTCTGACTGGTTTTTCGGCTCACTGATCCCACTCACCGCATACCCCCCTTTTTATTTTGCTACTTAGACTTACTTGTATCTTTGTTTATGGTTCGTCAATATTGGGCTGATTTTGCTTCACTGATTGGTCATTTCACCTTTTCCTTTGCTTCATCATCTTCTCATCCGACAACCAAGAGTGGAAACACTTATGGCGGCAGTCGGGCCCACATATCGGATGGAGCTCCTATCCCAAACGTTGTGAGGTCTAATTGGGACCTTTCACCGAGGAGACCCCATTGTTGTTAGCAGTACAATTTTGCCCATCAACAGTATCCAAAGCATGCCTCAAATGGCGATGTTTGAGTCGATGAATGCTTGGCCCGATTGTAAGCATGTTGAATATAGTGCAAATGTTTATCCCACAACTTAGGATGCTTACTGCAATAACCAGTAAGAATATGTCTCATCGTTTTGTTCACCAATTTTATTTGGCCATCTATTTGTGGATGCAATGTTGTGTTCTTTTTCAATTTGGTGTCCATGAGTCCCCCCCAAGCGAGAATCTCTATCACTAACAATGGATGTGGGAAACCCTAAATGTACCCATACATTTTGAAAGAACAACTGTGTAGTCCATTCAGCTGTAACCTGCTTTTTACAAGGCATCAAAATACACTTTTTTCTAAACCTATCCACAACAACATAAAGTCAATCATGACCTCTCCTAGACATAGGTAGACCTCCTAAGAAATAAATAGAAACACTTTCCCATGGACGGCAAGGTACTAGAAGTGGAATATCCAATCCCAGCTTTCTATTGCTAGGCTGACTTACATCACAGAAAGAACATCGTCTTACAAATCATGACACACTTTCTAGCATACGAGGCCAGTAACAATACCTTTGTAATTGTGCCACTGTCTTACCTACACCGAAATGACCAACAATAAGAGAAGTATGTGCTTCCCTTATGATGTTGACTCTCTCTCCATGTGGAATACATATCTTTCCAAAATTATACAACAAGTTATCATGCACATGATAATCTAATTCCTCCACTTAGTTACCTTGACACAAGTCTCATATACATTCTTAAAATCATTATGTAAAGCATATTCTTTCCAAAATTATACAACAAGTTATCATGCACATGATAATCTAATTCCTCCACTTAGTTACCTTGACACAAGTCTCATATACATTCTTAAAATCATTATGTAAAGCATATTGCTCAACATAGCTCTCATGCATGACATAAATATGCTTAAGAATAATGGATGCATTAAGAATTGGTCTAGAAAGCATATCCACGAGCTTTTTATAGATACCTTTCTTATACCTTATCAACAAGTGGAATTGTTGTAAGAAACCCATCCATCTGAAGGGCCTCGCTTGTTGTAGTTTTGTTTGTGATTGTAAGTATTGTAATGGTTGATGATCGATGTGAATGATTGTCTCCTTACCCATCAAGTAATGTTTCCACTTTTTTCACACTTTTCACTAATGCATATAATTCCTTGTTATATGTAGGATAGTTAATCATTACACCATTAAAAGTTTCAGAATGAAAATAGATGGGCTTACCAAATTGCATCAATATTGCGCCCATGGCATAATAACTTACATCGGTTTGAATCACAAATGATTATCTCAAGTGTGGAAGTGCAAGTACGGTTGTTGAACTTATTGTCTCTTTCAATGCGTCAAAAGATTTTTGTCGTTTGCCTCCCCACTAAAAAACCTACTTCACACTTGTCAATGCATGTAATGGAGCTACAATGGAATTAGAAACAAACTTTCTCCAATATTGGGATGCTCCCAAGAAACTTCTAACCTCCGTCATAGTCTTGGGTTTTTGCTAATTCAAAATGACTTCGACCTTGGAGGGATCTATATTCAACTCACCCCTTCCAACAATATCACCCAAATAGACTAAATAAGTTTACCCAAATTCACATTTTTCCATCTTTAAAGACAAATTTTCCTTCTTTAAGACATCTAACACTTGCTTGAAATGCATGATATGTTCTTCACAAGACTTGTTGAAAATCAATATGTCATCTAAGTAGACTATCAAAAAATAATCTAGAAAAGGCCTTAAAACATCATTCATAACTCGCATGAATGTAGCAAGAGGATTACAAAGCCCAACAGGCATAACCAACCATTCAAACAAACCTCGCTTTGTTTTGAATGTTGTCTTCTATATGTCTCCTTCAGCAATCCTAATCTTATGATAGCCACTCCTCAAGTCCAACTTAGTGAAATAAACAACATTTTTCAATTGATCAAGTAAATAAACGATTCTAAGAAGAGGGTAACGGTTCTTTTTTGTAATCTTGTTCAATGCATGAAAGTCCACACACATGCGCCATGTACCATCCCTCTTTGGAACTAAAACAATAGGTGACCTGCATGGCGATGTGCTTGGTCGGATGATCCCTTTATCAAGCAACTCCTAGATTTTTTTCCTAATTTCTTCATTTTCCATCATTGACATCTAGTAGATGCCAATGTTATCAAGAGGAAAATCTTGCTGCAATTGGATATCATGTTGGATTCCTCTTTTAGGAGGCAATCCTTTAGGCTCCTAAAACATCTCATCATATTGGTTAACAACCTCAACCAAATTAGATTTTAACTTTGCATCACATCCTTGAAAGGCTTCATTCTCAACATCATTCTTGGGTTTGATCATCAAAAGTACAAAACCCTTGCTAGAATTAACAAGCCTCTACATTTGTCCATCATTCACAAGTGATAGATTTATTTTATTTCAATGTGATCTAACAATGTACCAAATACCATATTTAAACAAATTATACTTGTTTTCATGGCAATGAAATATGGTTTTCCTATCATAAAGACATGGGCTTCCCAAAACAATACCACACATGTCTAATGTAACTACATCAAGTTCTACCTCATCAATGAAGTTTGAAATAATAATAAATTTCGATTTACACTTTCTAGCCACTTCCAATTTTGCATTGTCACACACCCAACCTAAAGGATAAGGTTTAGGATGAGGAATGGTTTCCAAAATCAATTTCTTAACAATGTTTTTTGGAATGAGGTTTTCTTGTGATCCACTATCAAATAAAGTGTCTATTTTGTCATGTTTTGAGATGACTCTAATATAGAAAATCTTTGTTCTTTCCTTTTAATTTTGAGTTTCATTGAGGTTATTTGAAGAACTAGTATTTGCAATGGAATCCTTACCTTTCAATCCCATGGTTGTTATCTTTGTTTCAACTCCTGAATAGGATCCTAAATCATGTTGTGTAGTTGCAGCAATCTTTTGTTTTCCTTTGTTGTTAAACTTTTTGGGTCTCATCTCACGATAAAGTTTCCAACAATGGTCTTCATCAAGGCCTTATTTTGAACAGTGTTTGCATGTGAGTTTTTCTCCCTCTTTATTGATGGAAGCATTCTTCTTCCCTTTTCCTTTGAATTTTCTCTTTCTGTTTTCTCCCCTCTTTAATGGATTTTTATTTCCCTCTTGTGGAACTTTCTTCCCTCTTGCTTCTAGATGTGTTGCATATACACAAACTTCATCTAGATTTGTAGGGTTAAACATGAGAATTGTGTGTCTCAAGTAGTTATGTAAACCTCCAATGTATTTGAGTAAAGTTTCTTGAGAGGATAAATCTACACCGAAAATCAATGCTCTACTTATAAACCCTTGGGTATAAATTTGCACACTTTGACCCTTTAATTGCTTAATTTTTTTCTAATCCATTATAGTTTTTTTCATGTATGTTAAAGGATAAAATTGTCTTCTTAGTGTAGCCACGAAATCATTCCAAGAAGTTATGATCTTACCTCTTTTCATGAGATCCTCTTGTGTTTTGGCTACCCACCAAATGAGTGTTGCACTTTCCAACCTTAATGAAGCAAGTTGATTTTGGTCTCATCATATCTGATCCTTTGTATCCTCCAGTGCACTTCAAACTAACAAACCCAATTATCCAATTTCTCAGCATTTACCTCTCCATTATACACAGGCAATTCAAACTTTATGTCAAGTTTTAAAAGTAGAGTTTTACCATGTCCCTTTGGAGAATGTGGAGGTGTTTATGAAGGGGTTGATGTAGAAGATGATGATGGTGAAGATAAATGTGAGGAGAAAGGTGGAGGTAGAGGTGGTTTATCACCATTTCCTCCATTCCCTTTTAGAGTTTTGTCTCCATTTCCTCCTTGAGTTTTTTTCCTCATAAAGAAATTTCACTATCTCAGTGATGTCAAAGAATGTTTTTTTTTAAATCCTTCTCATCCTTAGTCATGTTGTCAGAATCTCCTTCATGTGCCATGACTGCTGAGGCCTTTGGTGACACTTGAGGTGAAACTTGTGGTGAATATTGTGGCAAATGTGCTCACCTTGAACTAGCTTGAGGACTTTCTTCCACAAGTTTTCCTTCTCCTCTTTTGAGCTTCAACTTTGTAAGCATCAGAAAACACTTGCAATAGAATTAAACCTTCAATACAACCGAAGAACCTAATCTCTGATACAAAACTGATTTGTATTTGAAAACTTGAAGGCTTGATGAAATTTTCAATTTTCAATTTATGTCTTTTATGCAATTAGGAAAGTTGCAATAACACATAAATTAAGTGCTTAAACTCATTTTTGCAACATAAAACAGAGACAATAATACCATAAATAGAAACACAAGACATAAAAAAAAAATCAGGAGTTCACCCCTCTTGGGGTATATCTCCTGGTCCAGCTTCTAATGTTGGGGCTCTTTCATTATGCGCTCAAATATGTGTTTACATGGATTTGAAGTGCTCAAAATGGAAAAATAATGTCTCCAACGGTTCCATAATAGTCAAAAACCCCTAGTTGGGCTCTTGTTGCACCCAATTTGGTAAAAAGCCAAAGAATTTGTGCTCTGGTGAAAATTTGTTGCTAATTGATCTACAAGTCGCACCCACCTGCACATCATCCTACAATTTCTACCATTTCTGGCACCACTAGGCAACAAATTTTCCCCACGCCAGAAAGATTCGCGTTGGATTGGGTGCATTTTTTCACCTTGTTTAAATACGTAGCTACCCCCATGAGCGGAAAAATTGGGGCCACGTGGTGCAACTATCGCCATATGATCTAGCCGGTTTGAATTAACGTGCCAACGGTTGACCACTATGCAACAATGGTTTAGATGGTGGAATTATGGTTCTAGTTTGAATTATTGTGCCATACCATAACTCCAACCACGACCTCGAACCATGGTATGCACTGTGGTAGGGTTTCAAAACCCGCCAAAACTTTAAACCATAACCTCGACTCCATTTGAATCGTAGTAATGAATGGTGGTTTCGCTTGTGGGTTCCAACTGCATGTTGAACTATGGTTGGCTGGCGTATTAATTGTGGCTTGGGGTCGAGATTAGGACCCAACCCATGGTGCCCCGACTTGTGGTCTCGTGGGTTGGGTTGACCAGGAACCAGGGCCTAACCCTGGCCTCATCCCCCAATCACAATTCACAAAAACTTTAAAAAGGACTTTGCCACCATATATGTTAAGTACCACCCATGGCGGAGAGGTAAGGCTTTGTGTTGCTACTCTGCAGGACGGTAATTCGAATATATGAGAGGTTTGTTTGGTCGATAACAAAATTTTACACCACTGTGAGGAGGCCATGTGGTGGCCAAATATTGGCCCACATGGCCTCCATTCATTGGTCCACTTCAAAATACCAACAACAAATCAAAATGAAGTAGAAATCGACCAATCAAAGGAGGAAACTTGGCGAAAAATCGTTGGTCTTGAAAATACAATCAGCCTGCCCAGCCACCCTACCCAGTCAGCGTACCTGGCCAACCTGCAAACTTTTTTAGTTGTTTATGAAAACAGTCAAAACGCAATATCGGGATCTTACAATGTCGGTTTTTAGTGATTCAAGTTTCATTGGATTCAATGTGACGAATTTTGAGCACCTTACTGATCCCCTGGATCACTCCTCCCCACTGGAAGATTTTGGACCTCCAAAATATCAATTTCATTCAACAAACAAATGAGGGTACAATCCCTCACCCTTCCAATCTCAATACATTTGGCTTTCCTTGGAGTTGTCCCTTTGAGCCCCACACGAAGGTACTCTATATTCCCTCGTTTTGAAGTCCTTGTTTTCCTGTCAAGGATAGTGTCTTGCTGGAATTTTTCAATATATTCAAGAAAGAAATATTCAGTCAAAGGAATATGAACATTCTCTTCTTGATCTTCAATCAAAGGAGGCTCATACAATATCGAATTCCCAACATTAACAAATGCATAGATTTGCATATATGAAGGCAATTCTAACCTGAAGGCATTATTACCAATATTTGCCAACATATTGAATGGACCATATCAAATTGGTTTTAGTTTTTTACCTTCTCCTTGGAGTCTTTCTTTACTAATGTGAAGCCAAAATTCATCTCCCACTTAGAAACTATGATCCACACGATGCTTATCATGTCTTATCTTGTACTTGGCTTGACTATTTTCCCATTGTTCTTGAAATGTCTGATGCATTAATTGAACTTATTCAATGAACCTTTTGGTCTTATATATGTCACTATGTCTATCAATAGAAACATCTTTTTCACAGATACAATCTAAAGGATATTTTGGTAAGTAGCCCAAGCATGCCTCAAATGGTGATGTTTGAGTCGATGAATACTTAGCCCGGTTGTAAGCATGTTAAATATAGTGTGAAAATGTTCATCCTACAACTTAGGATGCTTGCTGCAATAACCCCGAAGAAGATGTATCATCGTTTTGTTCAACACTTCAGTTTGGTTATCTCTTTGTGGATGGAATGTTGCGCTCTTTTTCAATTTGGTGTCCATGAGTCCCCACAAGCTTGACCAAATGTTATCGACAAAGCGAGAATCTTGATCACTAACATTGGATGTGGCCAACCCAAAATGTACCCATACATTCTGAAAGAACAACTGTGTAGTCTGTTCAGATGTAACCTGCGTTTTACAAGGAATCAAAATACACATTTTGTTGAACATGTCCACAACTACATAAAGATAATCATGACCTCTCCTAGACATAGGTAGACCTCCTACAAAATCCATAGAAAAAATTTCCCACAGAGAGGAAGCTACTGGAAGTGGAGTATGCAATCCCAACTTTCTATTGCTAGACTGACTGACATCACATAAAGAACATCCTCTTACAAATCGTGACACGCTTTCAAGCATATGAGGCTAGTAACAATACCTCTGTAATTGTGCCACTGTCTTACCTACACCGAAATGGCCAACAATAAGAGAAGTATGCACTTCCCTTATGATGTTGACTCTCTCTCCCTGTGGAATACATAGCTTGCCAAGATGATACAACAATTTATCATGCACATGAACATATAATTAATCTACTTGGTTACCTTGGGACACAAAGTTGTATATGAATCCTTTAAATCATTATTTAAAGCATATAGCTCAACATAGCTCTCATGCATGACAGAAATAGGCTTAAGAATAATGGATGCACTAATAATTGGTCTAGAAAGCATATCAACAACCTTGTTATAGATACCTTTCTTATACCTTATCACCAAGTGGAATTGTTGTAAGAAACCCATCCATCTGAAGTGCCTCTCTTGTTGTAGATTTGTTTGTGATTGCAAGTATTGCAATGGTTGATGATCGGTGTGAATGATTGTTTCCTTACCCATCAAGTAATGTTTCCACTTTTTCACACTTTGCACCAATGTATACAATTCCTTATCATATGTAGCATAGTTAATCACTGCACCATTAAAAGTTTCATAATTAAAATTGATGGGCTTACTATGTTGCAGCAAGATTACACCCATGGCATAATCACTTGCATTGGTTTTATCTCAAATGATTGTATCAAGTTTGGAAGTGCAGGTATGGGTGTTGAACTGATTCTCTCTTTAAATGCATCAAAAGCTTTTTGTTGTTTTCCTCCCCACTAAAAAATTGCTTCACACGTGTTAATGCATGTAATGAAGCTGCAATGGAAGAAAAGTTAGAAATTAACTTTCTCAAATATTGGGCCACTCCCAAGAAACTTCTAACCTCTGTCACAGTATTGGGTTTTGGCCAATTCAAAATGACTTCGACCTTGCAGAAATATATCTTCAACTCAGCCCCTCCAACAATATGACCCAATTAGACTAAAGAATTTTCCCCAAATTCACATTTCAACATCTTTAAAAACAAAATTTCCTTCTTTAAGACATCTAACACTTGGTTGACATGCATGATGTGTTCTTCACGAGACTTGTTGAAAATCAATATGTCATCTAAGTAGACTATCACAAAATCATGTAGAAAAGGCCTTAAAACATCATTCATATCCTGCATGAATGTAGAAGGAGCATTACAAAGCCCAAAAGGCATAAACAACCATTCAAACAAACCTTGCTTTGTTTTGAATGTTGTCTTCCATATGTCTCCTTTAGCAATCCTAATCTGATGATAGTCATTCCTCAAGTCCAACCTAATGAAATAAACAACATATTTCAATTGATCAAGTAAATCATCGATTTTAGGAAGAGGGTAACGGTTCTTTACCGTTATCTTGTTCAATTCACGAAATTCCACACATATGCGCCATGAACCATCCTTCTTTGGCACTAAAACAATAGGTGACATGCATGGCGATGTGCTTGGTTGGATGATCCCTTTATCAACCAAATCCTGGATTTGTTTCTTAATTTTTGCATTTTCCATCACTGACATTTGGTACATGCCAATGTTAGGAAGAGGACAATCTTGTTGCAATTGGATCTCATGTTGGATTCCTATTTTAGGAGGCAATCCTTTAGGCTCTTGAAACATCTCATCATATTGGTTAACAAACTCAACCAAATCAGATTTTAACTTTGCATCACATCCTTGAAAGGCTTCATTCTTAACATCATTCTTGGGTTTGATCATCAAAAGTACAAAATTTTTGCTAGAATTAACAATTCTCTTAATTTTTCCATCATTCACAAGTTACAAATTCAGTTTCTTGTGATGTGCTCTAACAATGTACTCAATGCCATCTTTAAACAAATGATACTTGTTTTCATGGAGATGAAAGATGGCTTTCCTATCATAAAGATATGGGCTTCCCAAAACAATTCCACATATTTCTAATGGAACTACATCAAGTTCTACCTCATCAATGAAGTTTGCAATAATGGTGAATTTCAATTTGCACTTTCTAGTCACTTGCAATTTTGCATTGTCACACACCCAACCTAAAGGATAAGGTTTAGGAAGAGGAATGGTTTCCAAATTCAAATTTTTGACAATGTTTTCTGTAATGAGTTTTGCTTGTGATCCACTATCAAATAAAGTGTCTAGTTGTGTAGTTGCAACAATCTTTTGTTTTCCTTTCTTGTTAAACTTTTTGGGTCTCATCTCATGATGAAGTTTCCAACAATGGTCTTCATCATGGCCTTCTTTTGAACAATGTTTGGACGTAATTTTTCTCCCTCGTTCTTGATTGAAACACTCTTCTTCCCTTTTCCTTTGAATTTTCCCTTTCATTTGTGTCCACTCTTGAATGGATTTTTGCTACCCTCTTGTGGAACATTCTCCCCTCTTTCTTCTAGATGTGTTTCCTGTACACAAACTTCATCTAGATTTGTAGGGTTAAACATGAGAACTGTGTGTCTAAAGTAGCTATGTAAACCTCCAATGTATTTGAGTAAAGTATCTTGCAAGGATAAATCTACACCCAAAATCAATGTTTTCCTTCTAAACTCTTGGTTATAACTTTGCACACTTTGACCCTTTAATTGCCTAAAGTTTTGCCAGTCCATTATAGCTTTCTGCATGTATGCTAAAGAATAAATTGTCTTCTCAATGTAGACACAAAATCATTCCAAGAAGTTATGATCTTACCTCTTTTCTTGAGATCCTCTTACGTTTTGGCTTCCCACCATGTGTGTATTGCACTTTCCAACCTTAATGAAGCAAAATTAATTTTGGTCTCATCATTTTTGATCCTTTGTATATTGGAATATACTTCAAGCTAACGAACCCAATTATCTAATTTCTCAGCATTTACCTCTCCATTATACATGGCCAATTTAAACTTTATGTCAAGTTTTAAAAATGGAGTTTTACCATGTCCCTTTGGAGATTGTGGAGGTGTTTGTGAAGGGGTTGATGTAGAAGATGATGATGGTGAATATGAAGGTCAGGAGAAAAGTCGAGGTAGAGGTGGTTTTTGACTCAATTTGGTAAAAAACTAAAGAAGTTGTGCTCTGGTGAAATTTTTTTGCTAACTAATCTATAAATCGCACCCATCTGCACAACATCCTACAATTTCTACCATTTTCGGCACCGTTGGGCGACAAGTTCACCCCGGTCCAGTGAGATTCGCGTTGGATTAGGTGAATCTTGTTGCCTAGTTTAAATTTGCAGTGACCCCTATGAGTAGACATATCGGGGCCACGTGGCACAACTATCGCCATAGGATCCAAGCAGTTTGAATTAACGCATAAACGATTGACCACTCTCCAACTATGGTTTGGTTGGCGGAACTGTGGATCGAGTTTGAATTACCGCACCATACCATAACTCCAACCCCGACCTCGAACCATGTTTTGCACTGTGGTAGGGTTTCAAAACCCACGAGAGCTTTAAACCATAACCTTGACTCCGTTAGAACCATAGTAATGAACGGTGGTTCCGTTTGTGGGTTCCAACTGCATGCTGAACTGTGGTTGGTTGACGTATTAAATGTGGCTTGGTGTCGGGATTATGCCCTAGCCCCTGGCACCACGACTTGAGGTCTCGTGGTTTGGGGTGATTGGGGACCAGGGCCTAACCCCGGCCCCGTCCCCCAAACATAATTCAAATAAAATTTAAAAAGTACTTTTCCACCATATATGTTAAGTAACACCCGTGGCGGAGTGGTAAGGCTCTGTGTTTCCACTCTTTAGTTTGGCAATTCGAATTGTCGGGAGGTTTGTTTGGCTGATAACAAAATTTTACACCATTGTGAGGAGGCCACGTGGTGGCCAACCATTGGCCCACGTGGCCTCCATTCATTGGCCCACTTCAAAATACCAACAACCATTCAAAATGAAGCAGAAATCGACCAATCAAAGGAGGACACTTGGCGAGAAACCATTGGTCCTAAAAACACAATCAACCTGCCCAGTCAGCATACCTGACCAACCTACAAACTTTTTTAGTTGCTTAGGAAAACAACCCGAACGTGATATCGGAGCATACGATATCGGTTTTGGGTGATTCGAGTTGCGTTGGATTCAGGGTGACGAGATATTCGTTTTGGCACTAGTTTGGAGCACTTTTGAAAACTTTCAATTTTGAGCACTTTACTGATTCCTTGGATCATTTCTCCCCACTGGAAGCCTTTGGACCTCCAAAATATCCTTTTCAATCAAAAAACAGATGAGGGTAGAGTTCCCTCACCCTTCCAATCTCAATCCATTTGGCTTTGCTTGGATTTGTACCTTTGAGCCCCACACGAAGGTACTCCATGTTCCCTCATTTTGAAGTCCTTTTTCTCCTGTCAACGATAGTGTCTTGCTGCTATTCTTCAAGATATTCAGGAGGGAAATATTTAATTGAAGTAATTTTAACATTCTCTTCTTGATCTTGAATCAAAGGATCCTCATAAAATCTCAAATTCTTAACATTAACAACTCCATAGATTTGCATATATGAAGGCAAATCTAACCTTAAGGCATTATTACCTACCTTTTCCAAAATCTTGAATGGACCATATCAAATTGGTTTCAGTTTTTTACCATCTCCTTGGAGTCTTTCTTTACTAATTTGAAGTCAAAATTCATCTCCCACTTGGAAATTGTGATCCACATGATGCTTATCATGTCTTGTCTTGTACTTGGCTTGACTCATTTCTAATTGTCCTTGAACTGTCTAATGCACCAATTGAACTTGTTCAATGAATCTTTTGGCCTTATCTATGCCACTATGTCCATCAATAATAAATTTTTTCCTAAAGATAAAATATAAAGGAGATTTTGGTAACTATCCCAAGCATGCCTCAAATGGTGTTGTTTGAGTCGATGATGCTTGGCCTAGTTGTAAGCATGTTGAATATAGTGCAAATGTTCATCCCACAACTTAGGATTCTTTCTGCAATAACCATGAAGAAGATTTATCACCGTTCTCTTCACCACATCTGTTTGCGGATGGAATATTGTGCTCTTTTTCAATTTGGTGTCCATGAGTCCCCACAATATTGACCATAAGTTCCTGATAAAGTGAGAATCTCAATCACTAATAATGGATGTGGGCAGCCAAAATGTACAAATACATTCTGAAAGAACAACTATGTCGTATGTTCAGTTGTAACCTGCTTTTTACAAGGCATCAAAATACACATTTTGTTGAACCTATCCACAACTACATAAAGATAATCATGACCTCTCCTAGACATAGGTAGACCTACAAAATCCATAGAAACACTTTCCCATAGATAGGAAGGTACTAGAAGTGGAGTATACAGTCCCAAATTTATATTGCTAGGTTTACTAACATCACATAAAGAACATCCTCTTACAAACCGTGACAAACTTTCAAGCATACGAGGGCAGTAACAATACCTCTGTAATTGTGCCACTATCTTACCTACACCGAAATGACCAACAATAAGAGAAGTATCCACTTCCCTTATGATGTTGACTCTCTCTCCCTATGGAATACATAGCTTGCCGATATTATACAACAAGTTATCATGCACATGATAATATAATTCCTTTACTTGGGTTACCTTGACACAAAGTTGAATATAAATCCTTAAAATCATTATTTAAATCATATTGCTCAACATAGCTCTCATGCATGACAGAAATATGCTTAAGAATAATGGATGCACTAATAATTTGTCTAGAAAGCATATATGCAACCTTGTTATAGATACCTTTTTTATACCTTATTACCAAGTGGAATTGTTGTAAGAAACCCATCCATCTGAAGTTCCTCACTTTTTGTAGCTTCGTTTTTTATTGCAAGTATTGTAATGGTTGATGATTGGTGTGAATGATTGTTTCCTTACCCATTAATTAATGTTTCCACTTTTTCACACTTTGCACCAATGCATACAATTCCTTGTCATATTTAATATAGTAAATCACTGCACCATTAAAAGTTTCAAAATGAAAATAGAGGGGCTTACCATGTTGCATCAATACCACGCCCATTCCATACTCATTTGCATTAGTTTTTATCTCAAATTATTGTCTCAAATTTGGAAGTTCAAGTACGGGTGTTGAATTGATTCTCTCTTTCAATGCATCAAAAGATTTTGTTGTTTGCCTCCCCACTGAAAAATTTTCTTCACACTTGTCAATGCATGTAATGGAGCAGCAATGGAAGAAAAGTTAGAAATGAACTTTCTCCAATATTGGGATACTCCCAAGAAAATTCTAACCTCTGTCACAGTATTGGGTTTGGGCCAATTCAAAATGACTTTGACCTTGTATAAATCTATCTTCAACTCACCCCCTCTAACAATATGAGCCAATTAAACTAAATAATTTTTCCCAAATTCACATTTTGACATCTTTAAAAACAACTTTTCTTTCTTTAAGACATTGTTATAGCCGCTACAACACCCTCCGAAATTTGGCATCAGTCTAAAATTTCAGAGCCCCTGTTGCTTTTGATGACATACATGAGGACAGGCTCATCACACAGCATCAATCCTAGACCTCGAGGGTCCACCCCGGACAGGTAACCTCATATCAAAAGTTGGCTTTAGGTGATTTCTTCTAAGTATAGTCGCAGAGTCGCACTTCCCTCAACCTTCAAACTTCTGTGACTTAGCGACCCTGTGAATAGCCAAGGTCGCCAGGTCGTTCAGTCGCAAACTATTTCAAAAGCTGGCCTTTACGACCATGCGACCTCGCGACCCAACGACCTTCCAAGTCTCCAGGTCGCAAGGTCACAAGGTCGTAAATGTACACAAATAACCTCCCATGCAACCTTGCGACTGCCAATAAGGCCCGCACATGCGACTCCTTTATATATAAAAAGGTCACGTAGGTCGCATTTGACCTGCACGATGGAGTTCACAAAGCGTCTGACTGACCAACCAGAGTGCGTATTCTTCCAGGAAAGTCATCGAAGCCTCATGCATTTGTTGTTTCTTTTAACTGTTAACCCTACCTAACCCTTCTCCCCTAGCTAGGCTATTAAACATCGTAGATTCATATCAACAATAGCCCCCTTCCTTGGGCCATTTCCCCCTCTAAAGCTCCTTTTCTCTCCAGCTAATCCCATCATGCCCATACCAACTTTGGCCCTTTTGGCTACCCTCTGTTACTTTGGATATCCATTCCCAAGCCTGCTATGATCCCTTCAAACTTGATTCCCCTCCTTTTATTTGATTTTTTCCCCATGTTCCTCATAGGTCGCACTGACCTATTTTCGCCCAGAAAATCCCTAATGCAACCTCATGACTTTGCGACCTCGCGACCTGGTCGCTGGGTCACCAAGTCGCAAAGGTTTGATCTTTCACGCAGATGCAACCCTGCGACCCCGCGACTAGGTTTCCAAGTCGCATCCCATACACCCCGAAGCCTTTGCAATCGATACAGGTCACAATAACCTAGAACTCCATGGTGCAACCTATCTTGTTGATCGATCAGCCTCCCGGACTGGCCATGACACTAGTTGGTTTAGTCAGGTGATTTTCCCTATTATCCTCCATGTCGTCTGTCTTATCGTCGGACTGTTTTTTGAATATGCCAGGTGATATTGAAGATGAGCTCAAGTGCGTCTCTATCTCTTCGGCCTCAAGTGACATGGGGCCCCTAGCAGTTCGCAGATGACACAAGAGCCCAAAAATTGATCCACCAGAGGGTGACACACCTCCACCACCGAATCCTATCTATGGAGACACAACCTGTGTTTTTGGAAAGGGTGCAAAAATGTCTTAATATGAAATTTACCAAGAGTTCACAAAGTAGGAATTTCCGAAGGACCTTGTAGACCGACATGTATACATACAGGTGAAGAGATCCAAACTGCACTATGTGGCTACTCACCCTCCAATCTTCCCCTATGCGAAAGTGATCGAATGGATCCTCTAAAAGGTAGACTCAAAGCACTGGGTAATCCGAGACCATGCCGGAAAATCCTTCGCCAACCTATCCCTAGGGGATGCCGAAGTATATTATTCACTTCCAAGTAAAGAAGAATCCTTCAATGCCCATTGGATAGCGACACATGACATGCTAGTACAGGACACCCTGAGAAGCTGGTGGGAAGACCCCGAAAAGTTCAAGGGGAAGAAAGATCAAGAATATAAGACCGAGGGTCTGAGCAAAGTGTATAGGCTCGTCGCGGCCATGATGTGCCAGATGTATGGTAGGATGGATGCCACTACCTTCAATGGAGCATGGGTCCCTCTCATGTACGTAGTCACCACCTATGATACTCGCTTTAACTGGGCCCATCTATTAATCTCAGCTCTAAGGGAAAACATATCAACAACGCAGGTACCAGAAGAAGGGTTACTATTAGAGTTCTATATGGCCTCCTACCTGTTAGATGCAGTATGCTCACGATGTCGCTTTGATAATTGGTTGCATAATTGGAATGCAGTCACCGGAGGCCCAATTCATATGAACTTGAATATTTTATGGGACACCAAATAAAAGTAGGACATCAATGTGATCTCATAAAAGTTCATCACCGCGTTGTATCGTCATCTCTTCGGGGAAGATCCATCTTGCATGTCCAGAAGAGCCATGGAAACTGTCATCAAGGTATCCCACTGGTTTCCCATAAGAGAAGGCACCTTCATCAGGGTCTTTGGATCTTTCAAGCAACCCCATGCACTACCCAAGTTCGTTATAGATAAGTTGTTGTTACAAGAAATATGCTACCAGATGAGGAGCGGTTTTTCCAAAACACTGAGTAAGGATAAGAAGAAACCATGGCCTACCCTCCTACTCACCATTGGCGCCTACATTGTCAAAGGCTTCAAGGAAGTATATGAGGAAGCTGAAAACATAAGGGATTTCCTTTTTGTGAGCTTGTATTTCCGGTCCTATGGCCCAGAGAGGATCATCCCTGCGCACTACAAGCGAGCTAAGTTTAACTGGACATATCAACACACAGAGACCACCTTGGAGGATGAAGTGAGGAACTGGTATAACACGCTCAGGGAGGCAGCCCTGGAAAAGGAATTTGATTTAGATGGAAACCAAGGAGATCAGTCTCAAGATCATCAGAACCTACAGGATAGAGATGATGCCATGAAGCGAAAAACACCGACGGGAGGAGCATCTAATTCTCGGCCCAAGAAACCCAAGAGCACCTGGGGAGATAAACCTCCGTAGAATACATAAGAAAATGGAGAGAAAGAGACTGAGTAACAACGAAATGCCGAGAGAAAACAAAGGGAATAAGAGCTTAAGAAGTCCTAAGACGCTCTGGCACAATAGTAAGCAAAAGAGAGCCGAAGGCAATAGGAAGAAGAAAAACAAAAGAAACAACAAGAATAAGAACAGAGGGAAAAGCAACTGAGAGAGGAAAAAAAAAAAAATCAAGCAGAATAGGCTCACAAGAAGAAAGAATAATAAGAACAACAGAGAAGAGAAGCAGAAAGTAGGTTGAAACAAGAACAAGACAGAGAAGAGGTAGAGAAAATAAGAAAGGAAGAGGAAGCCCGAAAATAATAGGGAGAGGCAACCAAAGAGGTAGAGGGGAGCAGGTCACAACCCTTAAAATTCGGGAGATGAGCATACCTACCACCTATCCACATACCCCCATCAACTCCCATGACAAGAGAGCACTTTCCATTCTCGTAACTTGGTCTCTTAAGGGAACAAGAGGATGATGTACTAGATCTGATGAGGCTATCTTATGATCATTACACTCACAAGATCAAGCAGGAGAGGATAAAATGTCTTGCCCGGAACCCAGCCTAACCTCTGGCAGTAACCACTGAAAAGGACATAGTCCTGGACACCAGGAAAAATCCCATAATGATAGCATATGTCGGAACCACTTTCGTAGCTTCCACAAAAGAAAATGTCAGGAGAATGAGCAGAGAGATATTATTACTGCAAAACAGGCTATGTATAGTTGAGCAGAGGGCCACTCAAGCAGAAAAGGAAAAGAAGGCCCTGAAAACCGAAAATCAGCGCTCCAGCTTGTACTCACCCAAGCCGATGGACTACAAGCCACCATCCAAGGAGAGTTGGACATCATGGGTAGGACCATGGTACAAGTCTACGAATAAATGATGAGGCTAAGGTAAACAATTGCTCCCTTGGTAGGGGCCCAAGCATAATGAAGGAAGAAGTTTGCCTCTACAACGCTTGACAACATATTGGCATGGTCTGAGAGATACTTGCAAGCCCCTACCACTCTACCAAAGAAGGATAGGATCCGCACCCAAAATGAAAAGGTACAGATGCGGATGAAGCTACGATCCTAGGATAAGCTCACGAAATATGTAGACAAGGTAATGACTGCATACAAGCATCTCATCAGCGGTATCGACTCAATGGTAGAAGTGCATCATATACCTTCCATGGGTAACTTGACCCAACAAAAGGCGCGTGAAGAAGTATTGAAAGATATTAAATCATTTCTAGATCCAATCAGACAGGCAGCTATCTTAAAGGACCTCCCAACTACTAGGGAAAACATCGTACAATATGTCATCGAACCAGTCAGGATATACACCAAGCTGGCTTCGTTGTCCAATCAGATCAATTCAAAGAAGCGCACGCTAGTTCTGGATGCACTTGAATGCTTGCACAATCTCAGTGAGGACATGCCTCAACTCACCCTAATAGGCACTAAATATCAAGCCTGGTAGACCTATCTCAAGGAGCAGTAGCAGGTGGAAACCCCAGCCCTCTCTATCAAAAAACTGCTCCCATGAAATTAACTGGAAAAATAGGTTGCAGGTCACAAAAGCCATAGGGTCGCAAGTCGCGACCCTACTCAAGTCGCAGGTCGCAGTTGCTCCCAAGTCGCAGATCATCCCAATAGTTAGGGGGCGAAGAGACATGGTAGCCCAAAATTAACTTTTGTTCTATATGTACTCCCTCGGGAGAGATTGTAAGGACCCTTGTTTTGGACTCCAAAAGGAGAGAGATATAATTGTATAACACTGAATGTATGTTCCGCAAATGAATACAAATGAATGTTTTGGATCTCAGTATTGGATCTGATGGAGGCTTTCATGTATTGACACCATGAATATAGTTCTTTTGAATGTTTGATACTACTCGTAACTAACTAGTCTGTATTTATGTTCATACATTGTTTAAGTGTTTGAGCTCTTTTGATATGTGGATGATGTACGATGGTTTAATGTAGGGATATGTTAACTACATTGCTTGTTGATATGTACCTAAATCTCTTCTGAAATATGCTTAGGTAACTGAACAAAATTTGATCACAGTGAAATGTTTCTCTTATGTTCAAGTGAGCCTTCGTATGAGTATGGCCCTAATGATTTTTTTCTAACAACACTCCTCATGGGTTGCATGCTTTAAATTTTGCTTTGCTATTCGTGGTGTTTCATTTGCAGGGTATCCGTTAACCATTGACTTTTCTTCATCCAGCAGCCATACATTCTCATGATTGCGAATCCCCTCTCTATTCGAGAAAGGGCACATATCTCACCAGTGTAATGGCAACCAGGCCCACATACCAGATGGGATCCCTATCACAAATGGTGTAGAGTCTAGTTGGGATTTTATACTAGGGAGATTCCCTTACTGTTGGCAAGTCAATTTTTCTCATCAACAAGCATCTAACACTTGCTTGACATGCATGATATGTTCTTCACGAGACTTGTTGAAAAATCAATATGTCATCTAAGTAGACTATCATGAAATCATCTAGAAAAGGCCTTAAAACATCATTCATAACCCACTTGAATGTCGAAGGAACATTACAAAGCCCAAAAGGCATAACCAACCATTCAAACAAACATTGCTTTGTTTTGAATGTTGTCTTCCATATGTCTCCTTCATAAATCCTAATATGACGATAGCCACTCCTCAAGTCCAACTTAGTGAAATAAAAAACATCCTTGAATTGATCAATTAAATCATCGATTCTAGGAAGAGGGTAATTGTTCTTTACCGTAATCTTGTTTTATGCATGAAATTCCACACACATGTGCCATGTAACATCCTTCTTTGGCACTAAAACAATAGGTGACCCACATGGCGATGTGCTTGGTTGGATTATCGCTTTATCAAGCAACTCCTGGATTTGTTTCTTAATTTATGCATTTTCCACCACTAACATCCGATACATGCCAATGTTAGGAAGAGGGAAATCTTGCTGCAATTGGATCTCATGTTGGATTCCTATTTTATGAGGAAATCCTTTAGGCTCCTGAAAAATCTCATCATATTGGTTAACAACCTCAACCAAATCAGATTTTAACTTTGCATCACATCCTTCAAAGGTTTCATTCTTAACATCACTCTTAGAATTGATCATCAAAAGTACAAAATTCTTGCTAGAATTAACAAGCCTCTTCATTTGTCCATCATTCACAAGTGACAAATTTAGTTTCTTATGACATGCTCTAACAATGTACTCAATACCATCTTTAAACAAATGATACTTGTTTTCATGGCGATGAAAGATCACTTCCCTATCATAAAGATATGGGCTTCCCAAAACAATACCACATATGTCTAATGGAACTACATCAATTTCTACCTCATCAATGAAGATTGTAGTAATGGCGAATTTCAATTTGCACTTTCTAGTCACTTGCAATTTTGCATTATCACACACCCAACCTAAAGGATAAGGTTTAGGATGAGGAATGGTTTCCAAATTCAATTTCTTTACAATGTTTTCTGAAATGAGGTTTGCTTGTGATGCACTATCAAATAGAGTGCCTATCTTGTTATGTTTTGAGATGAATCTAATATGGAAAATCTATATTCTTTCCTTTTTATTCTGATTTTTTTTTAGGTTATTTGAAGAACTAGTACTTGCAGTGGAATCCTTACCTTTCAATCCCATGGTTGTGACCATTGTTTCATCTCCCGAATCGGATCCTAAATCATGTTATGTAGTAGCAATAGTCTTTTGTTTTCATTTGTTGTTAAATTTTTTGTGTCTCATCTTAGGATGAAGTTTCCAACAATGGTCTTCATCGTGGCCTTCTTTTGAACAATGTTTGCATGTGAGTTTTTCTCCCTCTTTCTTGATGGAAACATTCTTCCCCCCTAATCCTTTGAATTTTTCCTTTCCTTTTTCTCCACTCTTGAATGGATTTTTGCTACCCTCTTGTGGAACATTCTTCCCTCTTGCTTCTAGATGTGTTGTCATTACAACAACTTCATCTAGATTTGTAGGGTTAAACATAAGAATTGTGTGTCTGAAGTAGCTATGTAAGCCTCCAATTGTTTTGAGTAAAGTGTCTTGAGAGGATAAATCTACACCCAAAAACAATGCTCTCCTTCTAAACTCTTGGGTATAACTTTGCACACTTTGACCCTTTAACTGCCTAAAATTTTGCCAATCCATTATAGCTTTATGCATGTATGCTAAAGGATACAAATGTCTTATTAATGCAACCACAAAATCATTCCAAGAATTTATGAGCTTACCTCTTTTCTTGATATCCTCTTGTGTTTTGGCTTCCCATCAAATAAGTGTTTCACTTTCCAACCTTAATGAAGCAAGTTGAATTTTGGTATCATCATCTTTGATCCTTTGTATCCTACAATATACTTCAAACCGACGAACCCAATTATCTAATTTCTTGGCATGGTAAAAATGGAGTTTTACCATGTCCCTTTGGAGAATGTGGAGGTGTTTGTGAAGGGGTTGATGTAGAAGATGATGACGGTGAAGATGAAGGTGAGTAGAAAGGTGGAGGTAGAGGTAGTTTATCACCATTTCCTCCATTCCCATTTGGAGTTTTGTCTCCATTTCCTACATTCCCCTTTGTAGGATTTGAGCTCTCACCATACAAAATTGAGTTCCTTTCCTCATAAAGAAATTTCACCAACTCAATCATGTCAAAGAATACTTTTCTAAAAGCCTTCTCAGCCTCTGTCGTATTTTCAAGCTCTCCTTCATGTCCCATGAATGGTGAGGCCTTTGGTGACACTTGAGGTGAAACTTGTGGTGAAGATTGTGGAAAATTTGCTATCCTTGAACTAGCTTGAGGACTTGTTCCCACAAGCTTTCCTTCTCCTCTTTCGAGCTTCAACCTTGTAAGCATAAAAAAAAACTTGCAATAGAATTAAACCTTCAATACAACCAAAAAACGTAAGCTCTGATACCAAACTTATATGTATTTGAAAACTGGAAGGTTTGATGAAATTTGAAATTTAAATGTCATGTCTTTTATGCAATTAGGAAAGTTGCAATAGCACATAAATTAAGTGTTTAAACTCAATTTTGCAGCATAAAACAGAGACAATAATACCATAAACAAAAACACAAGACAACAAAATGATGAAGGAGTTCACCCTTCATGGGCTACATCTCCTGGTCCAACTTCCAATGTTGGGCCTATTTCATTGTGTGCTCAAATATGTGTTTACATGAATTTGTAGTGCCGAGAATGCAAAAATAATGTCTCCAATGGCTCCGAAATAGTCAAAAACCCCTAGTTGGGCTCGTTCTACACTCAATTTGGTCAAAAACTAAAGAAATTGTGCTCTGGTGAAAATTTGCTGCTATTGATCTACAAACCTCACCCACCTGCAATGCATGCTACAATTTATGCCATTTTCGGCACCGTTGGGTGACAAATTCAACTCGCACCATCGAGATTCGTGCCGAATTGGGTGCATTTTGTCGCCTAGTTTAAATGTGCAGTGACCCCATGAGCAGACATATCGGGGCCACGTGGCGCAAATATCGTCGTAAGATCCGTGTGGTTTGAAATAACACACCAATAGTTGACCACTCTGCAACTATGGTTTGGTTGGTGGAACTTTGGTTCTGGTTTGAATTACCATGTCATACCATAACTCCAACCTCTACCTCGAACCATGGTATGCACTGTGGTAGGGTTTCAAAACCCGCCAAAACTTTAAACCATAACCCCGACACCGTTTAAACCGTAGTAATGAATAGTGGTTATGCCTGTAGGTTCCAACTGCATGTTGAACTATGGTTGGTTGACGTATTAACTGTGGCTTGGGGTCGAGGTTAGGCCCTAGCCCCTAGGGCCCCGACCTGCGGTCTCATGGGTTGGGGTGACTGGGGACCAAGGCTTAACCCTGACCCCATCCCCCAAACATAATTCAAATAAACTTTAAAAATGACTTCTCCACCATATATGTTAAGTAACACCCATGGCAGAGCGGTAAGGCTCTGTGTTGCTAATCTACAGGTCTGCAGTTCGAACCATTAGGGGGTCTGTTCGACCGATAACGAAATTTTACACCACTGTGAGGAGGCCACGTGGCGGGCAACCATTTGCCCACATGGGCTCCATTCATTGGTCCACTTAAAAGTACCAACAACTAATAAAAATGAAACAGAAATGAACCAATCAAAGGAGGACACTTGGCATAAAATCATTGGTCCTGAAAACACAATCAACCTGCCTAGTTAGCATACCTAACCAACTTGCAATTTTTTTTAGATGTTTAGGAAAACAGTCAGAATGCAATATCAAGAGCATAAAATATCTGTTTTGAGTGATTTGAGTTGCGTTGGATTCAAGGTGATGAGATCTTCGTTTTGGCACCAGTTTCGAGCACTTTTGAACACTTTGAATTTGGATCACTTTACTGATCCCCTGGATCATTTATAATCTCATACAATAACATTTCGACAATACTCCGATCCTTTTTTATGCAAGAATTTTCATTCCAAATCAAAGACACACAAGATGGCCTTAAGTAATTTGGCTTCATTATAAAGCCAAACTACTACAGGAAACTTCATCTAGCATGGTCGATAAAAAAAGTGGAGGATAGACTAAACATTTAGAATAGTAAATTGTTGTCTAATGGTGGTCTTCTAGTTCTCGTTAAGTCAATATTGAAAGTAATGCCTGCGTATTAGACATTGATAGTGGGCATTCCAAAAGGTTTTATAAACAAGATGAGGAGTTTGAGCTTTAAATTTTTTTGGTCAAGAAACAAATCCTTCGATGGTATCCCCTTAGTAAGTTGGAAAACCATTACGAAGCCCAAACCTTTAGGCGGTTGGGGGCTAAAAAACCTAGATCTTTTCAACAAATCCATTGCTGCTAAAAGTCTGTGGTGAATTTTAAATAACAAAAGCTTATTCGGTAAGGTTCTCAAAGGAAAATATATTGGGGGTAAAACTTAGATTGAATGGATTGGGTGTACCAGGAAACTAGTGGAAAATTATTCAATTGTGTGGCGTGCCCTTTCAAATGCTTTTCCTATTATCGAGCACTGGATTGCTTGGAAAATTGGGGATGGACGAAGTGCCATATTTGGAAAAGACCCATGGGCAGGAGAAGGGGAATACTATTCATTATCCGATAACACTATTTCATGCCTCCATAGGTTTGGGATATTTTTCCTAGTTGATACAAAAGATCAAAAAAATAGCAAGTGAGGAATTGGGGCATGGAAATCTGCCTAAGGTGGCTGAGGAATGGACAAATTTCATGGGGCTTCTAGTCTTGGCAATGATCATACTTTCCATTGATGATGATGATTAGCTGATATGGTAAAAAAATACTTCAATTCGAATTTTCTTGGCTAAGCTCGAATATCAAGCTCTCATGGAGAACCAATCAAACACGATACTTGAGTGGCGGTGGAGGCACCTATGGAAGCACAAGGGGTCGATCAAGTGCAAGATAGAATTGTGGTTGGCCTTATCCAACAAGCTCCTCACTTGAGACAACTATATCAAAAGTTGATAAAGTAAGCGTAACTCCTCCATGCAGAGGAGAAGGTCATCCTTGCGTTCATTTCACTTGAATATAACTTTGCCCTTTTTCTTTTATTTTTCTAATAGAGGTTGATGGTGTGAAGGTACTATTTTTTCCAACCTCAAGAATTACCCATATCAGGGACCGAATTCAAGACTAAAGCCATGGCCTCAAAATCAAACACATTTTTTTGTTCTCCAATGACCTCTTATTCAATGTCTTCAATTTCCCGTTGAATGCCCAATGGAGTGTGCTGGTGATATTTGTTTGCAAATGCATGGGATCTAGAATGGTTGTTAAGAGCATTGCAGTCATTAGCTCCCCTACTAGAATGTGCCTGTTGGGAGGGCATGGGTGCTCACAATATAGACAAGAGGTGAAATACGGCTGGTTGGGCAAGGTGGTGAGGGAGACACCACAAATAGTAGCAAATGATGAAATGTTAGGCAAAGCTCAGAGAATGAGGATGAACTGAGAATTGTGACTAGAGACAGATGAAAGGAAAATGAGACCAAAAGGGTAGTTGGGCCTAAGCTAGAGATCATGAGATACATATTGAAGAAAACAAAAAATAATAGGACCCGGGAGAAACCATATACTTGAGGCAGGGAAATCCAGTCGCGGTGAGAGGAGGAGGCAACCAGGCATGAGGAGTGAAAGCCAACCCCTCACAACCGATAGACTCTCCACACAACAGTTTGATAAAAAAGATGTGAATGGAGCTCTAAATTAAAAATGACTAAGGATAAGAAGAAGGACCAAGCCAGGAGGACCTAGTCTTTTTTTTTGCCAAGCGCAAGCAAGGAGGAAAAAAGTTACCTCTAGGCATTGATAGTCCCTAAGCGGACTTTATAACTTTCTATTCGTGAGAGCACAAGGTAATGAATAAAATTGAGACCTTCCCCTTTGAATAACATTACCTTTGCGAGGTAAATTAGGGCTAGAAACGCCATCAATGGTGGCCTCCAAACCAAAGGATTCATTGGGAGATGAATCCCAATAGCCTCACCTCCATGTATAAATACATGTTCATTTTTCATTAAATAAACATTCTGATTTGCGGAGTTACCTCCTAGTTTGACATGGTATCAGAGCCAGTCCCACTATTGGCATTTTTGCCTGTGGTGTAACTCCCTCATTCCTTTGCTCAGTCAATTTTTATGCTATTTTCTGCTGCTCCATTAAATTTTTGTACTGTAATTCTGCATTTTTTTTTAAATTTATCTCTGCAACTTCTGCACAGCTCTGAGTTTTGCAGATTCTGAAGATTCTACAGTCTGCAATTCCTGCATTTCTGCAGTCCTGCAAATATCTGCAGTTCTGCAGCCCTTGAAATATCTGCAATTCAAAATTTGTAACGGCCTTTCAGCCTCCCTCTCTCCAACGCTCCCTTCCTCTCACAACCCTGCGTCCTTACACTCTCCCCGCCCCCTCACATCTCCCCTCTTCCCCATCGCCTTCCCCAACACCTTCTCCCTCTACACTATGCCCCACTCAACGCCTGCTCCATTTAACACAGCGTGGTATACATCGCCTCAACGCCATTCCATATTTTAGCTCGCATGGTATCGGCTCCTCTGCAACTGTAACGCACCGCCCACCATTCACTGCCATCCCCTATCACTGTGCATTTCTTATCCCTGTTTATAATACCACTGCACGTTGTTTATAATACCACATCACTATTTATAATACACGCCTCCCTCACTGCTATCTCTCCCCATACACCCGCACGCCCTCACTGCTATCTCTCCCTGCATTCCCCACGCCAACTACAACAGTTCTTCACCACTACTCCTCACTCCGTCCTGATGCATATCCAACTCCAATAACTCCACGTTGTCTTTGTAATATATCGCTCCCTCCCACCATAATACAATACGTTGTCTTTGTAATATCGTTCTCCGCCCACCATATACCACCCCCACGCAAATTTGAATACCACCATATTACCAACGTCTATTCATAACACGCTCTCACCCGACTGTTCAAAGTTCTCTTCCGCCTCCACGACTCCCTTGTGGCCTCACGGCCCTCCTCCCTTCATAATACCGCCCTTCAACACCAGTCATATACCATTCCTCCCTTACCACTGTTCAATACAATACGCACTGTTTTTAACACCACTCCAGCATTTTATTCTGCCCCTCCACCCTGTAATATGCTGTCATACCTTATGTTCATTAATACCGCCCTCTGTCCACTATTTTCGCCCCCATTCATTTAAAGAATCCGCCCTCTGTCCACTATTTCATAGCACCGCCAGTCATTCACTCCATACTACTCTCTGTCCACCTATCATTCACTCCATAGTTCGTTCAAATCTGTCATATTATACTCCATCTCCTCCCCAACCATATAATATAGTACCCATACAAAAAAAAAATCTCTCCAAAACAATATATATATATATATATATATATATATATATATATATATATATATATATATATATATTGGTTCATAATTTAGTATTTTCAGCAAGAGTTTTTGTCCTTCTAAATTGAGTATATTTTTCAGCAAAGAGTTTTTTGTTTTCTCTCCTTCAAAAGAAATTTTCCAGCAAAGTTTTTTTTCTCCTCCTTCAAAAGAAGATGACAGTCCCTTTGTCTTCTAAAGAGGCTGCATACTTGGCACATAGAGAAAAGAGTCATGCTTCAGATTCCTCCAGAGAAAGAGATGGCAAAAGAGGAAGAGGAAGAGGAAGAAGAAACTTCAGAGAAAAGGGGGGCAGAAAATCTGACACACATTGGGAGAAAATTGAGCAGCAAAGAAATCAAGACAAAGGTAAAACTAATGACAAAGACAAAGGTAAAGCACCTGAATCTGCTCATTATTTTTTAGCACATTGTAACAATGGAGTAACTGAAGACTTGTTTGATGTTTCATTTACTTCATGGAGAGATGATTGGTTGCTAGATTCAGGAGCAACATGTCACATGACATTTAGAAAATATTTTTTTGAAGAATTCACTGACAAAGTTGATGGAGCAATATATTTCGCAGATAAATCCAAACTCAAGCCATCAGGGCTTGGCACAGTCAGGCTTAAACTGCCTGGTCTTCCAGATCATATTCTACATGAGGTTCTATACCTCCCTGAGTTGAGGAGAAACTTGTTGTCCCTGGTCCAAATCCGCGAGCAAGGACACTCCATTCACTTGTTTGATGGCAAGGCAGAGGTCAGAAAAGCATCAGATCACTCACTTGTCATGGAGGGAATAGAAGAAGGGAGACTCTTGAAGCTGAAAGGTTCATCCGCTCATGCTCAAAACTTTGCATTCAGTTCACATCATGATGAAGGTACATTCCCATCAAGTCTTTTATGGCATGCTAGATTTGGACACTTAAACTATGAAAGCCTTCGTTTGTTGAAGAAAAATGGTGTTAATGGACTGCCTACAATTCCTAGAAAACCTAAGGAATGTGATGCTTGTATTCTATGAAAGCATAGCAAACAGCCATTTCATGATTCACACCTCCAGAGCACATAGAAAAATTGAGCTTGTTCATTCAGATTTATGTGGCCCTATGCCTGTTGCTTCTGCAAATGGAAAAAAATACATGATGACATTTATTGATGACTACACCAGAATGTGTTGGATTTACTTATTGAAGAACAAGTCTGATGCTTTTCAAACATTCAAGAATTTTCATGCATGGATAGAAAATGATGCACAAACACATATTGGCTCTCTACGTACTGATAATGGAAAATAATACACTTCAAACGAATTTGAAAATTATCTTCGTCAACATGGAATCAAACATCAAACAATTGTGCCATATAATCCCCAACAGAACGGTGTAGCTGAAAGAATGAACATAACTATTTTAAATATGGTTCGCTCCATGTTATTTTTCAAGAATGTAAAATTGATGATTTGGGCTGATGCAGTTGTATGTGTTGTTTACATAAAGAATAGGTGTCCTTCAAGTTCAATTAGAAACAAAACTCCTTTTGAAATGTGGCATGGCCACATTCCTTTGGTAAAGCATTTCAGGGTCTTTGGGTCCACCTGTTATGCCTTGATACCCAAGGGTCAAAGGAACAAACTTGGTGCTAGAAGTCGAAAGTGTATCTTCTTGGGGTACTCCAATACCTCCAAAGGATATCGTCTCTATGATGAAGCAAATAAGAAGTTTGTGATAGCAAGAGATGTCATATTCCTTGAATCTTCCAAGAGTGACAAGGTTGTTGAGCGGCAACTTGATCGCCTGGATAGATTCACACATGCAAAGTCTTTCCAAGAATTTGATAATGAGATTCCACATCTTGAAGGGGGGATTCCGATATTGAATCAAACAGTGGAATCATGTCCTGAAGCACTCTCTCCCCCACATGAAGAAACAACCACGGATGACACATTGAATGATGTGATTGACCGAATTGGGAGATTGAATCTTGAATCAATCCCAACTCAGTCAAGTGAGCAGCCTGGGCCATCTCAGAAAGGTCCTCCCAAATGGCTAACAAAGATAGTGGATAATGTTCATCCTGATGAGGTTGGAAAAACAGGAACAAGAAGTTCCACTCAACAAATCGAAGGTGATGTAGATAATTCTGATTCTCCTGTTGATATGGATATTGCTTATAACTGTGAATTGAGTTTGTCTACAGATCATGAACCAACTTCCTTCAAAGAAGCCGCTTCTCATGATGAATGGAAAGAAGCGATGCAGAAGGAGTATGATGCCTTGATAAAGAATGGCACTTGGAAGCTGGTTGATCCGCCTTTGGGAACAAAACCAATTGGCTGTAAGTGGGTCTACAAGAACAAGTATAAATCAAATGGCTCACTTGACAAGCACAAGGCCAGGCTTGTGGCAAAAGGTTTTGCACAAAAAGAAGGAATCAATTATGAAGAAAATTTTGCTCCCACAACAAAATGGACCACCATCCGGACTCTCTTTGCCCTAGCAGCTCAGAATGGATGGAAAGTCCATCAGATGGATGTAAAAACAATTTTTTTGAATGGAGATCTAAAGGAGAAAGTTTATATGTCCCAGCCAGAGGGATTTGTGGTAAAGGGTAAAGAACACAAAGTTTGCAAGCTTATAAAATCCTTGTATGGCCTCAAGCAAGCATCACGAGCCTGGTATGAGAAATTAACCGAGCATCTTCTGAAACTTGACTTCAAACATTTTGATCTTGATGATGCAACTTTGTTTGTTAAGAAAGTTGGAAAAACAGTTGTATATCTTGTGGTATATGTAGATGATATTTTGATAACAGGGAACAATGAGAGCTATATTGCATCCATGAAGAAAGAATTGAAGAAAGGTTTTGAAATGACTGATTTGGGTCATGTTCATTACTATCTAGGTATTGAAGTAATTCAACATCCTAAATTTATATTTCTTTCTCAAAAGAAGTACATTGGAGATCTCTTGAACAATTTTGGCATGGATGAATGTAATCCCTTAACCACTCCAATGGAACAAAACTTGAAGCTCACATCTATTGAAGGGAAGGAATTTGAGGATGCAACTAAGTATAGACAGCGTGTAGGAAGTCTTATCTACCTGACCACCACCAGACCTGACATTTCATTTGCTGTTGGAATCCTCTCAAGGTTCATGCAAAAACCTTGTGAAGGACATTGGTCTGCTGCAAAAAGAGTGCTAAGGTACTTGAAGGGGACTCAAGACTTTGGACTCAAATATACACAGGTAGGCGACTTCATCTTGACCGGATACTCTGATTCAGACTTTGATGGCGACAAAGAAACAGGGGTGTCTACTACAGGTTACACCATGAGTCTTGGATCAGGAGCTGTCTCATGGAGATCATGCAAACAGTCAGTTCCAGCAGATTCCACGACCGAGGTAGAATATGTGGCAGCAGCTGAAGCAACAAAAGAAATTGTGTGGCTCCGGAAGATCCTGGAAGATTTGCAGATGAAACAAATGTATTCCACACCACTCATGATCAACAACACTTCTGCAATAAAGTTGGCCAAGAACCCAAAGTTCCATGATCGAACAAAGCACATCAATACAAAATACCATCTAATTCGACATCATGTTCAAGCCAAAACCATCCATCTACATCATTGTTCCACAAATGAGCAAGCTGCTGATATATTCACCAAAGCACTTGGCAGAGAAAAGTTTGAAAAGTTCAGATCGATGCTTGGACTCACCAACATCCCTTCGGATTAAAGGGGGGAATGTTGACACCTAATCTTATGGGTTGGGTGTGGATATGTAATATTGTATAATAAATAATATTAGGAAATAAGGAAGGCCAAGAGTCATTGGGAGATGAATCCCAATAGCCTCACCTCCATGTATAAATACATGTTCATTCTTCATTCAATAAACATTCTGATTTGCGGAGTTACCTCCTGGTTTAACAGGTATGTATGAAGTAAATATAATATTTTATTTTTTTATTTTTTTTATTATAATTACATCGAAGGTGTTCTCTTTGCTGGCTTTGGCTGGGAAACATTGTTCATCTCAGCCAATCCCAACAATCCACATATGCTCAAGATTTTCCCTTCTACCCTGTCAAAATTTGACACTTGGTGGGCATCCTACCTCCTGCTGTCCAATCCTTCGCTGGCCCGTGCTGCTGTCATCTCGTTCACTCGCCTCCCAGGAGTTGGACGACATGCCTTCGGTGTCCTTTGGCTCTTTTTAATGAGCAAGTACTAGTATATAATTATGTTGAGAGATATTTTTTTATAATTGAAGTTGAGGCATATGTGCAATTTTTTTTTTTCCTAACATTGAGTTGAAACATATTATTTAGAACTAATATCAATAATAATAAAACACTTTAATTTTATTTTGATTTCTCGACATGTTGAGCGAGCGCTGAGAGCGCTGTGAGGTTGCACTTGCTACAGTGAGGCGACCCGATCAAGCTAGGGTTCGCTCCCATGGAGGTGTCGGGCACGCCTCAGGTACCTCCCCCTCCCCCTCCTCCGCCATCATCTGTCGATGCCTTCAATCTGCTCCTGGCTGGATTGTCGTAGAAGAAAAAGACTGAAGCAGCCAAGTTTGTTAAGAAGCTAGAGGATATTCCTGAAATTTCCCTGCCTCCAGAGGCTCCGATCCAAGTAGCCCTGTCCTTGGCTGAGCCTGCCCTCGTTGGCCAGTTCACTGGACTCTAGCCTTCTCCTAAATCCACTAAGAACTGGGTCAACAAGAATTGGGCACCCTTGATTAAGAACTTCGTCACATCTTATTTTTTGGGACGAGGGTTCTTCCTCTTTGAATTCTCCTCAAAAGATGACAAGGATTTGATTTTCCAGAATGGCCCCCCAGGGTCTTTATCTTAACAAATGGACGTTGGATTTCGACCCTGCAGTCGATGTGCCCACGGCAGTCCCGGTGTGGGTCAGGCTCTCAAACCTTCTAGTTCACTGTTTGAACTAGGACTCTTTGAAGCACATCAGTAATGCCCTTGGGAAATTCATAGACCTGGAAAACAACAAAGATCAATATGACTGTGCCAGAATCTGCGTAGAAGTAGATCTAGAGGTGGGTCTCCCAGAAGCCATCAAAATCAATGTCGGTAGCTGGACTCATGTGCAGAAACTAGATTATGAGCAGCTACCCTTCAAATGCTGGAAATGCCACGTCTACGGCCACTTCGCTAGAGGATGCCCATCCAATGTTGAGTTAGAAAAAGGTAAGGAGGAGGGCTGGAATCAAGTTAAGCGTTCCAAGACTTCTCACAAGCCAGGGGGTCCAAATGGTAAAGGCCCCCAACAGGCCCTTGCTCAACATCCCCCTCCCAAAATGGAGCAAGAAAATAAATTTGCTCCGCTAAGCTCGCAAATAGAAAAGACTCAGGAAGCCGAGATTCAAAAAATAGTCTCCCCTGCAAAAGGCACCCCTTCTTATTCTCCCAAGGGGACAAGTGTTGCAGAGAGCTCCAAAGGAAACATCGTAGAAGTTGAGGATGAAGAGCAAGAATCGGAAGGCTCGAAGGAAGAAGGGGAAATAGGAGGATCCCAAGCCTCGGTAAGGAGATCCACAAGAGGCCGCAAGACAGATCGGGAAAAAAGAGAGCAGGAAACGTACAAAGATAAGCTTTGGGGCAGCCAGCCAACCCTTGAGAAGCTATTAGCAACAAAACCAAAGATGGAGAGAAACCAGCCCCAAGGCTCCAAGGGAGCCCACCAGAAACATAAATGATGAAGGTCATCTCCTGGAACTGTAGAGGTATGGGGAGCAGAATCAAAGAAGAAGCTATCAAAAGTTTAATAAGGATAGAAGCTCCTGACATACTCCTCATTCAGGAGACCAAAATGGAGGACAATGTCTTCCTGCATGCAAGTAAGAAACTCTGGAACAAATGTGAAGCAAAAGCAGTCTCAACCCAAGGGGCTTCCGGTGGGCTGGGCACTCTCTGGAACGCTAGTAAGTTCTTAGTTATTTCTGAGACCCCCAACTCTCATTGATTGTTATTAAAAATGTAGCATCTAGTCACAAAAGAGATCTTTTGTCTCTTCAATGTGTATGTCCCAATTAACGTTGGGGAAAAAAGGCCTGTTGGGACTCCATAAGAAACCAAGCAGACCTTGTGAATCTGGAAAATACCATCATTTTCGGCGACCTCAACCTCACTCTTCTTTCGGTAGATAAGAGAGGAGGCAACATTGTTCGAGATCCGGCAAGGGAAGGGGTGAAGGACCTAATGCAGGACTGGGATCTGCTGGACATTAAGCCAATCTCCGGTAAGTACACTTGGACTAATAAAAGAGTAGGTCCTAGTCATATCGCTGCTAGAATTAACAGATTCTTCATCCAAATTTCTTTCCTTTTGCTTGGATTAGAGGCTAGAGTTCATATTCTCCCCTGCAACACCTCTGATCACAAACCCATCAAGCTTGAGCTCTTGGCTTAGCTTGATCTTGGGCCTATTCCCTTCAGATTTAGCCCTCTCTGGGCCAAGGAGCCTGACTTCATGCAAATATTCAAGGATATTTGGATACAGCCTGTCAAAGGCTCCCCCTTTTTTGTATGGGAGGAGAAACTCAGAAGAGTGAAAGTGGCTCTGAAAAGTTGGGCCAAATCTCTGCCCAATCCTGCCACTGAAAGGAAAAAAATCCAAAGCATTTTGGATAACCATCATCTCCAGGCTGAAGAAGTTGATATTACAAAAGAGATTCTAGACAAAGAGGCCCATCTCCAGCAAAATTCCCATAAGGCCTGCCTAGTTGAAGAAGAATACTGGAGACTTAAGTCTTGCAGTCTTTGGCTTAAAGCAGGGGATAGGAATTCCTCTTTTTTTCACAAGCAAGCTCAGGCAAGGAAATGCACCAACTCCGTTACTGAAATCAAGGAAGGTCCTATTATTCACAAGGACTTTGTAAACATTGAAAGAGCAGCCTTCCCTCACTTCAAAAGCTTGTATAGCGAACTGGATCAGAACTTTGACATGTTGGACGTGGTTCCCCCCTCGATTTCAGCCGAGATGAATCACCTTCTAGAAGCTAAAGTCACTAAGAACGAAGTAAAGGATGCCCTCTTTGCTATGGACCCCAATAAAGCCCCTGTGCTGGACGGATTCTCAGCCAGGTTTCTCCAAATCTGTTGGCCGATTGTGGAAAAAGACCTCTTCAAAATGGTCCTAAAGTCCCAAGCATGCAAGAAAATTGGAGGCAGCACTAACTCCGCTTTCCTTGCCCTCATCCCCAAGGAGAAAGGAGCCAACTCCTTCAACAGGTTTCCCCTGATCTCGCTTTGCAACATTGGGTACAAACTGATTACCAAATTAATTGCTAACAGATTGAAGCTCATCCTCCCCAAAATCATTCCGAAAAATCAAGGAGGCTTCATTCATGGAAGGTAGATTGTGGACAATTTCATATTAGTCCAAGAGGCAATCCATTCAAGTCTGCATCGCAACGAAAAAGGTATGGTTGTCAAACTTGATTTAGCAAATGAATTTGATCGAGTTAGGCATAGTTTCCTGTTGAAAGTCTTGCATAAGCTTGGATTTCGAGTGAGCTTTATAAATTGGATCCAGGCCTGCATCTCAGAGCCTTGGATTGCCCCTTTAGTGGATGGCAGAGCTGCCGACTTCTTCAAAGCCATAAGAGGACTCAGACAGGGGTGCCCCCTCTCACCTCTGCTCTTTGTCCTTCAAGCCTCAGTCCTCAGTTTTTTATTTAGACAAGAAGTTGCTGGAACAAGAGATCACTGGGCTCTGCATAGAAAGAGGAGTTAAAAACATCAATCATTCCCTCTTCGCTGATGACACCCTACTGCTGGGGATTGCTTCTGTGCCTATGGCTTCCAGATTTAAAGGAGTTCTGGATGAGTTTTGTAGGGATTTGGGAAGCATATTAAATAATGGTAAATGCCACATCTATTGTTGGAACATTTCACCCAGCCTGCTTAACTCCATTTCTAGATGCTTTGGTTTCACTGCCTCCTCTACTTGCTTCCTTCAAGTACCTGGGACTTCCCATTTTCCTCAAAAGAGCCTACAACAGAGACTGGATTCCCCAATTGGAGAAATTCAAGAACAAGCTACAGGCCTGGGGATTCTCCTGGTTCAACATTGCTAGCAAGACTGTTCTCATCAAATCTGTTCTCAACAGTCTCCCCTTATTCCAATTCTCTATTCTCCTTGCTCCCACTGGCATACTCAGAAAGATGGAGGAGATCATTCGCCAATTATTTTGGAAAGGTGGCAAACAGAACGAGAAAAAGATCTCGCTAGTCAATTGGGAATCCATCTCCAAACCTCTGTTGGAAGGGGGTCTGAATTTCAAAAATCTTTATAACCAAAATATTGCAATGCGTGCTAAAATAATCTGGAAATCATAGCTCCTAATCTAGGCTGGGCTCAATTAGCTCTATGGCGTAAATATTTCAAAGGCAAACGTTCTCGCTGCTTAGATCAAGCTCTTCCTCAATCAAATTCACCTTTTTTGAAACTCTGTGTCAAAGCCTGCCTTCTAATCAAAACTCATGCATATTGGGTTCTTGACAATGGTAAAAGGATCAACCTGTGGATCGACAGAATCATGAACAACGATCCGTTGGAGGACTGCAACTCTCTCCAGTCGCTGTGCAGATGGATGAACGAGGCATGCCTGTGCTCTCTGTGGGACATTTCAAATTGGCATGGCTCATGCTGGGTTGGTTGGAAACGCATCCAAACGCCCCCGGAGCTCCTGCATAACTACAATGTTCTGCTTTCCAAGCTTCATGGTATGGTTCCAACGCTAGCTCGAAAAATTGACACTAGAGGATGGGGATCGCAAATTGGAGGTTACACTGTGGCACAAGGCTACACCAAACTGTGCGAGTGTCCTCATGTAGCTCCGAACCCTGCGCCATGGAAAGGGATATGGCACTATACCTCTTTACCCAAAATTGACCACTTTAGTTGGCTGTTATGCCATTGCAAAATATTGACTGATGAAAACTTGCAGAAGCGAGGTTTTCATGGCCCTTCAAGGTGCAGCCTATGCATGGAAAAAGAGGAAAGCGTTACTCATCTAATGCTTGAATGCAAATTCACATTGCAAATTTGGTTCGAGCTGTTGGGAATTTGGAACTCCAAATTCACTCTTCCAAGCTCCATCCCTGAACTGTTCGCAAATTGGCTGCATAGGTATCCTAGTCCCCCTCCAAAAAACAAGGTTATCAAAGTTGCTTGGTCCTCCCTCCCAAAAATAATTTGCTGGCAGATTTGGCTTGAACGAAATAAAAGGATCTTCATAAATTATGAGCAGGATGCCAAGCTTTTGGGAGTCAAGATAAAATGCCAATTAAAAGAGTGTCTGAGAGAGCAAAAAGATGATTCAAGATTAAGCCATCAAGACATAATTTGGGGCTCTTCTCTTGACCTTCAATTTCGAAAAGATGCAAGTATTATCTCTCTCTCCAAATTTTGGCAAATAAGGGCTACAGTAAAGGAGTTTCAGGGCTGGATTACAAACCAATTGAGACATTCTCTATTCTTTGATGGGGTAGCAAAGAGCAATCCAGGAAGTGCTGGAGTAGGAGGTGTCATAATGAAACCAGATGGCATTAGGATTCACAACTTCGCCTGGGGTTTGGGCCTCACTTCCAGCATTCAAGAGGCATTGGCTCTTTTTCAAGGCCTTAAGTTTCTTAAAGGGCTGAACATCAGGGAGGCTAATGTATTTGGGGACTCTCAAGTTATTATTAACACTATTGTGACAAATTCTCCGCCGTTGGACTTAAGACTTGCAAGGCTGATCTCTAGAATAAAAGATCTGGGAGACTCATTTAAGAATTTGAACTTCTTCCATGTGTTGAGAGTCAACAACAAGGATGCAGATCTAGAAGCCAACAAAGCAGCCCTCCTTTCTGCTGGAGTCATGCTTAGAGACGGAGAAGAAACATAGGATCCAATTCCTTAAATTAGCTAGCTGTCATGTTTTACTTTTTATTATTAAATCAGTTCGTGTGTATCCACAAGCTTGGGAAAATCACTGAAATTGATCTCATAGTCGCAACTAAAAAGAGATGTGATCTAAGCATAAGCACCATGACCTTTTTGGGTGGTGAGGCACTTGGGGATTCAACCCCACTTTTTGTAATTTGAATTTTAGCATTTAGGCCAAGTATCTAATATTATCCATTAACCATTTCTTAAAAAGAAAAAAGAAAAAAGAAAAAGAAAACAACTAAACAACTTTAATTTTCTATTTTAAATAAAATATTTTTATATATTTTTATTTTTTTATTCTTAAAGAAAAAGAAGAAAGTTATGGAAAGTAAAAATTCTATATATGATAAGTGCTTTACACATCTTTGTATAAGGTAGCTATGTAATTCCTTGAGTGCTTGCCATTGAATTGATACATAATATTTAAAAAAAAATTTAATGTCAATTTCATTGTTTTTTATATATAAAGTAATTGATATATATGTATGTTCATTTTAATAATATATTGTTTAATATGAGAGGGGTATAAATCTTTCAATGTTATATATATATGTATAGGGTGAAGAGGAACTTATTTGATGTGAAATTTTTTAATTAAAAAATTTGATTAATTTCTTTATTTAAATACATTATGTTTTATATAAATACCATGGGTTCTCAATGCTATGGGTCAATACCATGAGTCATTTTTATTTTTTGTATAATTTTATTCTTATAGGATTATATATATATATAAATATATATATATATATATATATATATATATATATATATATATATATATATATATATTTATTTAATTAAATAAAATGTTTATATTATATTGGTATTGATAATCTTTCCATTTTATTTGATTTTTATGTAATTTGAATTAGCTGAAATGTGGATCTAGGCTCGTTTAATTCCTTCATTTAAATACACTATGTTCAACATGAATACCATGGATTCTCAATGTCATGGGTCAATATCATGAGTCATTTATATTTTTTGTATTATTTTATTTTTATAAGTTTATTCTTATTTAGTTATTTATATTTATATTTTTTATATTATTTTGACCAAATAAAAATGTTTACATTAGATTACATTAATCTTTTTATTTTATTTAATTTGACTTAATCTACATGTTAAATATTACATTACAACATCTCTACCTTACTAAGTTGAGAATGTCTCTTCCCATAATAACAATTGAATTTTAATAAAGAAAGATAATTATTCCTCTTAACTACTCATTATATATAACAAAAATTCTCAATAAAATATTTAAACCCTTAAATTTATTTTATTATTTTTATTAAATTGATAATAAATATGATTAATTATTTATAAGTATCTATAATTTAAAAATTTATATTCTCCTTTATTTTCCATAAAATTAAATTAAATTTAAATACTTTATATTAAAAAGATAAATATATAAAATATATATTAAAAAAAAATAGCGTAATTGTAAAGGTAAGAAACTATACTTGAAAACCTAAAATCAAGACTATAGACTCATTGCAATGTGTAATTTAGGACGCGTAGGCGCTGAAGACAACATTGTAACTTACTTGATCAGATCAAACCGAAGTCAGGCATAGGGTTAAACAGGCTTGAAGATTTTTCGCTGAAGCTTGACACAGGTATGAAAATTTAACGAAATCAATTTTAAATTTGGCTTCATTGACTGTCGATTGTGGAAAAACTCTGAAAATTTAAGCGTTTCTCTGTCGGATTTGGTTTCCTTTCCTCTCCTCTCCATTGTTGGAAATTCTTTTTTGCTCTTGTTAAGATCTCGCCCTTTCGTGGATCCTGTCTTCCCAAGGTTTTTATTTAAAGAAGTTTTCGTTTCTGTGTAACAGATAAGATAACTCGGGGGCTGGATTCTTGCAAATCGTTGTGATTCATGGTTTTATGTTTTTTTGTTTTTCGTTGTAACTTATCCACAACATAATTACATTTACCATCTTCAATTACATAGGTGAAATCATCATTTTCAAAGACAAAAATCAAATTTGCAGTGAAAATTCAAAAATATCAGCTCACTCTCAAACGTTCCCTCTCTTTGCCAGGCACGCCCTCCCTTTGCCAGGCGCGCCCTCCCTTTGCCAGGCCTGGGTTGTAGGTGTCCAAATTGGTTCCAAGATGGCTTGTTGGAAAGCCCTTCAAGTCTACTTTCTAGATATGCCTTAAGCTTGCAAAATGAAGTTCATTTGCCCTGTCAAAACTCAATCCTCCCAAGACTGCTCAGTGTGCAGTGCCAGGGCCAAAAATGAGGTAGAAACATGATTTTTTTGCTTGTTTTTTGACATTTTGACCTGCTAATTTTGCAAGCCAAGGCTGACAAAGTGATTTTCTTAGATGTATTTACCATTTTGCATCCAATGGTGGTGGCCTTTTGGTCAAAAGATGGCTTGGTGCTGCGCGTTTCACACTTTCTTTGTCACATGACTGTTCAAAAACACAATAAGAAGACAGAACTTTGCAAAAATGACCCAAAACCTTTCAAAATTGGTGAAATGATTGCTGATGATGTGGCTAGGCTTGGAGTGAAGCCTCTGCAAGTATATCCAACTTCCTTTTCTCATTTTGCATGGTCAAAGCCTCAATTTTTGCCTTGGCTCTTTTGAGCTTGGCCTTTGCAATTTTGTCTCTTTGGGCATAATGTTTGACCGTCCTCCTCAGTATGTCATTATCTTTGTTTGCCTTCTCCAAAAGATTCTCCAAGTGCTGGTTAGCTCTATCAAGCCATGGCTCCCGATTTTCATTGATTACCATTGCAAGTTGTTCATTCAAGGTTTGCTGATCAGCAAGCTCAACCTCTTTTTGCCTTTCTAGTGTTAGAGCTCTTTTCAGCCCTATAGTCTTAGGCCTTCTCCTTGGCACTTGTTCTTCCTGTTCTTCAAGCAAACCATGCTTTTCAAGTGTCTCTTCTAGCAAAACCTTGGCTTTTTCGTCCTCCCTTTGAGCTGTGATGTATTTGACCTCATCAATGACATGCTTTGTCTTCAACTGCTGGTTCTCCTGCTCAAGGAAGTTTATGACAAATTTGGACCTATCAAGATTAGTTTGGAGCTCTCTAATCGTGGCATCCTTCCCCTTGATGACTATATTAGTGATCTTATCATCATCATGCTCATCTAGGTCAACAAAGTCAAAATCCTATTCTGTCTCATGGAGATCATCCTCATCATGAATGACTGCATCATGTACATCCTCCTCTACCATCTTTTCTTTCCCCTTCTGTACCTGCTTTGTTGGTGAAGAAGGCAGGGCCCCTTCCACAATATGTGGAGCAAACACCTGCCTATGACCCCTCTGATATGTTTTTGCCAATGGCTCTATCTCAGCCACATTAGCCTACTTAGGCTCATTGATCTGAGCTCTGCTAGGTGACCCAGTCTTAATGCGGGATAGAGATGATGGTGGTGAAATAGATGAAGGAGACTGATCTGATGATAATGCATGAAGTGTGGGATGAGAAGGAGGAATGGATGTGGAAGTATGAGATGATGAAGGTACATCTTGGGCATGCTGAATAGGTGGAGTAGTGAATATGTCATTAGCTATGAATGAGCTCCATGGAATGTTCAATTGTTTGAGGTGACAAAGGACTATGATTTTGATGAGGGAGTGATGGAAAAGAATGTTCATTTGGCAGTCATACTCTCTCTTCTGGACAATAAATGCCATCTTATCAATGCTCCGGAAGAGGTAGTAGGGTATGTTGAGCATCTTGACCTTTGTGAAGTGCATAAGTAACCGGATGTGATAGGCATACAGTCTAGAAAACCTACCTTCACATGAAAAGTATTTCATGATGATCTTCATCATGTGAGCATATCTCTCCAGAAGGTAAGAGAAAGGAAAAATCCTCTTTCTCTCATTCTTGTACCTAGGTTTGATGAAAGGCTCATAATAATGCTCCTCCAAGTCTTTCTGTTTGAACCATTTCTCCCCAACATTTGGGATCTCGGTGGCAGCTGAGAAGATGGCAGTTGACACAGTGAAAGTGACACCACCTAGAGTACTTGGTTATCATGGAGATTAGAAATGAAAAGTCTAGTCAACATAGCATGGTGTTGGACCTTCTGAATTTGCTCGCAGAACTTAAAACATCCAACATGTTTGAAACATGTCACAACCATAAGAGATGCCAAGAGTTCCCTGGTATTTGTTGGCTCCAATCTGAGTATTCTTCCCCCTTTGTGTGGCTTCTTCTCCTCTGTTTCTTCTCCCTCACTGTATGGTCTGTTTTCTTCTTCTGCCATGATGTCTTAGAGTCAAAACCCCAACGAGGTGTGATGATGCCGGAATGTGGTATTTAGGAATAGGGAATGGGATAGGGTAATTGAGGGAAATGGGGGTAGGTATTTATGAGTTAAGGGATGTGACAGGGAGTAGGTATGTAGAGTTTTGGGATAGGAAATTAATTACAAGTGTAGGGAATTGGGAGCCTAGGCAAATAGTGTACCTAGGGCTTAGGGTTTTAAGGAAATGAAAGCTTAGGGAAAGGAGATTGTGATGTAGGGATTTGGGAAAGGGTATATTGCAATGTGGGAAGGGTATGAAAGTGTTAGGCAGTGAAATTGAATTGTAATCGGGTATTTGAGGAATACTAGGGTTTTGAATTTGAAGAAAAACACCAAATTGCCTTTAACAAACTTCACACAACAAAAAATGACTTGATGGAGAAGAGGAATGGAGCAATGGTAACTTACTTACTTGTTTAGGGTGTGAAGAACCACTGCTGAAAGATTGAGGGCGATTTTGTGAAGTTTGGAGGCCTTTCTGGCAATTGCTGAGGAAGATGGGCAAGCGTGCAGCGCCACAAGCAGAGACACCCTCTCTTTGGCAGGCATGCATCGCCACACATAGGTCGCCCTCCCTTTGACAGGCGCACATCGCCTCCCCTGTTTTGCTAATTTCGCCCAAAAAATTTGAAAATTGTGCTTTGCTTAAGGTTGCTCGATTGTAGAGGAGACAAATGAAGTCTCTTTTGATGTCATGAAGGATCTTATACTTGAGTGAAATTGATCTTTTGATTTAAAACCCACTTTTTAATGTTTCAATTTCACCTTTTTAAACTTTGGAAAATGTCCTTTACACTTTGACTTTTTCCTTTGCAGGTTGATGATGTTGGAGTTTGGCACTCTTTACATTGCTTTGTTTGGTTTTCAGTTTGGCATATGGAGTTGAACTGGAAGCTTGGGAATAGTACTTATTACATATAATGAACATAAAATTACATAAAAATAAAAAGAAATCACATCTCTGTTTTTTGAATTAAATTACATTGCAGAATAAAAATCATAACTTGAAAGTAGAATTAGAACTTTGGAAATCTTCCTTGGAGATCATCTTTCATGTTGGCAAATCCTCTTCAAATGATAAAGGAATGTTATTCAATCACTCTCACATTTTTGCTGGCCTTATGAGATGAAATGGTCTATTATTGGACCTTGAAAAATTAAACCTAGTGACTTAATGGGACCTTGAATTACCAAACTTCATGGTGATTTTGACTGACATAATGATATAATGAAATGATCTTTCAATACTGAAGTATCCTCAGCAAGACAGGAAGGTGGGCCAGCAAGTATAAATTTTGAGGAGTGATATTTTGTGACTAGGGCTACCATCAACGAGTGAATTTTTTACACGACCTAATGGAATGATTAAAAATTTCTGAGTAGGACTCCTAAAGTGATATGAAAAGAGTATTTTTGATCACTGATGACAGTATGCAAATACTGACACTAACAGAAACTGTCTCTGGTTTGGGGCATCTAACCATGAGGTCTGCCCCTCCTCTTTGACTTCCATAGGTTGCCCTATAACCAATCCAAGATTGATCTTCAAATTAGGATCCAACACTTGCAAACATTCACTAAAATACGTACCTATGTCCACTGTTTGAAGGTTGCTCCACCGCTGCAAACTAGGGCATCATGACAATCCCTTTTCCAGCCTTATTTCCCCTATGGATTGCAGCTCTCCTTTAGGGAAAGGATCAAAGCCAAGTTAGAGTTATAAGCTCGTTTAAATTTATGTCATCTCAGCTTCATTTCTAGATCTAGTTGGAGGAGTGGACCCGTATTGAGCCCGAGGCTGTGTTTGTAAGTCCCGCTGGATAGGGCAGTTTGATCAGTGGCAAGCTCGCTAGGTGTACTTCAAATGGATCATCAAATGGCTGAAATTACCCAAGTTGAAATTGAAACTTCTACCCCTATGGCTTCGTTAGCAGAAAGACGAGGGTCATATAAAGAAGCATGTAGTTCTACTTCAAGTATAACATTAAATGAAATTGATGCAGACTCAAATTGGAAAATACCTCCTATTTTGCCAAGTCAAGTGTATAACATGTCGTTATACAAATATTATGCAAAGACACAAATACGACAGAACTCTGTAGATCTGGCATTCACATCTCAAGACAATCCAATTCAAATACCATTGTTTGAGAAATCCCAAATAGACTGGGCAAAGTCTAAAGGCTTCAAGTACTGCCATCTTGGAGCAATAAGATTTGGTCTTAATCCACTTGTAAGACCACAACTGGATATCAAAAGCCTTTGTGTCGTTGTTGATACAAGACGCAATAAATTATCAGATGCTATAATTGGCGGATTCGCCAGTCCTCTTCATGATGGCCCCGCATTTGGGACTATTTACCCAAAGTATTCTGTATCACTGGATGATCCTTATATCTACCAGTTCCTTCAGGCTTATATCCATCCTCAAGGTTTTGACATGTCTGTAAATTCATTAATCATACAGCTCAAAACCCTCGCCATTGTCAGATTTGGCAATGATAGTCTTCCACCTCTACAAGCACATATAAAAAATACTTCTCAGCTTGTAAGTGAAATGGAATCAGCCTACAGTAAATCCACCACACCTGTTACTTTTGAGTGGATTGGAATTTCATATCCTTCTGAATGGGAATCACAATGCTGTAAATACAGCCAAGCTTCTCAAGACCAAGAATTGGCTAAAATCCAACCCAAAACAAAACCTGTAACCTTTAGCCATGTTACTCAATCTTTTAGAACAAATCTTGCTGTTCTAGAAGCTATTCAGAAGATACCCAAGGGAGTTTCTGAGCTTCCTAGAACTAGCTCATCTACTGCAGAGCTAGTCAGAGAACACAGAGGTCAGCACCAACAGTGTCCTGCCTGCAACCAGCTGATAGACAGCTTTGGCATTCATGCCAGAGAAAGTCAGAAACTGGGGAAGAGTCTCCAGATTGAAGAACAGGGTACTGAAATCCCTGAAAAGAAACCACATCATTTCTTCATGTTTTCACTTCCAAGGGAAGAAACTTCAAAGACTGTAAAAGTCGCCACAGGAGATGAAAGCTATATTCCAGGAAGGAATTTGCCTTATGTTCCATTTAGGCAATTTGATGATGATGGTCAAAAGAAAAGGGAATTCCTCCCTTATTCCACAGTGCCAGCAACTACAGCATCAGGCACAAATACTTCACAGATGGCCTATGCCAATCTACAGTTAGATCTTACATCTAAAACATAGATGATTTGCATAGAGAAGTGCTTAGAGTCAAACAGACAGTAACTGAAGAAAAAGCACTCGTGAAAAGATTCTAGCTAGATCTGAGCTGCTAGAACACCAGATAGATGACTTAGCCCAAGCCAATGAGAAAGTTGATAAAAGGCTAGTCACTATTGAACAAGTTTTATCCATTCAGGTTCCTTTACTGAAAAAATTAGGAACAAAGAAACCATCACCAGATTATTCATCTATAATGGATAGACAAAGGATATTTGCATTATTTTCAGATAATCCAAACACTAAGCTAAAAAGGGCTTTTAGTTTTGGCTTAGTAAAGTCTGAGCACCCAGAATGGAAATTTGGGGAAGAGGAGCCAGAAAAAGATGAAGACTATGATGATACAGTCTTCACATCAGTTTCTTTCTTACAACAGGTGCAAGAAAAGGGCCCTGCATTCAACCAGGACCATTACAAACATTTTTTTGTCTTCCCAAAACAAGAACCAGGAACTCCGCAACAGATAACTATGGGAGAATATTCATCAAGCAGAAATACACCCCCAATGTTTGTTGTAAATACCAGTGCATCTGCAATCAGTAGTGCAATATAGTTCATGCCACAGGAACCCATGTTCCTTCCAAATTGTCAACCAAAGGTCGAACTTGAAAATGCTATTACATTAATGGCTAGTTGGTCGACAAAAAAGAGAGCCGAAGACCCAACACAAAATTTAAGAAGCATTGCACAAGAAATTGTCAATGGCTTTGGTGGTCTTGCCCATACATGGTGGCATTATGCTTCAGCAGAAGCAAAAGAAGAAATTCTAGGACATGCAGATCCTATTTCCCAGTTGTTACTTGCACTCAGAGTCTAGTTTGTTGGTACATCAGTTGATCATGATCCTGATCATTACAAAGATCTTTTTCTCTCTAACCAACTTGGCAAAATAACACTATTAGTTCCCTATTTTTGTCAAATGCAAGAATGGCTTATCAAAGGAAATGCATACCTAGACCCTGCCTTTATCCACAGATATATTCAAAGCATGCCAGGAACATTACCAAATGTGGTAATGCAATACTTCAGAGATAAGAAGATCTCTTTTAATGGTATGACTTTAGCAGAAGCAAATGATCACATAAAATTTGTGATACAAGACCATTGCTTAGCTAAGCGGATGCAGAAAGAGTTCAAAAATTACGACAAAATGTTCAGTAGCTCTGTCTGCTCTACAATCGGCAAAATGCCCGATTGGGGGAAGGGAAAGTATAACAGAGATGACCCACATCATTGTTCATGCAAATCAAAGAATAAATGGTCATCCAAACTAGAGTGGAAGAAACCATATTCGTCCACAAAATCTTACACAGCTGGAAAGAAAGTTTTCTAGAAGAAAAAAGCTTTCTTTAGAAGACGAAGCACACCAGCCAAATTAGTCAGATGCTTCATCTAAAATAAAGAAGGCCATTGGGCTAATGCCTGCCCACAAAAGCTGAAGAAAGGAAGATTAACAGCTTATGTTGCTTGAACCCAGGTATTGGGACTTGTTCTTTTGTGACATTGACGAAGAACCAGAAGGAGAAATATTTTATCCTGATGGTCAAGAAGAAGAACAAGAAGAAGAAGTTGAACCAGAACAAGATTCTGATTCAGAAAATGAGAGCTTGCAATCATACCAGTTTTGTATGTTCAAATTTGAAAACATGCTGGTAGATCTCAGGAAGCAGCTAGAAGAAACACCTCCTTACAGGATGGGACAGAGAATGCATCTCCAGAACCAGATCATTGAATTGGAGAACCAAGCCAAATATTCTACCCCACCAACTAGCCACCTCCCAGACAAGCAAAAGGATAAAGAGATAAAATATGCAGTTTCTTCAGACTGGCATCCTTCATAATTGTATGCTAGCCATCCTTCAAAGCATACAACGCGGAAAAAGGTCAAAAGAGAAATGTGTAAATCTGTTGAATTACAGATTGAAGATAAAAAGGAAAAGATCAAACAACTGTGTTTAGAAATTAAAAAACTCAAAGAGAGATTGAGAATAACAAGATCAGAAGTTGAATATTCATCTGATGAAGATCTTGAAAAAACAGTTGATGAACATTTCCAAGAAGAAGAACAACCAGGTTATGCACAGAAAGAATACCATGGACCTGACTTTGATTCATCCAGCTATGCAGGAAAATCCATAGCCTTGATGAGTCAACCCAAATTGTACATTACCCTGCAATTTTGTCCTCCAGATCATAACCCTATTTTTTAGACTATTTATTAGATTCAGGTGCCCAACTTAATTTAGCTCGACATCTAGCAATCCCACCATTTTATTGGGATAAGTCTACTGAAGGTGGATCCACCATTACTGGATCACTTTTTCCTATAGAGCACCAGGACTTAGATTTCCCTGTTGCAATTCAATCTAACCCTGTTAAATGTACATTCCTAGAGTTAGATGACATTCCTGCTAATGTAATTTTAGGTAGTGAATTCTTTCCCAAGTGGTCTCCCGTTTCTATTGACTACCAGAAAAAAGTATTTTCTATGACTATAAACCAGAAGTCTGTACAAATACCCCTGAAAACTTCTAAGTCTTTTATAGTCCCAAAAAAGCCAAAAACAACAACATCCAAGCCTGCTGAAACCCAGAAAAAGCAAAGAATTGTATCATTCGCCATTGCACACCATGATGATTATCTGAGAGAAATCTCTGATAAAATCAAAGATCATTGTTCTTCAGATATTCCTAATGCATTTTGGAAACGAGAAGAATATGTAATTGATCTTCCTTTTGTAGACGGTATAAAGATACAACCCATGAAAGCTTCAACAGCTTTGATGAGCCCTACAGAGGTAGAATATTGCCAGAAGGAAATTACAGATCTTCTTGACAAAGGTCTGATCGAACCATCCCTATCCCAGTGGGCATGCAGAGCATTCTAAGTAAATAAGCACAGCGAGATCAAGCGAGGCAGACCAAGGATGGTTATCAATTACAAGCCTCTGAACTCAGTTCTGAAGGCGATTGCTTATCCTCTTCCGAACCAGGCTACGCTTCTCCAAAAGATGAAAGGCTGTACCACCTTCAGCAAGTTTGACTTGAAATATGGTTTTTACCAGGTTGGCCTAAAGAGAGAAGATAGGTATAAAACTGCCTTCGTTGTCCCGCATGGACAATACCAGTGGAAGGTAATGCCTTTTGGCCTGAAAGATGCTCCTTCTGAATTCCAAAAATGCATGGAAGATGTATTTTGTGGTTTAGATTGGTTAATTATTCTTAAAATTGGACAACTAGGTCCCAACTCCATGTTGTGATGCTCAGATGAAGATACCAATATTTTTATTGGGTTCCTCTTTCGGAGAGGTGTAAGATCGATATAAAATTGATCTTAATCTGATGAGCAGAACATTTATTTATCTCTATTTCTTACACTCTGTTCTCCCATGTGGTCGGCCTTAAGGTTTTACACCTCCAACAGATGTGTCACACACCTCAATGATGGATATATATACAATCAACGTTGGAGATCATTTCACTCATCTCATCACACATCTTCTCCTCTTTTGATTTAGTACGAGCTCTTTGGAGGCAATTTCGGTTCACACGTGGGAAGAAGGACGAATTACTGTAGCCAGGATGAAGGACGAATTTACTGCAGCTAGGGTTTCCATGCATGTTTGACCAGCGTTGACTTTGGTCAATGCATGGTCCAAAGAGGCTGAAAATTGGTGGAGACTTCGAGGCAGCAAGGCCGTACATTAGCACAAATTACCAAAGGAGTCAAAGGTTGATCGAAGACGGCCGTTGACTTTCTTACTGGCATCTGCGTTGACTTTCTTGCTATCATGCGTTGACTTTTATGGACCAGCATTGACTTTTCTAGGGTTGACTTTGAGTTGATTGGGTGGCTATTTTGAGGGCTGTTGTGACACATGTTGGGTTGGTTGACCAAGGAGACTTTGCTGGTTGAAGCATCCTGTTAACCGTCGTAATGCACCACCACATTTTATGTTTCTGGTTTGTCTTCTATAGATCCACTAGTATGTTCTATGTCTACTATGTCGGTAATTTTTACTTGTTTGTTTATGTGATGTTTGTAGTGAAGAAAGTAAAGTTGCATCAAGCATATAAAATCTACATAAATTTACATGGTATCAGAGGTGAGGTGAAGACAAGCCCTATTTGTAGCAATCACCGAAGAGGATAATGGGTTCCACAAACTATGCTTCAAGGAGGATGACAAATTGACTGGGAAGGATGACTTCCATGCTTGGAAGATGATATGGGATCTCAAATTGGAAGACCAAGATGTCATGGACTATGTGCAGGGTAAAATCCAAGAACCTCCATCCACTGATATTGTTGTTTCCAAAACAAAGTACAAGAAGGGGGAGATCAAAGCAAAGCTGATGATCAGGGAATCCATTCATAAAAGCCTGGTGGCCTACATCTCTAAGTTGGGCACATCGAAAGAGATGTATGATAAATTGATCCTCATGTTCAAGGCCAACAATGCGAATCAAGTACTATTCTTCAAGAATAAATTGAAGAATCTGAAGAAAGGCAGGGATGAGTCTGTCCAATCATACTTTCTAAAGCTGATTGAAATCACTGATCGAGATATGGTACTCACCGCACTTGGAGGGCTTTCATCTGAATGGCATGTGTTCAACACTTCCATTCTAAATAATAATGTGATACCTGACTTTGATGAAGTAATGTCAAGATGCGTTCAAGAAGAATCAAGAATGAAGGAGTATCGACATGAAGGAAATGCTGCATACGCTGCTCATTCTAGAAGGAAGAAATTTGGTGGCCCAAATAACAAGGGAAAAGCAGGGGCCCAAGGAAAGAAGGGCAAGTGTTTCACTTGTCATAGGCCTGGTCACTATGCTAGAGAATTTCCTTTCAAGAAGGATTCTCCTGATGGTGATGATAACAACAACAACCAGAGGAATGGAAATCAAAGGAACACCAGGTCCAAGGGAAAGAGGAAGCCTCCCTCCGGCGGAAATGATCAACCTTTCAAAAGGTCAAGAAACTCCAGGTATGAGGAATCACATGTTGTTGATAAAAGAAATGAATACATTCTTGTATATGCCCTCTCTGTTGCATCCCCACCCGACACTATGGATGTCTAGTTGATAGATAGTGGTTCCTCAAGGCACATCACTAGGTTCAAGAAAGCACTCTCTGATATGGTTGAGAAGGATACTAATCTGGAAATTACCCTTGGAGATAATGCCACATATCCCGTGAAAGGAACAGGGAATGTGACCCTCCACTTGTCTCAAGTTCAAGTCCTCCACTTGCAGGATGTACTCTATGTACCAAATTTGAAGAAGAACCTTGTTTCTATATCGGTCATGGAAGACAAAGGTTTCAATGTGGAATTCACTAATGGAAAGGTGCTCATGTGGAAGAAGAGCTTCAAGGAAGCTATCTCGATTGGGTTTAGAGTTGATACACTCTACCAAGTTGAAGGAAATCCGCTAGGAGCAATGACATGTGATACTATCTGACAGACTGAACTATGGCACCGAAGGTTTAGACACCTTCACTACAAATCCCTTCCCGAAGCAAGGAAGGTGGTGATAGGGATGCCCGAGTTTCAAAATAATCATGAAGGTGTATGTAAGGGTTGTGCCGAAGGAAAGCATACAAGGGGACCTTTCCCCTCAAGTGTCACAAAGACATCTGATGTCTTGCAATTGATCCATTCTAATCTATCTAGTATGCTGCCTGTGACATCCTTGAGAAGATGTTCATATTATATGACGCTCATAGATGACTTCTCTTACAAAACCTGGATATACTTCTTAAAGAAGAAGGATGAGGCTTTCATGTGGTTTCGTACCTTCAAAGCCTTGGTGGAAAATATGACAGGGAAGAAGATCAAGATTTTAAGAACTGATAATGGCACTGAATATGAGACAAACGAGTTCAAGGAATTTTGCAGAGAAGTTGTCATTAAGAGGGAGACCACAACTATCTATACTCCCAAGAAAAATGGTGTTGTTGAACGAAAGAACAGGACCATTGTGGAAGTTGCTCGTGCCATGCTATGTGACCAAGGTCTGCCGAAGTTTCTGTGGGGAGAAGCTATGAACACTGTTGTGTACATACAAAACCGATGCCCGCATTTCGCTCTAGAATCCAAACCTCCCGGAGAGGTTTTCTCTGGTAAGAACCCTGACATCTCACATTTTAGAGTTTTTGGATGTCCTGTTTACTTTCATGTGCCAAAAGAAAAGAGGAGCAAGTTGGATGCTTCTGGGAAGAAAGGAATGTTTGTGGGCTATAGTGAAACTTTGAAGGCCTATAGAGTCTATGTGCCTGGTCAAAGGGAAGTGGAGATATGCCACTATGTCACCTTTGATGAAGATACTTCCCTGAGGAAAGTAGTCAATATTCTGAGATTTGAGGAAGATAATGAAGCAAGGCCTGGAAATCAAGAGGAACCAAAGGATGAAACGATGCCTGATGTTGAAGGACCAATGGACACGACTGATCCACCTTCTTCACTGGGAAAGAGACCATCATGGCTCAGGGACACTCTCGAGGATGTTGAGGGACATGCGGCCCCAAGGGGGACATTCCGTGAAAGCAAGAAGCCGAGTAGACACCAAGGGTATCTAGCAGCCATGAGTACTATTGTACAATCTGAACCTGGATCCTTTGAGGAAGTCATAAAGCATCAAGTATGGAAGGATGCTATGCACGAAGAGTATGAGTCCATTATGAAGAATGATGTTTGGGATGTGGTTCCAAGACAAAAGGACAAAGCAGTTGTCACCTCGAAATGGCTCTACAAGATCAAGCATGGATCTGATGGAAGTGTTGAAAATTTCAAGGCAAGATTCGTTGCCCATGGCTTCTCTCAAAAAGAAGGCATAGATTATGATGAAATATTTGCACCTGTGGCCCGATATACCACCATTCGATCTATTATAGCTCTTGCTGCTACGCAAGGATGGAGTCTTCATCATATGGATGTGAAAACCTCATTTCTGCATGGTGCGATAAAGGAAGAGGTATATGTGGAACAACCTCTGGGGTTCGAAGTCTAGGATCGGGACACCCATGTCTGCAGGTTGAATAAATCCCTATATGGGCTGAAGCAAGTACCCAGAGCTTGGTACGAGAGGATGGTCGCTGCGGTGGTAGGCTTCACTCGGGGAAGTAATGCGCAGAGTCCGAACCTTTACTTCAAGGTTGTCGAGAGGAAATCCTCTCATTTTGGTGTTGTATGTGGATGACCTCTTCACGACAGGTGCGACCCTCTGTTCATCGGTGAAGAGGGAGCTCGCTGGCGAGTTCGAGATGAAGGATCTAGGACTAATGCACTACTTCCTAGGCACAGAGGTCGCGGAGACACAGCGAGATTTTCCTTTCTCAAGGAAAATACATTGTAAAACTTACGGAAAAGATTTGGTATGGTGGACTACAAGTTCGTGTCAACACCAATGGAGCTCAACTTCAAGAAGTTGAGTGGCGAGTCTTCTTGGTGTATTGTCTAATCCTACAGAGTATCGAAAACTTGTAGGGGCCTTAATTTTCTTAGTGAACACACATCCAGAAATAATTTTTGCAGTGAACACTTTGAGTCAACAAATGGTTGAGCCTCATCACTTTCACTGGGTTGGTGGCAAGAATTTTCTGAGATATCTTCAGGGCATGATAAACCATGGGCTAAGATACAGTGCTGGGAGTGTGACACGCCTTGGATATACTGATACCGATTGGGCTAGCAATGTGGTGGATCGTAAGAGCACATCGGGATGCTGCTTCAATCTTGGTTCTACTTTGATATCATGGATGAGTAGGAAGCATAATTCAGTGGCCTTGAGCACGCGGAAGGCAATACATTGCAACAAGTATGGCCTGTTGTGAAGCAGTGTGGTTGCGAAAGCTCTTCAGTGAGCTGTTCGGACATGTGCTAGATACCACCGTGATACTATGTGATAACCAAAGTGGGATTCGCTTGTCCGAGAATCCAGTGTTCCATGATCGATCCAACCATATTGATATCAGGTACCACTTTATCCGGGATATGGTACAGCGAGGCGTCGTAAGGCTCGATCATATAGGAACTAATGAGCATGTCACAGATATTCTCACAAAGCCCCTAGGGAAGGTCAAGTTCCTAACCTTTCGTGAGAGTCTTGGTATCGTGGAATGACCCTATGATGTGGGTCCTGTTGGACGATGAGCTGCGGGAGCTCTAGGACGATGGGGATAGCTTCTCGGAGCTATAAGCATCCACAAGGCTAGGCTTGCCGAACCTTGCTGGTGTGTTTGGGCCCCACCGTTGTGATTTTGAGTTGGTTCACCTCTCATTATCTGTGCCCCGTATGCATCCTACCCATTGAGTTCAGGGCTCATGGGAAGTACCACTCATTTGGCCAATGAGGTGGGAAAAGCTAGAGACTAGTAGCAAAGACTGATGGACGCATCAGAGATTGCTGTACTCTCTATCTAGGATGGCATGATCCAACCACTTGATCTGGGATCAAGTATAGTGAGGTTTCGGATCTCCAACTGACTTCGGGTCAGGTAAACCATCTTTGGGTTGGTATGAGACTCTTTGAGAGTCTGATAGAGGTTTCGGACGTCTGGGCTGAATCTGTCAGCCGGGGAATGATGTCTTTGTGACTGACCCACTTCTGTTTTTGAAATAAAGAGGCCAGCAAAGCAAGTTACGACGGGATGATGCACGATGTTTGATTGCACAGGTGGATGGAGTTCTCCCTAGTTGAGAGGGAGTCTTAAAATTGGACATCTAGGTCCAAACTCCATGTTGTGATGCTCAGATGAAGATACCAATATTTTTATTGGGTTCCTCTTTCGGAGAGGTGTTAGATCGATATAAAATTGATCTTAATCTGATGAGCAAAACATTTATTTTGAATTTATTTTTAATAATTTCAAATATGTGCAGGTCGGCCTTAAGGTTTTACACCCCCAGCAGATGTGTCACACACCTCAATGATAGATATATATATATATATATATAGTCAACGTTGGAGATCATTTCACTCATCTCATCACACATCTTCTCCTCTTTTGATTTAGTATGAGCTCCTTGGAGGCAATTTCGGTTCACACGTGGGAAGAAGGACGAATTACTGCAGCCAGGAAGAAGGACGAATTTACTGCAGCTAGGGTTTCCATGCAAGTTTGACTAGCGTTGACTTTGGTCAACGCATGGTCCAAAGAGGCTGAAAATTGGTGGAGACTTTGATTTTGGGAGGCCGTACACATTGGCACAAGAACTGAGGTCAAAAGGTCGACCGAAGACCGAGATGCGTTGACTTTCTTACTGCTGTCTTACATTGACTTTCTTGCTGTCCTGCGTTGCCTTTTCTGGACAACGTTGACTTTTCTGGGGTTGACTTTGAGTTGACCGTGTGGCTATTTTGAGGGCTGTTGTGACACTTGCTAGGTTGGCTGACCAAGGAGACTTTGCTGGTTGAAGCATCCTGTTGACCGTCGTAACGCACCACCACATTTTTTTGTTTCTGTTTTGTCTTCTGTAGATCCTCTGGTATGTTCTATCAGCATTTTACTTGATTGTTTATGTGATTGCTGTAGTGAAAAGTAAAGTTGCATCAAGCATAGAACATCTACATAAATTTACAATTATCGACATAGATGATTTACTTGTCTGTTCAAAGAATATCCAAGAACACCAGAAACATCTCCAGATATTTTATGAGCATTGTTTCAAGCATGGTCTAGCTCTTTCCAAAACCAAAATGGAGATTGGTTTAACCGAAGTTGATTTCTTGGGACTACACATATCTAATGGCAACATCTAGTTGCAAGATCATGTTTTGCAGAACCTACAGAAATTTCCAGAGTAGATCACTGAAAAAACACAGTTGCAACGTTTCCTAGGCAGCCTAAACTACATTCGTAGACTCTACAAAGGCCAGGCACAGGACCTTGTAATATTGCAACAAAGGTTAAAAAAGGCACCAATCCCATGGTCTGAAGCCATGACAGCAGCGGTGCGAACCATAAAGGAGAAAGTTCAGTTTCTCCCTCCTCTGAAGCTTCCTACTGATGAAGGTTTCTACATTTTAGAAACAGACGCCTCCAACGTTGCACGGGGAAGTGTGTTGCTTGAAAAGATAGGTTCTATAGAACACATTTGCGCCTACATCTCTGGTTCATTCCACTGTGTAGAACTTAACTATCCAAGCAGCCATAAAGAAGTTCTGGCAATTAAAAAGAGCATCCACCATTTCAGACTGTACCTGAAATCGGTGAAATTCCTCGTTAGAACAGACCTCAAGATCATGCCAGGTATGATAAAGCTGAATAAAGATTTAGTTGAGAACAATGCCAGGATACTCCGATGGGCAGCATGGCTTGACAGCTATGACTTTGAGATCGAACATAAGCCTGGGTACCTAAACTGCCTTGTTGATCTACTGACACGTGAAGCAGCGACTCCATCGGCATGAAAACAAAGATGCCATATGGAGCCTACTTTTATTTTTGTCATGTCTTGTTGTGTCAACATCTGGTCCCCACATGTCAAAAGACTTTCTCGAAAGAGATAAGGGACGAGATAATGCAAGCTGTCCACTTGCATCCGGATATTAGGTTTAGGGTTTGGTATGACTGACAGTCACCAGTCTCGAGTCACTGGTCCACCGGTTGTAAATGTTATAAGAGCGGTTGCGACCCTCATTTGTATTCACGCTGAGTAGTCTCTAGTTCTTGAGCTATTAGTCAACTTTCTTTTCTCTTTGCTTCATAAGAGATATGCTAGATTGCCTCCTGGTGTCATGCCTTGTAGGAATAAAGTATCAGTATCTCGAAAAATCTAAGTCCAGAGTCTGTAACTCATGAATTTCATACCAGTTTGATTAAAAGAACTTTTACATGACAATCTTCTGTTAAAAACATAGAAATCCGCATTACTGTGAGCAGAGATGCCCGTGTAGAAAATTAGCAGTTTTTAGCCCTTAACAAGGACTGTCCTCCCCGTTTTGACAGTGGCTGTCCTTTAGTCCTTCAAACAGTCTGCGACAACCTATTTTGAGTGTTGTCCCACCTCAAACGAGCCCATAAATAGACCCCACCTCCTGTGGCCCTCCAGCAATGCACTGCAGTTGTCCTTTAGCATCTCAGTGCTCTTGAAATGGCATCAAAACAACCTTCTACCCCACGCTGGTCCAACACTCCTTGCTGCGGCCTAGAACAGAAGTACCTCTCTCCACCGAGCTCTTGTGAGGCAAGTGTTGCACACCATGGATGAGAAAAAACACATCAATTCACCCTCCTTTTATATCCAAATGAGGCGCTTCCACGAATAGATGAAGAGACACATCTATTGGCCAAATTTTACATCAAGCCTACATGACTTGAAAACCAATAATTACTTGTCAACTTCAAAAATTCATTTCTCCTTAACGAAAACTCAAAATCAGATGATTCTTGTAGCGTTAGAATCATCTTGACGAGCACTATCATCCTCATCCATCACATGTTGAAAATTGGTTTTGGCCCAAACATCGATGGGTGCAAAAACCCCAAGCTTGGGTTTCAAGACCACAAGCCTACTTATGATGCTTTGACCTCCAACCCTCGAACACTAGGGCTTGGAGTACCTACCAAGCTACGCAAAAATCAACACTCCCTCTTAGCGAGGGAGGTACTTACAAGACTAGGAACTAACCATCATTATCTGACGACGACACTAGCCCATTTGGCATCCATCACTGCAGCATACCCTGTAGATGAACCCGACAATCTTGGTAGTGCCTCTGCCTCGTCACATTCGAACTTGAAGATCTCGAACCTCCATAGGGCTGCTCCCTCTGAGGCTAGACTCCCTCTGAACCTACACAATCTCCACTGGCTCAGTCCTGCAAGCACTCATCCTCCTGGATCAAATACCACCCGTGCAAATCCCACCAATCTCGGATATGCAACACCACGATCCGATGAAGACTCTAGCCTGCCAATAACCAATCCATCACTTGAAGCCATCTCGATCAACCTGATCTCATCCAAGCCAAAGAAACACTCGAGCCATCCCAACCATCCATGAAAAATCAACGGAAGTCCACGATCAACAATCTTCCCTACAACAAACTATTGTTCACCAGGCTCACCACCAATCCACCAGAACCCCCAACCCATCTCACCATGTAGCCTGTCAAGACCTCATCTCCATGTCTTCAACTGAACCCTCTGCTCCATGATCTAGATACCGACAACTCCCTCTGAGTTGCTTCGCTGTGCACACTCTGATTTACTGAACCTCAAAGTATGTGAGATACGCTCTGATACTATGTTGAATTTCCACGACCTTGGGTCTAGGTTAGAGTCTTAAAATCATTGACACTACCAAACCAAGAATCTCAACCATGAACTACTTTGCACAGCGGAAATATAAAGCAGTAAATCACATATGCACAAATATACAAAACTTTTTACAATTTTTAACCCAACTTCATTATATTAACAACATATAATACAACAGTCTAGGGCTCCCGTACCAGGGATAATGGCTCTCATACATCCACTAGTACAAGATACAAACAAGATACTCTGACCATTTGGCTATAACACTCTCTCTCAGCTCCTCTCGGTCGTAAATGACCTGCCCGGTCCTTCAGCTCCCGATCTGCAGCTCCTGCCTCTATCAATGCTTCAAGTCTATTTGACCACTGAATCTTGGCTATCAATCTACTCTCTAGTTGTGCCTTAGTCCATCAAGGCCACAACACATCGAGACTCCTGTCGAGTTGTTCACAGTTCCACTTGTGAACAACTCTCAATCTGCAAATTGTTGCTTCTCAGCTACTCAGGGACTTCAGCCCACTATGGTCTTCCTGCGCTGCAATGATGAAGACCAACATAGGGCTCGAAGGGTTGCCACCTATCACTGCAAGATGTTCATCTCCCACAATGAACATGGGCTAGGAGGACTGCCCATCATCTGTTGTAGAAGTCCTTCTCCACACACAAGTCATGGTCTCCACAATCTTGCTCCTAGTTGATCAGACCCTTGAGCTCCAACAACTGCCAGGCTAGCAGTCACCTTTGCCCATCAAGGTTCTGCACTTCGGCACCAACTTGGACACTATCACGCTGTCCTCTAGCAGACCATAAGTGCCCAATCTCATCCACACTTAGTCCTCTCTCATGCTGCCCTCCAACAATCCACGAGAGACCAAGTCCACGCTATAGCATATGCACCTAGTTAGGGCATCCCCACACCTAGGAGACCCTTACACACAACTGCCCACAGACTTCACCAATCTGCCCTTTTCTCTGCAATAGAGGAGCTATTGCACAAATTTGGGCACATCAAAATGCCCGTACCTAGGACACCATCAACTCATCAACCAAGGGAACATCTGCAACACACCTTGCTGCTGTCCTCTTGCCTTCTAATCTGATGTGACCGCTGTCACCTTGGCTGCTTGGTAGGCTTCCCAACAATCCATGTGGGCTCCTCCAAACAACTCCTAAGGTCCCCTCAAGCTGCACATCAATTGATCCAAGCAATGGTCAAACTCTTTGACCCAACAAAACATCAAACTTCCACTCCAAGTTTGTTGCCCAATCATTGTGGAAACTATCACTGGTTTAGGGCATCTAACCATGAGGTTTGCCCCTCCTTTGACTTCCACAGGCTGCCCTATAACCGATCCAAGACTGATCCTCAAATTAGGATCCAACACTTGCAAACATTCACTAAAATACGTGCCTTTGTCCACTGTTTGAAGGTTGCTCCACTGCTGCAAACTAGGGCATCACGACAATCCCTTTTCCATCCCTTATCTCTGCCCAGAATCTCCCCTAAGGACTACGACTCTCCTTTAGGGAAAGGATCTCCCTCCACGCAGCAATGTATGGGCAGTTCTAGCCCTTAACAAGGGCCGTCCTCTCTGTTTTGACAGTGAATGTCCTTCACTCCTTCAAACAATCTGCGACAACCTATTTTGAGGGTTGTCCCACCTCAAACGAGCCCTCAAATAGACCCCACCTCCTGCGGCCCTCTAGCAAGGCACTGTGGTTGTCCTTTAGCATCTTGATGCTCCTGAAATGGCATCAAAACAACCTTCTACCCCAAGCTGATCCAACACTCCTTGCTGTGGCCTAGAACGGAAGTACTTGTCTCCATCGAGCTCTTGTGAGGCAAGTGTTGCACACCAGCGGGCAACTCTGAAAAAACAGTATGTACATTACCATCTCGGGAAGTAAAAATGGTGGTATTTGTAACAGGAGTAGGACGAGATGGTTTTCTGATAGATTCCCATTGAGTAATCCATTCTGCAGGTGGTTTGAGAGCAGTGCGGGGAATCATTTGAGGAGCGATTAAGTTCATTCCATAATCATGGGTTATGAGAGTTGTGAACTTGGATTGGGATGACATTGACTTTACTACGGAAGGAGTAGTTTTCTTATAAAATTTTACAATGGAAGACCACCAAATAGCAATATTCTTGCTATCATCATCAAAATCATCATAACCATAAGTCTAGAGTCCCAACATCAGAGAATTTATAGCATTAGGAAATGAAAGCCTTCTTATAAAAGGTTAAATACGAATTGAGTCAATCCACTTTATGAATATAGATCAAGATACACATTAAAGTGAAATGAAACATAAAAGTTTAGTATAGCCTAAAATAAAAATGACTTTGTTAATGCTTATGTCTAATGTCTGATTGACCATTATTGTAATTTGATATTTACTTTTACAAACTTGGGATTCAACAAAAATTTATGCCTTGACCTGAGAATGACTTGGCACCATGAAAAATACCAAAAATATAAATTTTTAAAATACATGAGAGATTACTTTGAATCCAATGCAAAAAGAATATATTTCAAACATAATCAAGTATATTATACAATCACCATCAATTATCAAGATATCATTCATCCATAAAGTTAAAAATCCCCACGGACCATAGCAAGAAATTATGATTTATGAACCAAAATGCATAAAGGATCTCAAACAATAAATCATTCAATGTGAAGACTAGAAGAGTCAACTCTAAGTCAATCTGAAATCATAGGACTCGACAGTTTTATGTTGATCAGCATCTCTTGCTAAAAAATGATGATTGTTTCTAAAACTTGGAAGGCTGAGGGGAGTTTTGACAGTTTTGGGCAGGTGTACCCGACTCTAAAGTAGACCTATTGGGTCTGGTTCAAGCCACCCTGTCTAGTATGGTGTGTCATGTAGGTCTCGTTCAAGCCACCCTGTCTAGGCTGGTGGGTCATGTAGATTGGATGTCTTAAAGTCTACCAATGGAGTCCTGTGACCAATGTTCTACCAAGTTTCTGGGACACGGGGATGCAGGAAAGGGGGAATACATCTGGGGGATATGTGGAAGCACCCCCAAATTTTAGGGAACATTGGGGTTTTCAACATCGGGAACCCCACCTGAAATATTAAAAATTAAAATTATAATATATGAAACTTGAAACATAAATGTAAATCACCTACTGAAATTTTACAATCTTATACATATATTTAATAAATCATCAGTGGTGATTTATAAATCATCTATAGAGTATGACCATTGTATTTCTCATTATATTTAGAAAATTGAAACAAAGAACTTTGGTGAAGAGGGAACATGGGTGTATTTCATTTTTTGAGAGGACATTCTCTAGTGTGTTTCCCTCTGTCTTCCCTGAGAGGATATGTGGGAAATACCCCCGAAGTATCCACGTTTCAGGAGTGAGGGGAGTGCGCCCCCTACCCTTGGGAATGTGTCCCCGTGTAACTCTGCCTGTGAGTATCGTACAGCAATCTGCTCAACAGCATTATTGGCCTAAGTTGTACTAATGAATATTTAAATGAATTGTACATTGAAATAAACTGGGTCAAATTAATAACTATAATGTAATACTAAACCACCATTAAACTAAAACTGTGTATATGTTTTATAGTCCCTTAGGTTTGAATAGGCAGATAATAACAAAGAATAATGAAGTATTAATCAAGGTAACTTTTGGTAGTTCTGGCCCAAGCATTTTCACATATATTTACAAGGTTGTAACCTACGGATGAATCAACGGAGATTAAGAACATATTTGTTTACATTCAATTAGATTTGAGTGTTAGAGTGACACTTAGAACAGCTATTTTGGTTTGGAAGATTGCCTTTAGAGTTATATTTTATTAAATAGTTTTTATGTTGATGGTGTTACCTCATCAAAGATATGGTTTGAGGAGGAATCTGATACTGTATGACCGGGACAGCTAGTGGGTAGTGGGTATGATTATCCGTTGGGGGTCCCCTTGATAACAGTTTAGATTTTAATATTTACCCTTCTACAGGAAATTTTCTGGCTTACACTGCATGGTGTAACTCTTCAAAACAAAGAAATTTGTTAAAAAGGAACATGTGAGTGTTTCATTTTTTGAGGGGGACATTTAGTGTATTTCCCTGTCTTCCCCAAAAGGGTATGTGTGAAATGCCCCCTGAAGTATCCACGTTTCAGGAGTGAAGGGAGTGCATCCCCACCCTTGGAAATGTGTCCCCTTGTAACACTGCCTGTGACTATGGAACAACAATCTTCTCAACAGCATTATTGGTCTAAGTTGTACTAATGAATATTTAAATGAATTGTACATCAAAATAAACTGAGTCAAATTAATAACTATAATGTAATACTAAACCCCAATTAAACGAAAACTAGGTAACGTTTTATAGTTCCATAGGTTTGAATAGGCAGATAATAACAAAGAATAGTGAAGTATTAACAAGGTAACTTTTGGTTCTTCCGGCCCAAGCATTTTCACATATATTCACAAGGTTATAACCTATGGATGAAATTGCGGAAATTAAGAACATCTTTGTTTGCATTCAAATAACTTTTAGTATTGGAATGACACTTAGAACAGCTATTTTGGTTTGGAAGATTGCATTTAGAGTTATATTTTATTAAGTTTTTTTTACATTGATGGTGTTACCTCATCAAAGATATGGTCGAGGAGGCATCTGATATTGTATGACCGGGACAGTTAGTGGGTTGTGGGTATGATTATTCGTTAGGAGTCCCCTTGATAAGAGTGTACGTTCTAATATGTCACCTTCTACAGGAAATAATCCAGCTTACACTGCATGGTGTAACTTTTCAGCGTCAAAAGCAAAAGTTCAACATGGTGAATGCTATCAGAGGCCTTCTGATTTCCTGGTCAGCTACCTTTAGGATCTAATAAGTATATCTACTGATTTATTGATTTTATAGGAACTGTCTTTACAACTTTTATTTCCCATGGATTTAATGTTTAGGGATTTTCAGACCCATTTACTTTGTTCCATCAATCTGTTAACATTTAGGATTATATGCTCCTGAATTTTCATAAATATCATACTTTTTCTTCGTTTTTTATTTGTTTGATGGTGAAATTATTTGTTTAAGCTACGTATTGATGTTTACTTTCAACCTGTTGCAGTGATATACCAATGACTGAGTTTATTATCAGTTTGAATGCTGCCAGGCCTCCTTCTGAGAAATTTATTATACAAGTACTTGACAACACTCACATGTTTGTGCAACCTAATGTGGCTGAGCAGATCCTCCATCAGATCGATGAATTTCGAAATAAAATAACCTATGAGAAGCCAGCATAAGTTGTTCTCTGGAAGTGCTTAATAGGCACTCACTAGCTTTTCAAAGATCTCTTCAGGGGAAGTAAATTTTATTGTATACAGAATGTAGTGAGGAGAGTATCTTTCAGTTCTTTATAACTGATCCCTTATATGATACCCATCAAATTTGACGAACTTATATTTCTAGGGCTTATCTTGCAAGGGTTTTCACTTGGGTTATTAACATGGTGATGCCTCATCTCAACAACTAGACCACCACCCAACAGACTCTTATTTTTTGTTTTGGTATGTATATCTAGTTTTATGGTTTAACTTTTTCAGTTTTACAGTGTGCTTGAACTGGGCATTAATTTTTTTCACTTTGAATAAATTCACTCATGAAAGTTTGATTTCAATGATTTCCCTGGACTTATATGTTATTAAACATTATCAAGATTTATTTCCTAATTAGACAAGATTTGAAAAGTAGGCCTAAAAAATGGTGTTTATACATATATTTCCAAGGAATATGTGGATGAAAGGTGGTTCAACCACCAGCCATAATAGCTGCTGGTATATGATTAGGAATGAGCTGAACTAGGACTAGACCTCATGATGAATTCCACCTTGAAATAGTCTGTTCAAACTGATTGAGCTAATCCACTAGGAAAATATCTATATATATATATACTATGTCACAGGGTTCGACGACCCTGGAGCTTGAAGTTCGAAATTCGGCGAACCTAAAAAAAAAATTCGAATTCAATCAGGTTCGACGAACCTAATGCTGAACCTGAAGCCGAACATTAAACCAAACCTAAAGACGAACATTATTCCGAACCTGAAGCCGAACCTTATCGAACTTGAAGGCGAATTTTTTGATTTTTTCCCATAAAATTCGATTTTAATAAATTTTATGATTTTTTTTTTTGCTTGAGTAGTTTTTGCTAGCGGTTTTTTTAAGCGGTTATTAAAAACAATGGGCTATTCCCGCCAATTATTTTCCCGGTTTCCATTATTTAAAAATGGTTGCTATGATTAATTTTTACAAGTGAAATAGTTTGTTGTGTTTCCGCCGCCGAGTTTGTTGAGTGTTGTCGCCGCCGCATTCCTGAATCTTGTTGCTATGTTCCTGCGTTCAAACTTCGTTTTGCTGTGCGACTGTGTATGTTGTCATCATCGTTTTGCTGTGCGACTGTGTAGGCTATCATCATCGTGTCCAAGCTTCAAGTTCAAGCTTTCAAGTTTCAACAGGTTAGTTCAAAGTTTCAAACCATTTTTATTTTCCGCGTCCACCATTTTTATTTGGAATGCTGAGCGGCTGAGCCTGTCCTCATCCCATTCGAAACCGCAATGCTGAAGCCTGAGCTTGTCTGCAATATTATTTTAATTTTTTGCCGTCCACAATGTTCATTGTTATTTTACCGTCCGCAATGTTATTTTAATTTTTACCGTCATAATGCTATTTATTAAGATTTGAGGACGAGCTCTACGTTATGCGTCGGGAATGCTGAGCCTCTCCTCATCGAGTCATCCCATTTGGCGTCTACAATTTACATTATAGACATTTTTTTTTCTTTTAAATTTTGGAAATTAAAAATTATGGCATTCATTTTTGTATTTGCAAACTAATATGGTGTGCCGTGTACCGTGTATATTTACATTTAAGTAATGTCATTGATATAATTAGATCCTATTATGATTAAGTTATTCATGTGTTTTACTAATCAAAATTCCTACTCGTAGTTTTATAATTTATTAATTATTTTGATTTTTTTTTATGCCATATATATATTTATTGAAAAATATGTATAGTCGAACCTAATGTCGAACCTCATTACGAACCTCATCAGAAAATTCGAACCCGAATCGAACTTAATCGTTGCCGAACTCGAATTCGAACCCGAACCATGTGACATAGTATATATATATATATATATATATATATAGAGCAAAGAAAAAATTTATGGTATTCTACCTTGTTCCACAGAATCTCTGGATGGAGGACAGTGTCAACCGCCAGCTGCAAAAGTGACTGAAAACCCTAAGGGACTCGACTAGATTGGAACTATGGCCTCCCCGTTGGTAACATCCTTTTGGCGGATGGTCCAATCAATTTGCCATCTTTTACAGTTTTCAGTTGTTTTTATCCTTTTTCTTGGGAGAAAATACTTGTATTTCTTAAAAACAATATGGAAAGAATGAACCATGTAATATGTGCAAAGCTGCAGATCAAGTCTGCCTTATTAAGGTTAATGCTGTAATAAGGTGTTGGAAGATGAATTTCCACATCTTAAGGAAAGAAGACTAAGCAAGAATGACTTATCTTACCGTAACCAAATCACGGTTAGACTGCAGAACTCTTGCCTATATGGATTCGTTGTTAGCCTAGGAAAGGAACGGTGTTAATGAGCTCTGGAGCATTACTCTGCAGAAGATCATCCATATTGATTAAATGCTACACATATCCCTATATGCAGCGAAGTTTGAAATACAATCCTGAACAATTATATCAAAAACACGTGCTAGATCCCACTCTTAAGCTTGGTGGTCCTCCTCAGATCCAGAGTGTAAATGGATCAACAAATTTATGAGGGTGTGGTTCTTCAGGCTTACCTATAGACTCTTGGGTTTACATCAAGGGCTGCCATTTGTAGTTCTGCTGGCATAAGCTGGTCTCACCAATGACAAATATCTTCAGTGTCTCAAATCCGAGACCATTGAGCACATTTCTAGGACTGCCAAGTTGCTTGTCAATGTTGGAATATTATTCAAAAAAAATTGTTATATGCTGCAAGGAGCCATTCGTTGAAAGCATCCCTCCTTTGTGGCTCCCTTCAGTTTTCCTTTCATCCTTTGGTGGTGTTAGAACCTAATCTAGTAGGGTTATGGTAAGGAATATGAACCGTCATCGGGAGTCCAAAAGACGTTGAAAGATGAATCCAACGGTCGTACATCTTGTATTTATATATGTCACTTGAATAAAATGCAATCCACGCTTATCCTCTAATTTGGTCTACAGTCCAATAGTGTCTCAGTGTGTCAAATTTGTGCCCTGCCTTGTTTCGATATTCACACGTGACCATTTATTTGTGTGCATAGTTCTGAGGCACCTGTCTCAGTGCATTTATTTTCTTGTAAGTTTGCTCCCATGCTTATGTAACATGCTTAGTGCCTATACTTTTGCTGCTTCGGCTCTTTTGCACGTCTCAATGGAAGACAAAGTCAAGTTATTCTTGCTCACCATAGCAACCTAATGCTAGAACCTTTGCTATACAAATTGCCACTCACGTCTGATTGTTGCTAGTGGATAGAATTGATACATACTTTGCTTATATTGTTGTGTTGTCTTGGGACTCAACAGTTGGGTTATGTGTGAAAACCTATTAGCATGTCTCTTGGATCTTGGACGAGATGCCATTTTTAGACCTTGAACAATGGCCATGCTTATTGAGCTTGGTGAGCCTCCGTATATATGTTTCTAATGCTTGGACAACTTTCTTGGCTAATAAAACTGCTAGCTTTTGCCATGTGATTGGGGACGTGCAACGCAACAACAAAACCCGTGCTTGGAAAGATGGAGTGGAGGGCTTTGAACAATTTCCTTTATGGTCTTTGTGGACTCACTGGCACTCCCCTTCAGTCAGCGAAGGTCATGACCCCAAGGATAGGGTATTTTCAATGCACATGTGGAGGGGAAAGGTAAGAGATATTTTTAATGGACAACCTAATGTGATTTTTGCAAAATGCAAATCTGATGGCTATGGTGCTCTTGACAATTTTTTTTGGTGGGTGGTTTTTCCCTTTTTATGAAAGTGAAAGCATAAATATGATTAGAAATCGATCCTAAAGGTTCAAAAAGTACGTTGTTAAAAGGTTTATGTACATTTTGGTTTGATGTGTATCACACTTTGGGTATGATCAACATTGTGCTTCATGCTTCTTCAAATCTTGAGTGTAATGCACATCATGTGGAAACGATATTTTGTGCGATACAAAATGGTGATGTGTTGTTTGCAAGGTGGATGTATGAGGATACATAGATTTTTGGGTGGTACAAGGACTTGCTACAAACAAAGAATATAGAATTTCACTGCTTCCAAAAAACAAGAGAAGATTGGGTTAGGGGTGCAAGGAAGCATATAGAAGAAGAAAAATATAACAAAACACACAACCAAACTCTAAAGTTACTTGAAGATAACTCAAATCTCCATCATTCTAAGGCATCAAGGCATTGAAGGAATTGTGGCCCATTGCATAGGAGAATGACGAAAATTGATAGACTAATGAATGCCTTATTGTAAAGACATGGACAATCAAAACCCAAGGAATTTAGAAGAACCTTTGGGTGTATTGTATTCTTTTCCTATTTATTATGACTCCGAAAAATATGTCATCATTGTCAAAGGCAATGTGCATTACGTCCATGGCCTTGACCTTGTATAAGGGAACCACAAAGCTTAGACTTCATGTGGTCATTGTATGGGAAAAGGCTTCCACTTGGATCATTTAGTGTGAAATTATTGCTAGGGAAAGAATTGATATTTTCGAAGGGCTCTTAGAAATCATAACAGGGGAAATTTTACACTAGCAAATGGAAATTTTCATGAGTATTATGTTAAAAAAGGCAATTGAGGTGGGCATGTGAAGGGAGGTTTGGATTCACACGAGCACAAACTAAAGGACAAAAGTAGGAATATTGCATGGTGATAGTAAGGTATCACAAGATGAAGATATAGCGGGATGTATTGGCAAGGTTGGGTTGGATGTCCAAGTGAAAGAAGGTCAACATCTAACAACATATCGACAGACACTGGATATGCATGAAAAAATGAATGGAGGGGGAGGTCATGGATGGCCATTATTCAAAGCATGATTGTGTTGATAGGTGTCTCCTTGTCTTCAAACACAAATTGATCCTTGATATATATGATTCACCTAGGTTATTTGCTACATCGATGTTCCCTTAGTCTTTCTCCCCTTCAACCTCCGCCAACAAGAAAGTGTGTCCATTAATCCTACATGCATGGAATCATATGGAAACTCTTGGTATACATCAAGGAACTTCCTCTGCAATTCCATATTTCAATCTTCATGACAGGTAACTCCTATCCAGTAACACAAGAATCTTGCCTTCAATGGAAATTTTGGTAGATTGTCAGACCACAAGAGTTAGGAAACTTTGCTCATAGTAGAAGTTTAATTGTCCATAAAATTCCTATTGTATTTTTGTAAAATTTGCGATTAGAAAGAGGGTTTGCTCACTAGAAAATTAGCTACTCTTTTGGAAACGTTGAAAATCCATGGGGTAGTTATGAATTGCCATTAAATTATATTTATACAGTAAGGTGCTAATTGACATTATAGTTCCCCACTTAGAAACAACCAAAAAAATTATACCAGAAATGGTATGTTTTGATAAAACTTTAAGTCACGTTGTTGTTCATCTTTTATGCTTGTTACTCATACATATGATAATGCATAATATCTTATTATAATAATAACATATCTAACTAATTTTAAATGTTTTACATTTGCGCTCATTTTTGGACATATTTTTTGGTCAATTTCCCGAATTTTGATAGAGATTCGTTGGAATTGTAGGTTTGAGCTATATAATTTGTGCAATTTAAACGCCCCAACAAAAATTGTATTGCCTAATTACAACAAGAAAGACCAAAAAATAAAACAATCAAACTACACCTAAATAAATCCTCTTTGATCACCTTACCAATGACTATGGTATGATCTAGCTGATCACCACTTAATCTACGAATTTCAAAAAATACTATAATAGCTAGAACATTATAAATTGATTATTCGCGTTTTCATAAATAATCATGAGAATAACACCAATTCAAACAGGGATCCATGATTTTCTATGACAGGTGGAGCTCAAAAACCCATTAAAAACATAATAATTCTGGTCTAGATTTCATGGCGTTGGCACCCTGGCATGCTTTACCTGGGCAAATATGACTTGCCTATAAAATTTAGTAATTGAAAAATATGGTTCTATAGCCACTTTCATGGCCCCGTGATAATGCCCTAAACATATTGGTTTGAAATTGCATGGTTATTCATGAGATATATTCGAGACCTCGAAACCACAAACCAAGTGTTTGCAACGAGTCCATGCTTCCTAATCACATAAAGTTTATGGTATTGCACCCTCAAGCAATGTACCCATGCCACCTGTGTCGTAGGCACATGAAGCTTTGTTTCACAGGTGAATGTCTTTTAGTATCTACCACACTAAACTCATTCCAATGCCATTAAGAGTTCAACTATTATGGTAAGTGTCATCCCACCTCTCCAAAAGTCAAAGCATAATGTGTATGACATTGATCGACATCTTTGATATACACCCCAGTTTTGCACTCAACATAGGTTTTGATGTATCCACGTATGAACAGAAATATGATAGCTCTTGTGTAAAACATCAATGAGGATAAATGAGGATTCACATGAGTGAGCTGAAGGGCATTTTCACTGAGATGAAGAGCATTTTGAGTGAATTTCTATGTCATTTTACATTTAAATTTTTCTATAAGTTACGAATATTTAACACTAATTTATTTTTAATTTAATTATCAATAATTATTAAGTGAATGTTAAAGTTTTAACCTCCATAAAATATTTTAGTAGTATACGCAAATCAAAAGTTGAGATTTATTTTCAAAGTAGTTATGCTTTTTTTCTTTTTTAATCAAGTTTATTAATTAAGAAAAATGTCTATGAAATGACATATGGTTTTTGGGGCATGTGGTATTGATAAACACTGGTATTGGCCCATGGTATTATAACAAAGTCTATTTACAAATTAAAAACTACATGATAAAATGAGTTTGTATTATTATTATTATTTTTATTTAGCAACTTGATATGTACCATAAAGTGTTTTGATGCTTATTATGGATTGATGTATGTTGGCATTATCAATGATTTAATTTATATAGCTACTCTAATTACTTTATAATTCACCCTAATCAATTCTATACTCACCTTAATTATTCGTTTTAATTCATAATTACTTCTAATTACACTTAAATGTTCAATAACTACATTTCAATAACTTCTAATTAAGACTAATTTACTCTTTATTAACTTTTAAATTTCTTATTATTATTTATTATTTTTATTTTTTAACCATGAAAATTCAGGTGAAATCAAAGTAATTTGCTTCCATTACAAAAGAAACCTCATGAAAAACCCGAAGGAAGAAATTGTAAATTCAGACACACAAAGGAAGAATTTATTTTTATTATTTAATTTATTAAATCTAGAAAAATATTACAGCATAATAAATTCCACATACTTGAAACCTTTATAAACATTGGTTATGGATCCTTAATCATGGTTAACAACATATCCATATGAATCTCACTAGTTAACAAACCACACCACCTTCATCCATTGATAATTTATATGGATTTTACTATATTTTATTATCTCCCATGCATGGAAAACAAGCAAGCAAATGGCCATGCTGGAACTGCTTCAACATAAACAAAGGAGCATTCCAACTCTCAGGAGCATTTTTTGAGGGACTAAGGGTGGAAGAAATTGTTTTTATTTTATGGAACGAGAAGGTTATTGCCCTCAATCCCTCAACAAACGATCCTTAGAGTTGGAATAGCCAATTGTCTACAAATAGCTTCTCCCATTTTTAAAATTGAGCAGGGCGCTAGGGCTGCCCCCTCTCCACTCTCTTCTTTCTCCTTGTTTCCAAGGGTCTTAGCAGGTTGATATCAGAGGCTGTTAGAAATGGCAGCTTCAAAGGTGTCTTTATATCTCAAAACTGCTTCCTATCACATCTTCTCTTTGTTAATGATATCCTAATCTTTTTAGTTGGGGAAACTCACATCAGACATCTAAATACTCTTTTGGATCTATCCAGTGAGGAAACAAGGATGAAAATAAATAGTTAGGAGTATTCCATATATAGTTGGACTATTCCAGAAAATGAAATCTCCTCCATTGAAAACATTCTAGCAGCCTCACTTAGAAATATCAGACAGGGTTTCAAATATCTTGGTTTCATTCTCAAGCCTTGTAATTATCTAAAACATGATTAGACATGGTTACTAAAAAAAATTGAAAAAAAAATTAAGCTCTGGAGAAATAGATGGCTTTCTAGAGTTTGTTTTATGCAAATTTGTAATAGAATCCATCCCAGTTTACGATGCTTCTCTAGCTTGGATCCCCAAGGGGATATTGAATAATATTCAACGACTCTATTCGTTTTCTCTAACATAGGAAGGAGGAAAAGTGAACTTTTGGTTTCAATACCTGGAACTTTTCTGCTCTTCTGAAATCCTCTAGTGGATGGGGGATAAAACTATTCTCTAAATTTGCACAAGCATTGGTAGAAAAAGGTGTTTGGCAACTCATTCAGGGGTATGGGCTCTGGGTGCATACAATGACACAAAAATATATTTGACCTTTATCCACCTTAGATTGGATACACACACCTCAAAAACCTCTCTGTAATGCCTCTATTGTTTGGAAAGCCATCCTTAAAGCATTTTACATTGTTGGCGATCACCTTTGTTGGAACGTGGGGAACAAACAAAATGTTATTATTGGAAGGGACCCCTAAATCAACAGTATACATTTGTATCATCTGCATGAGCCTCTCATACAACTCTTGGCTGAAAAAAGTAAGTTCACTCTAGCCCATGTATCTCTTGGTCAATCCTAGATGTCAGCCATAAATCTCCAGCTCGAAGGAGAGAATGCAAAAAATTGGGAAAGTTATCTTAAGGACCTTAAATTTGTTAATGTAAATATTTCTGACAGTGAAGACCAACTCATATGGACAAAAAGTCATCATGGGAAATACACCCCAAATATGGTTACTTATCTCTAATTCCCAAAGTTGAAAATCCTCCATGGTGGGGGTCAACATTCTTTGGAAATTATGTTGTTTATTGAAATCAAAACTTTTTATGTGGCTCATGTTTAAAGGGAAAGGTTCCACCTGGGACACGCTACAAAAAAAGATATTTCTAGGGCCCCGATATAAGTTTGCTATGTAAATCTGATGCATAATCTATCACTCACCTCTTTACAAATTGTCCCTTTACAAAACATGTCTGGATGGAAATACGATGTTCATGTCCCCAAGCTTTGGATTGCGCTGTTGAGAATATCTCACTATGCTTGAAACCTTGGCTCTCTAACCACTTATTAGACGACCTCAAAGGCATTTCTTTGTGTGTAAGTTGGGGAATCTTGCTTGAACAAAAGAATGCTATATTTGGAAACAGACCCTCAAACACATATAAAGTCTCCTCCCAGTATTTGATGTTTTCTCTTTGTACCCCTCATCCTCATCTACCAATTCTTTTCTCCTCTTGATCCTATTTCCATTCAAACAAAATCCCCATGGGATTTCTTTGATGGTCCCGCATAGGGCTCTCCCTCCTTAGGAGGATTTGGGGGTATCTTGTACCTCTTTGATTCTCTTTCTCTCTCTTTCTTTGCAACCATTGGTCCTACTACGAAAAATCATGCAAAACTATTTGCTCTCTACATCACTATCCTTCCTGCAGTTTTCAAGAATGTTAAATCTCTTCATATATATGGTGATTCACAAGTGGTCATAAAATAGATGCAAAATAAATTAGTGCTTAGGAACTTTACTCTGCTTCCTCTCGTGGAAAAGATAAATAAAAAACTCATAAATTTCTCACATACTTCCTACGATCAGATATACAAGCACAGGAATGAAGAAGCAGATCGACTCTTGGAAGATGGATTAGATCTGGACGAAGGCATATGCTCGATCACTGAGATTAAATAAGGCCTCTAAACAAAATTGATTGTAAATCTTGGGTTTGATTGAATTATGGGGGACAATATGCAGGAACTATCCCCTTTCAGGAACTCTCTGTAGCCGTTTACTTCTATTTTGAAAAGGAATATACACACGTTGTTTTTGGCAATATTTATGCAGGAAATATGACTTGATTTTTTAACTTGTACTGAACATAGGACAACTATATGTCTATATATGCTGGTTGTTTTATTCTATATGCAGAGAACAGGTTCTTTGAGGACTGATATATCTGAGACAATTTTTGCTAACTCTTTTTTTGTATGGTCATGTGATCCAGATTTATGCAAGAACTAAATGAACCACAAATTTAAACCAAAAACACGGAGATACAACAAAACTTAACTTCAATTAATAAATAGCAAATGCGTAAAATTGAATACATGTAGAATGGAAGAAAACTAGCTCTAGTGGAAGTAACTTATTTCTAAGAAGAGATGTGATGGCTACATGCCTTCTAAACTATGTTACAATGAGGCTATGAGGCATTCAGGTCATGAATAAATAATAAGAAACCTTAAACATCCAAAAATATAACCCTAGGAGATGAAGCGCCAAAAGCTTATGGGCTCTAATGGGGTTAGTTAGAACATCAACTTCTCGGGGCCGTAACTATATCACACGATCTTCGTTTGACACATATGATATCCCATTAGAAAAGTCTATCCAAGGACAAAAAATTTCAACTGCAAATGTAGTCTTCAAAGTATGTTTGCCCATTTCCCATAAAAACACCATTTAGGGCCTCAAAATGGCTCTGAAATTTTAGGACACGAAAACTGCCAAATATAGAAAACTGTTGAAATAGGAAACCATGTTGAAAAACAGGGAAATGGTAGGAAACAATGTTGGGGTCCAAGTGGAATATGAGAGTGGCCACCAATATCCACATGGATCATGATGATAGTTTGTAATCTTTTTTTTTTTTTACTTATGGAAGTTGTTTTTAAACAACTTCAGTAGGTTTGTTTGTATACACATATGAGAAACTCGTGATAGGGATATAAGCCACAAGAATGCTCAAGCATCTATAATGTGACCTCTTTTATTGTATAATAGAAGTTGCGTACTTTTTTCTTTGGAAAAAATAAAATAATATCTTCAAGTTGGGGAATAGACTTTTCAAACTTTAGCCACCATGGGTTCTATGTATTCAATGGCAACTGGACCTCGAGACACACGGCTTCCAGATAGAAAGTCAGAGTAGTGACTTGGTGGGGTTTGAGCTGGAGGCTTTGGATTCGATCCTCCATGTTGGAATGATGTAGGAAACCATAGACCCCGTTGATTCCCATGAGATGGTAATTCGACTCAACAATGCTCACATAAATAAACCTCATGAAACGATGGATCCCACGCCTGCAAATAAAGGACCTAGACAGGGTAGATGGTTGCCACAATATATCAATGAATATAGTTTTAATGAAATGTAACTTTAGTGGATGGATTGCACCAATGAGACAACTTACTCCATATAAATGTTATTTAATGGATAATGATGTAGGTGCATCGATGGCGCATAGAGTTCGATGAAGATTGGACCAAGAGCTTGCCAATGTGATGGGATGGTCACATGGTGATGTTGTGAGAGATTTTAAATTTTTTTATGAGAAATTGTAAATATTTACATTAGGAAATGAGTTTTTGTTTTATAATAAATTGGAGGAATTATTTCCTAATGTAAATATAGTTTCAATTTCTCTTATTTTGTGGAGAAGGGGAAACGATTCATCTTGTGACTCTTGGTTGTCCCATGCTAGCTTTCTTTTTAAAGAAAAGATTATTTGAGAAGAAGAAGTTCAACAGTGGCGCAATGGAGAAGAAGAGAGGAGAATCTCCAGTGCGAGGAGAAGAAACATAGGTCGAGAGGCTTAGGCTGCATATGCCCACATTGTATATCTCGTCAGGTTTAATATATGTTTGAATTTGATTAATGATCAACTTGTCTATATGCCTTAGTGTTTGTTCATTTCTCTGTCTGTGTATTATTAATGAAGTTGTTTGTCTTTAGGGTAAATGTAAATGATCAATAGAATGAGTTAGAAATCTGCGTGGTTTTTGGTATGGAATATGAATGTCTAAATTCATGAGGATTAAGATGTCTCAGAGACATGAAATTTATGTAAGAAGGGAGCTTGAATACCTTTGAGATTTGATTGTTAGGTCTGTAAAATAGAAGATGATTCTCAGTGTTGGAATCACAATGTCAAATCATGTGTTTAACCATACATCCATATGAAGTTCTTGAACATTCTTTGGGGAAGATTTTTGTTGTCAGAAATTAGCATAGGCTCTGTTTAAGATCTAGAGAGCTGAGTTCCAAAGGGAAGATTTGATTTATTGGAATTTGTTACAAATGTGCATCGAGAGGAATGTGCCATGATGTTCTGGAGTAGTGATTGTGTACCATTTACATCAAATAGAGCACTGCCACAAAAAACAGAGCACCATGTTTTGTTAAAGGTTGTCAAAACCCTTGTAGATTTGAGTTAGCCTTGAAAAAGAGGTGAAGAAAGGCGTATGAAGCCACTCATTGTGTTAAGGAGCAAGTTAAGGTTGTGGGAAGTCGATTAGAACAAGGTCGATTCATTTCACCTTCCCAAAATTTGAAATATATTCTTTTTTGGGGCGCTACGAAATCATTTCGCAATGCCTACAGGATTTTTTTTTCTGCACTACGAAGTTATTTTGCAGTGCCTACAACCAACAATTTCAAGACTGCATGTTTGGTATTTAAAAGGTTGTTTTGGCCTATCCATTATTGCCATCATTAAAAGGAAATGTATGGAATTGGATGAGGAGAGAAAAATGAGGGGGAGTTAAGAGAAATATTTCCCATGGCATTTTTGAGAAAAGTGAATTCATACTCATATATTGGCTGAATAATGTAAAGTTTGAGTTGTAGGTTGAGTTGTCCTGGGTTATTGGAAGCTGGGGTAACTTGGTCTGTCTTCATCAAGTGGTGTTAGAGAAAGCTTCATTCCTTCAGAGAATATCACAACATGTTCTTCCTTTGGTAATGTATTCATAACATCAGAGATTGGATTTTAGAGTTACAATACAATTGAAAGTGAAATTAAGTGATAGTGGAGATGCTTGCATGTCAAGAAGAGTTGATCCATATACAGATGGAATTTCCAGGTTTGAAGACAACCTAACAATGAAAAGAGGCTGAAGAGAAGAAGAACCTTGTGGAAAGAGGGGGACAAGTTGAATTCTTAGGAAGTAAGTGAGATGATTGCAGGGAAGTGAAGGGTTGATATTCTCTTGAAGAAAAACAAGTGTATTGGTTGGAAAGAATTGGTTCAACAAGTAGATCTAAGAAAGTTGGTGGAAGATGAGATCTTTTTATAGATCTTATAAAATTGAATGTGATGTTTATGCTGACTTGGTCGTTAAAAGAATTGTGTTTGCAGGATTGAATTGGTGGCAGCTACCATAGAAAGTAAGCTATGTCAAAGGAGGAGTAGGAAAATCTCTTAGATGAAGGAATGGTGACAAAACCCAACAACAAAATAAATTTGTTGAAAACCAAGAAGAGTGAGCGATTAAATATGCAACACCCAACAACTTTGAAAGATGAGGAACACGAATGATCAATGTAGAAATTATACAAACATATGTATATAATTGGATTCAATCCGATCTAACGATGTACTAAAACTAGATAATGAATCCTTCTACAAATCAATTGTGGAAATTAAACACAATTGCCAATCACAATAAGAAAAGAAAGAATCAAATCAAACCACAACACAGATAATTTCCTGGGGAAAGCTTCTTGCTCAAAACCCCTCTATCTTCTATTGTATATTAACCATGGAATCATGAAACAATTACAATGCACTCTTCTCACAAGAGTCTCCTGCACTCTCACAATTGTCTCACACTGTCCTGGACAAAAATGACCAACACTTAACCAATTCTTAGCCTCTAAAAACCCTGCCTTGCTTGTGCAATTCTTGATGAATCAAATCCTTATTCTTTAGGAATTTTGGCCTTCCAAAACTGCACAAGGATCATGGGAAATCTAATGGGTGTCTGGTTGCATGTGGGCAACCTACTAATCATACAACTGATAGTTAACATCCCTTTAACCTTTGTCTCAAATGGGTCTTCACTGGAATTGACATGCATGCAGCTATTAATAGTAAATCATCAGTTGCATGGCAGATCACTGATCGTGAATTAAATAATATTTAATTCACTTGATCTCTCACTAGTGCAACAAACAGTTACAACTAGTTCAACTGAATCTAATTCACCTAACTGAGTTAATTGATTACTCATGCATTAAACTAATGCACCAACTACAATTCGACCTCCATAACTAATATAATTACTCTGCATGCCTCACCAACCACCCTCAACTCGAAATACATGAGCTAACTGAGTTTATCACATTGAGTTACTATTACAAGTGATCATGAGATAAGATTCCATTTTATTGTCCAATTTAATTAAGGGAGAATTTAAATTAGACACTGCACCAATTTAATTAATTAAATTGGCCTTCACACTAATGTATCGTTAGGACCTGTTTGTCCCACACTAGTGTGTGTGCTGCAATTTCTTGTTGGACTTCAACACTCCCTCTCAACAAGAAAGGGATTCTCTGCCACCTCGATCATTCCTGAATGGTATTCGAATTTTCTCTTGGCGAGTGCCTTCATCAAAATATCTGCATCCTCATCTTCCATGGGAATGTACTGAAGTAACATAATGCACCTCTGAACACAAACTCTAAGATGGTGGTACTATATGTCTATGTGCTTGGACCTATCATGGAATACCAGATTAAGCGAGAATTTAATGCAACTCTGGCTATCACAATGTATCATAGTTGGATCCATCTGAGAACCAAACAAACAAACCAGGATCTTTCTCATCCAGATGGCCTCACATGCGGCTTGACTTGCTGCCATGTACTTTTCCTCGGCTGAACTGAGTACCTTAGATCGTTGCTTCCTAATGTACCAAGAAATTGTTGTCGATCCTATGTTGAAGATCCCTCCTGATATGCTCTTTCTATCTGATGGACTGCCTGCCCAATCTGCATTCGTGAAGCCTTGAAGCTTCACTCCCTTTGTCCGTCTGTACCATAATCAATACTCTGTAGTGCCCCTGATATATCTCAAGACATGCTTCCCGCCTTCCAAAAGAGCTTGGTCCGCTTAACCATAGCTTGACTCAGCTGGTTAACTGCATAGAAAATGTATGGTCTGGTGTTCACCAAGTACATCAGTGAACCCACTAGCTCCCTGTAGACAGTAGCGTCCACTGCTTCTCCTAAAGTAGCATTCTCTTTCCTCCAGTTTCCTGGAAAAGGAATGTCCATGGGTTTACAACTCTCCATGTAAAACTTACCCAGTATCTCTTTGGCATACTTGCCTCGAGAAACAAAAATTTCACCATCCCACTGCCATATTTCCAAACCAAGGAAATAGTGAAGGAGTCCCATGTCCTTCATTTTGAACTCCCTTGCAAGATCATCCTTGCATGAATTTATCAGTTGCTCATCACCTGTCAAAATTAGATCATCAACATAAAGTACGATAATCAAGAGCTTACCTTCAAGCACAATCTGGTACAGGTTTGCATCCGCTTCACTTTTGATGAAGCCCAACCCAGTGAAATAGCTGTCAATCCGAGTGAACCAAGCACGAGGTGCTTGCTTCAGCCTATATAGTGTTCTCTTGAGTCAACACACTTGTGACTCACTGTCAAAGATTTCGAAACCTTCTGGCTGCTCTATATACACTTCTTCCTCAATAACTCCATTGAGAAACACAGTTTTCACATCCATCTAATGAATGCGCCACCCCATATACACTGAGAGTGAAAGGATAGATCTAATGGAAGAGTACCTTGCAACTGGTGCGAAAGTCTCCTCATAGTCAATTCCCTCAACTTGTGAGAATCCCCAGGCCACAAATATGGCCTTGTACTTCTCCACACTCCCATCCACTGCTTGCTTCACCTTATAGATCCATCTAGATCCAACCACTGATTTTTCGACCGGTCTTAGTTTAACTTCCCATGCACTGTTCTTAACGATGGAGTCATACTCCTCTACCATAGTGTCAACCCAAATTGGTTGTTGCATTGCTTCCTCAAAGGAAGATGGTTATGTCACAATACACTTTCTCATAAGAGTCATGTATCCAGTAAACCTATCTGGAGACTATCTCTGTGTGCACAGTGAAGTAGGGGATCCTACATTATCTGTCGCATCAAGTCTTAATCTATTAGCTTCCGTGGTGCGCCTTCTACCATTTCTGGTGGATGGCTCTGCATGAGTGTTTTCTGCCACTCCATGATCCTCCGCATGTGGTTGCTCCACATCTTGAGGTTCATTCTTTGGAACAAAGATTTCCTCCTCTACATGCAAATCTAGCTCCCTCTCAAGGGACAATCGCTTGGCTTTCTCCTCATCAAAATTTATATCCTGTCTAACAACATTCATCCTATTGTTTGGAAAATGCACCTGATAGTTGTGGGGAGTCTCAGTGTACCCCACAAATATCCAAATCTTAGTTGTTGGTTCGATCTTCTTCCTAGCGTCGTTGGTCACATGCACATAAACAGATGAGCCAAAAATCTTAAAATGTGAAACATCAGGTTTCTTACCAGTAAAAGCCTCCCCTGGTGTACTCATGCCAAGTATCCAATGAGGAGAATGGTTTTGCAAAAATACTGCTTTGTTGCATGCTTTCGCCCACATATGCATCGATAATCCCTCATCATGCAACATCGCTCGTGCTACACCCAACACAATTGTTCTATTCTTTCTTTCTGCGACCCCATTCTACTGTGGGTTATGAGGTGCAATTAACTCTCTCCGAATTCCTTCTTTGCTGCAGAAGTTCTTGAATTCATTGGAGATTTACTCACCACCATTGTTGCTCCCAAGAGCCTTCACATGCTTCCCCAAGTATTTCTCCACCAATGCTTTGAACTCAAGAAATTTGAGAATGTCTGATCTTTCTTCTACATGAAGTAGATCCAACACTTTCTAGAAAAATCATCAATAAATATCACATAGTACTTATGCTTTGTTTTCGAAGCAGTAGAGAATGGTCCACACATGTCTGAGTGAACTCCCTCAAGGATTTTCGAAGCTCGATTATCCTTCTCGTGAAAAGTTTCCTTTGCATACTCCCCCCTAGTACATCCCTTGCATGTGTCTAACTACACAAGAGTACCCTTGCGAAGACCCGTAGAAATCTACTGCATGACCTTCAAGGCTTCGTGGTGTAGATGGCCCAATCTCCTATGCCATAACTCACCCTCATCCTGGCTCACCACTTTGTCCGCCTTACCCATCAATGTTGCGCAGCCATCTACATCAAGTTTATAGAGATTCTTCACACGAATCTCAATCTTCTTGGCTTGTCCTATTGCTTTGTGTCAAAGGAAATCTTTTCCTTCACTGAAAACAATATCATAGCCTCTATCCTCCAAAATTGCGACTGAGACCAAATTTTTCCTCAAGCCTGGTACATGCATTACATATTTTAATTAAAAGGGTTTACCTAACTGTCTCTGGAAGGTAACTATACCAATCTCGGTAGCACTGTACCACCCATCATCACCCATTTCGATATGCATCTGGAGGTCCTTCTCCTCCAAGCTACTAAAAAGTTCTTTGTCTCCCGTCATGTGAAAGGATGCACCACTATCCAAGTGCCACACCGATCCCATTGCACTTGACACCATGCATGTAATGAGCGAGAAGTCAAGCTCAAATTACAAGGCCAAAGCCTCACCAACAACAGATCCTAAAGCCTTCTTGTTCTTCTTCTTTTGTGGGCAATTAGTGGCATAATGTCCACGCTTGTGACAGTGAAAACACTTCACTCTGGACGTGTCACGCTTCTTGCCATCTTTGTCGGTCTCGGATTTGGAATGGTATTTATTTCCTTTCCCCTTCTTTGCCTTGGCAGCCAAAGCACAATCTTCTTCATCATCATTCTTAGATGAAGATCCATCCCTAGTATTCCGCCTAAATTCTTCTTGCACCAAATCCGACCAAAGACACTCCTAGTCTGACATATTTTCGCTTCCATTAATAGAGTCCTGATAACTATGCCAACTCTTGGGAAGTCCTATAAGAGCTAGGCTCACCAAGTCATCATCTGCGACAGTAATTCCGATGCTCCCAAGCTCATCCCAACATTGGACAAACTTGTTAAATATTTCGAAATGGTGTCGCCTTTCTCCATTTTGATTTTCCTGAGCTTCTCCTTCAGTGCCAATTTTCTATGATCACTGCTGCTCTGAAACAGATCTGTCAAAGCTTTCCACATTGCATATGGTGTCGCTTTTCCATGGAGACTTGAAACAATGTGTTCTCATACTCCCTCTAGTAAGATCCTCCTCGCCTTTGCAACCTTGTTTTGCCAAGCATCAAGATTTCCAGCATCTGTTACATCGGGTTAAATAGGAACATTATTATCAATGAATTCTTTCAACCCATTGTCCTCCAATACTACCTCCATCCTGTCTTTCCATGAAATATAGTTAGAGCTTCCCTCGAGTGCATACTCCAATGTCAAGCCATTGAAAGCCATTTCGATCCTGATTCGCCTGTCGCACCAAGAATACTTTTGCAAATTCAAATTCTATTCAGCCACAAACTCAAATTCTCCTCCACTATAGTAATTTCCTGTGCTCTGATACCATGTAGAAATCATACAAACATGCCTTCTACAAATCAATTGCTGAAATTAAACACAATCGCCAATCACAATAAGCAAAGAAAGAATGAAATCAAACCACAACACATATAATTTCTCGGGGAAAGCGTGTTACTCAAAACCTCTCTATATTTTGTTGTATATTAACCATGGAATCATGAAACAATTACAATGCACCCTTCTCACAAGAGTCTCTTGCACTCTCACAATTGTCTCACACTATTCTGGACAAAATTGACCAACACTTAGCCAATTTTGAGCCTTTAAACAACATGCCTTGCTTGCGTAATTCTTGATGAATGCAATCCCTGTTCTTTAGGAATTTTGGCCTTCCAAAACTGCACAAGGATCATGGGAAATCCAATGGGTGTCTGGTTGCATGTGGGCAACCTACTAATCACACAACTGATAGTTAACATCCCTTTAACCTTTGTCTCAACTGGGTCTCCACTGGAACTGACATGCATGCAACTATTAATAGTAAATCATAAGTTGCATGGAAGATCACTGATTGTGAATTAAATAATATTTAATTCACTTGATCTCTCACTAGTGCAACAAATAGTTGCAACTAGTTCAACTGAATCTAACTCACCCAACTGAGTTAGCTGATTACTCATGCATTAAACTAATGCACCAATTGCAATTCGAACTCCATAACTAATAGAATTACTCTGCATGCTTCACCAACCTCCCTCAACTCGAAATACATGAGCTGAATAATTGTATCACACTCAGTTAACTATTACAAGTGATCATGAGATAAGATTACATTTTATTGTCCAATTTAATTAAGGGAAAATTAAATTAGACACTGCACCAATTTAATTAATTAAATTGGCCTTCACACTAATGTATCGCTAGGACCTATTGGTCCCACACTAGTGTGTGTGCTGCAATTTTTTGTTGGACTTTAACACTCCCTCTCAACAAGAAATGAATTATCTTCCACCTCGATCCTGGCTTTATGGTATTCGAATTTTCTCCTAGCGAGTGCCTTCGTTAGAATATCTGCATTCTCATCCTCCGTGGGAATGTACTAAAGTAACATAATGCGACTCTGAACACAATCTCTGAGATGGTGGTACCAGATGTCTATGTGCTTGGACCTATCATGGAATACCAGATTAACCAAGAGTTTAATGCAACTCTGGTTATCACAATGTATCATAGTCGGATCCATCTAAGAACCAAACAAACCAGCGAGGATCCTTCTCATTCAGATGGCCTCACATGCAGCTTGACTTGCTACCATGTACTCTGCCTCGGCTGAACTGAGTGCCGCAAATCGCTGCTTCCTGCTGTACCAAGAAATTGTTGTCGATCCTATGCTAAAGATCCCTCCTGATATGCTCTTTTTTTTTATGGACTGTCTACCCAATCTGCATCCGTGAAGATTTGAAGCTTCACTCCCTTTGTCCATTTGTACCATAATCCATACTATATAGTGCCCCTGAGATATCTCAATACGTGCTTCCTCACCTTCCAAAAGAGCTTAGTCAGCTTAATTATAGCTTGACTCAGTTGGTTAACTGCGTAGAAAATGTCTGGTCTGGTGTTCACCAAGTACATCAGTGAACCCACTAGCTGCCTGTAGACAGTAGCATCCACTACTTCTCTTGAAGTAGCATCCTCTTTCCTCCAATTTGTTGGAAGATGAGTGTCCATGGGTTTATAGCTCTCCATGTGAAACTTACCCAATATCTCTTTGGCATACTTGCCTTGAGAAACAAAAAATTCACCATCCTACTGCCATATTTCCAAACCAAGGAAATAGTGAAGGAGTCCCATGTCATTTATTTCGAACTCCCTTGCAATATCCTCCTTGCATGAATTTATCAGTTGCTCATCACCAGTCAAAATTATATCATCAACATAAAGTACGGTAATCAAGAGCTTACCATCAACAACAATCTAGTATAGGTTTGCATCCGCTTCACTTTTGATGAAGCCAGACCCAGTGAAATAGCTGTCAATCCGAGTGTACCAAACACGAGTTGCTTGCTTCAGCCCATACAGTGCTCTCTTGAGTCGGCACACATGTGAATCATTTTCAAATATCTCGAAATCTTATGGCTACTCTATGTACACTTATTCCTTAATAACTCCATTGAGAAACACAATTTTCACATCCATCTGATGAATGCGCCACCCCATCTGTGCTGAGAGTGCAAGGATATATCTAATGGAAGAGTACCTCGCGAATGGTGCGAAAGTCTCCTCATAGTCAATTCCCTCAACTTGTGAGAATCCCCAGGCCACAAATATAGCCTTGTACTTCTTCACACTCCAATCCTTTGCTTGCTTCACCTTTTAGATCCATCTAGATCCAACCACTGATATTCCGACCGATCTTGGGACAACTTCCCATGCACTGTTCTTGACGATGGAGTCATACTCCTCTACCATAGCGTCAACCCAAATTGTTGTTGCACTGCTTCCTCAAAGGAAGAGGGTTATGTCACAATACACTTAGTCATAAGAGCCATGTATCCAGTAAACCTGTTCGAAGACTGTTCTCTGCCGCATCAAGTCTCAATCTATCAGCTTATGTGGTGTGCCTTCTACCATTTCTAGTGGATGGCTCTACATGAGTGTTTTCTTCCACTCCATGACCCTCTACATGTGGCTGCTCCACATCTTGAGGTTCATTCTTTGGAACCAAAAGTTCCTCCTTTGCATGCAAATCCAGCTCCCTCTCAAGGGACAATCGCATGGCTTTATCTGCATCAAATTTTATATCCCGTCTCACAAAAGTCTTCCTGTTGTTTGGAAAATACACCCGATAGTTGTTGGGAGTATCAATGTACCCCAAAAATATCCCAATCTCCGTTGTTGGTTCAAGCTACTTCCTAGCATATTTTGTCACATGCACATAAAAAAATGAGCCAAAAATCTTAAAATGTGAAACATCAGGTTTCTTACCAGGAAAAGCCTCCTTTGGTGTACTCATGCCAAGTATTATATGAGGACAACGATTTTGCACAAATACCGTTGTGTTGCAGGCCTCCGCCCACATATGCAATGATAAGCCTGATCATGCAAGATCACTCGTGCTGCACCCACAATTGTTTTATTCTTTCTTTCTTCGACCCCATTCTGTTGTGGGATATCATCTCTCTGAATTCCTTCTTTGCTGCAGAAGTTCTTGAATTCACTGGAGATGTACTCACCACCATTGTCGCTCCTAAGAGCCTTCACATGCTTCCACGTGTCTTTTTCCACCAGTTCTTTGAACTCAAGAAATTTTGAGAACACTTGATCTTTCTTCTGCATGAAGTAGATCCAACACTTTCTAGAAAAATCATCAACAAATATCACATAGTACTTATGCTTTGTTGTCAAAGTAGTAGAGAATGGTCCACACACGTCTGAGTGAACTCTATCAAGGATTTCTGAAGCTCGGTTCTCCTTCTCGTGAAAAGTGGCCTTTTCATACTTCCCCATAGTACATCCCTTGCATGTGTCTAACTGCGCAAGATTACGCTTGGGAAGACCAATAGAAATCTGTTTCATGACCTTCAAGGCTCCATGGTGTAGATGGCCCAATCTCCTGTGCCATAAATCACCCTCATCCCGGCTCACCACATTGTTCGCCTTACACATCAATGCTGCGCAACCATCTACATCAAGTTTATAGAGATTCTTCACACAAATCCCAATCTTCTTGGCTTGTCCTGTTGCTTTGTGTCGAAGGAAAGCTTTTCCTTCACTGAAAACAACATCATAGCCTCTATCCTCCAACATTGCGACTGAGACCAAATTATTCATCAAGCCTGGTACATGCATTACATCTTTTCACTGAAAGGGTTTACCTAACTATCTCTGGAAGGTAACTATACCAATCCCGATAGCACTGTACCGCCCATCATTACCCATTTTGATATGCATCTGGAGGTCCTTCTCCTCCAAGCCACTGAAAATTTCTTTGTCTTTCGTTATGTGAAAGGATGCACCACTATCCAAGTACCACACCGATCCCATTTCACTTGACACCATGCATGCAATGAGCGAGAAGTCAATCTCAAATTGCGAGGCCAAAGCCTCACCAGCTGTAGATCCTGAAGCCTTCTTGTTCTTCTTCTTTTGTGGACAATTAGTGGCATAATTTCCATGCGTGTGACAGTGAAAACACTTCACTCTGGACATGTCACGTTTCTTACCATCTTTGCCAGACTCAGATTTGGAATGGAATTTATTTCCTTTCCCCTTCTTCGCCTTAGCATCCAAAGCACGATCTTCATCATCATCATTCTTAGATGAAGATCCATCCCTGGTATTCCACTTGAATTCTTCTTGCACCAAATTTGACCAAAGTCTTTCCCAATCTGGCAGCTTTTCCCTTCCATTGACAGAGTCTCGATAACTATTCCAACTCCTGCGAAGTTCTAGAAGAACTAGGCTCACCAAGTCATCATCCACGACAGTAATTCCGACGCTCCCAAGCTCATCCCGACATTGGACAAACTTTGTTAAATATTTCGGAATGGTGTTGCCTTTCTCCATTTTGATTTTCCTGAGCTTGTCCTTCAGTGCCAATTTTATATGATCACTGCTGCTCTGAAACATATCTGTCAAAGCTTTCCACATTGAATATGGTGTCACTTTTCCATGGAGACTTGAGATAATGTGGTCTCGTACTCCCTCCAGTAAGATCCTCCTCGCCTTTGCAACCTTGTTTTGCCAAGCATCAAGATTTGCAGCATCTGTTACAGCGGGTTTAGGAACATCATTATCAATGAATTCTTTCAGCCCATTTTCCTCCAATACTGCCTCCATCCTGTCTTTCCATACTATATAGTTAGAGTTTCCCTCGAGTGCATACTCCAATCTCAAGCCATTGAAAGCCATTTCGATCCTAATTTGCCTGTCACACCAAGAATACTTTTGCAAATTCGAATTCTATTCAGTCACATACTCAACTTCTCCTCCACTATAGTGATTTCATGTGCTCTTATACCATGTAGAAATTATACAAACATATGTATATCAATGGATTTAATCTAATCTAACAACGTACTAAAGCTAGATATTGAATCCTTCTACAAATCAATTGCGGAAATTAAACACAATCTCCAATCACAATAAGAAAAGAAAGAATCAAATCAAACCACAACACAGATAATTTTTCCGGGAAAGCTTGTTGCTCAAAACCTCTCTATCTTCTATTTTATATTAACCATGGAATCATGAAACAATTACAATGCACTCTTCTCACAAGAGTCTCCTGCACTCTCACAACTGTCTCACGTTTTCCTAGACAAAACTAACCAACACTTAGGAAATTCTCAGCCTCTAAAAAGCCTTCCTTGCTTACGCAATTCCTGATGAATGAAATCCCTATTCTTTAGGAATTTTGGCCTTCCAAAACTGCGCAAGGATCATGGGAAATCCAATGGGTGTCTGGTTGCATGTGGGCAACCTACTAATCACACAACTGATAGTTAGCATCCCTTTAACCTTTGTCTCAACTGGGTCTCCACTGGAACTGACATGCATGCAACTATTAATAGTAATTCATCAGTTGCATGGCAGATCAATGATTGCGAATTAAATAAAATTTAATTCACTTGATCTCTCACTAGTGCAACAAACAGTTACAACTAGAGAAGAGAAGAGAAGATACCAAGAGGATGACCAAGTATGGGTGACAAGTCGCAGACTTGTTACAAAGCAAAGAAGGCTTGTTGCAACTCACTAGTAGACAAGGAAGGTTCACAAGAGGAAGAGATGAAGATGATTGTTATTATTCATAGCAAGGGTTCAGAGGAAATTCACAAGCAGAAGAAGAAAAAGTGCCAAAGTAGTTGGACTGAAAGGAATGAGTGATGAATAAATTGAGAAGGAGATGCTTGAGTTAAGAGCGGAACTCAATCATGTGAAATATTTTCTACAAGAAATTCAATATGACCATAGTTATGGTTGGATAATGAGCAGGAAGAATGGTATCGATTTAAAGAACAAGAAGGTATGCAACATCAAAGGGATGACAACAGTAAGAAGAATTATGCATCAACGGTTGTGTGTTCAAGTGAAGATTGAAAAATGAGGTAACGGTCTTTTTTTTCAGCTAATTGTGGATTAATTGTTGAGTACAAGTAAAAATGATGAATTTTTACAATTGAGGATGATGGCAAGGAACCTTGTAGTAGAAAGTGAGGAAGAACAAAAATGTTCTTCGAGGAAGAAGGTGAGTAAATTTCTTGCAGAAGCCAAAAGAACAAAAAGTGCTCAGATGATATTCCAGATGAAAGAGTCAGCAAAAATACCATGAGAAGACTAGGCATGGAATACCTTAGTATGGTATTTACTAATAGGTTGGTGAAGTCAACTTGTTGCAATGGCTTGTGTGCTGCTCAAAGTGAGAAGGTAGAAGCTCATGAAAGAAGGATATTTGAAACTACTAAAATTCATAGTAAAGGTTCAGAGAGAAGCCATAGTAATTCAAGTCAAGACAAACTTGATAGAGAAGTAGTTGAAATTATACTACAACTAGAGATGATAATAATACTGCTACATAAAGATGAGGAAGACCAGGGTTACAGATGGACCCTACGGAAGAAAGTAAAAAAAATGGAATTTGTTACAGGTGAAGCTGAGACAGAGATCAAATTCTTAGTTGATGAAACTCAAGGAGTTTGCACAGAAGATAAATGCTCAGTTGAAGGAAAATATCAAAGGAGTTGAACTGCAACAAAGAACCAAAATGGAGATATTATGCAAGACATGGAGGAGCATATGATGATGTTTAGAGCAGCAGAATTCCAGAATTTTATGGAAATTATGAAGAATCCATAGGGAAACAGAGTTTAATTTCTATTTTAAAACACCAGGGAAAGCAAGCACAAATGAAGAGGTAGAGTTTTGTAGGAACGGTTGGAAAAATATCGATGTGTTGGATATTGCATAAAGGTTTTAATTTTGTGACAAGAGAAGGTATATAATAACCTGGAGACAACAATTTCAGCCAAGAACTGAATTAGAAGATGAAATTGACAAAATGAAAGTAGGAAGTTATAGTTGGTTATATGAAGAGACAACTTATGATTCTGAGGAAATTCTTGAGCAATGTATTGGAAAGTTTGATTAGTTCGGAAACAAGCAAAGTTCAGAGTTCACATCAGAAGTGGTAGAAGAAGGTACAAATATCTGACAAGGTTTTAAGTTTCATTGTGCAGGTGATATTAGAGGAAGGTGAGGATATTTGCAGTACCCTAGAGAAAGGAGTGCTCGAATGGTTCCATAGAAGAGGACCAGGAAGATGCCAAAAGTCCAAACTCATTTAAAAAGTTTGGTAAGGTATCATGTAGCAAGGTGGAGACTTATTACTGGAGAGGCATGTTGTAGCTCGCGAGTTGAAGTTGTTACGAGAAGACCATATGCATATGACGAGGAGGCATAAATTTTCGTACCTTGAGAGTATGATGCAGGTGCGTCGATGGAGTACAAATTTAAATGAAAACTGGAGCAAGAGCTTGCTAATGTAAAGGGATGGTCACATGGTGATGCTAGGAGAGATGTTAAATTTTTTGTGAGAAATTGTCAATATTTACAGTAGGAAATGAGTTTTTGTTTCAGAATAAATTGGAGGAATTATTTCCTAATGTAAATATAGTTTCATTTTCCATTATTTTGTGGAGAAGGGGAAATGATTCATCTTGTGACTCTTGGTTGTCCCGGTTAGCTTTATTTTTAAAGAAAATAGTGTTTAGAAGAAGCGCAGTGGTGGAGCAGTGGAGAAGAAGAGAGGAGAAGCTCCAATGCAAGGAGAAGAGACAAAGGTCGAGAGGCTTGGGTTTCATATGCCCACATTGTATATATGTCCAGGTTTAATGTATGTTTGAATTTGATTAATGAGCAACTTGTTTATATCCCTATGTTTTTTTTCACTTCTCTGTCTGTGTATTATTAATGTAGTTTGTATTTGGGGGTAAATGTAAATGTCCAATCAAATGAGTTAGAAATCTACATGTGATTCTTGTTTTTTGGTATGGAATATGAACGGATAAATTCATGAGGATTGTGATGTCTGAGAGAAATGAAATATATGTAAGAAAGGAGCTTGAATACCTTCATGATTTTAAGTAGATATTTGATTGCTAGGCCTGTAAAATGGAAGTTGATTATGAGTGTTGGAATCACAATGTCAAATCCTATGTTTAACCTTGCTTCCATATGAAATTCTTGAACATTCTTTGGTGATGAGTTTTTCTGTCAGAAATAAGCATAAGCTATGTTTGAGATCTAGAGCGCTGAGTTCGAAAGGGAAGATTCAATTTATTGGAATTTGTTACAAATTTGCATTGAGAATAATGCACCACGATGTTCTGGAGTAGTGACTATGTAGAATTTACAACGAATAGAGCGCTATCATAGGAAACCGAGCACCCTATTTTGTTGAATGTTTCAAAACCCTTGTAGATTTGAGTTAGCCTTGGAAAATAGGTGAAGAAAAGCGTATGAAACCACTATGTTAAGGAGCAAGTTAAGGTTGTGGGAAGTTGATTAGAAAAAGTTTGATTCGTTTGACCTTCCTGGAATTTTAAATATAGTATGTTTTGGGTCACTACAAAATCATTTCGCAGTGCCTACAAGATTTTTTATGCGCTACGAAATTATTTCGTAGCACCTACAACTAGCAGCTTCAAGACTGTGTGTTTGGTCTTTAAAATCCTATTTTAGCTTGTCCATTGCTACCATCATTAAAAGGAAATGTATGGAATTGGACGAGGAGAGAAAAAAGTGGGGGAGGTGAGAGAAAGAAATCTCATGGCATTTTTGAGAAAAGTGAATTCATACTCCTATATTGACTGCATTGTTGATCAGTGATTTTCATTGATGTCAACTCAAGCAGCAGCAGGGGCTACCCTGATCTTGCATAGGAATTTTGACTTGACAACTTACTATATTCTGATTCATAGAGATGGTTTCTACTTGTCGATAAGTCCACGTAATTCTTCACGATTTGAGAGATATTTGTGTTTGAAGTTAGTAACCCCAATTAGTGGGCTAAAACACCATGGGGTTGTGGCATGACACGAATCATTGGTTGTGGTCATTGAATTGTCAATAATTAATATTTTTTTAAGCTTGTAAAATCCCTCCATCGTTCACTTGTTGAAGGCCCTCTCAACCTAATCATTTATATAAATTGTGACCCTCGTATCCTCCTCATGTCACTAGCACATTTGCCCCAAATTCCGATGGCCAAAATGTCACTCTTGCGACACACAGGCAGCCCAAGAGCGACGTTTTTCGGTGCACCAAAACGTGGTTTCTCCTCACGTCAGACTTCCGACACTTCACTTAAACGTCAGTATTGTGACGGTATTTCTGATGTTTTTATGGAGTCGTCGCAATTCTAATATTTCAAATTGTCTGTCGCTCTTCCGACCATTCACGATTCGTCGCAATTCTGACGTTTCTAAACGTCGCTATTCCGACGCCAACGAACACTATTACCAACGTCTGGAGCGTCACTCTTCCAACGAAAAAAATAAATAAATAATAATAATAATAATAATAATAACAATAATAATAAAATTAAAATTAAAAAATTAAAAATAATAATAATAATAATAATAACAATAATAATAAAATTAAAATTAAAAAATTAAAAATAATAATAATAATAATAATATTAAAAAAATTAAAAAAAAAAATTAAAATTAAAATTAAAAATAACGTCGTAATACTAATGGAAGAAAACATTAGAATATTGACGAAAAGAAATTTTAAAAATAAAAAGGTAAACGTCGTAATACCGATGGCACAAAACAGTTTTAATAGAAACTAAGTGTCACTATAGCGATGGTTCGAAATGTCGGATTACCGACGACAAATTTTTTTTTTTAAACTAGTCGTCGGAGTACTGACGACAAAAAAACATATTTAAAAAAAATAAAATAATAATAATAATAATAAAATCTTCTAGCATCTCCAGATCTTACTATATATTTGAAATCAATATTGTTTCCACAATAAAATCAGAAAACCAAATATAAAACCTTTCCATTATTCTTGTAAATAAACTTTAGAAAGGGCAGGGACAATGAAACCCATAAAAAATGTATATACGACAACCTGTGAGAAACAAGTATTTTCTGGTGAAGCACACCAAGAAAATGGTAAATAATACACCATTTTACAACCGCTTTAAAGATGTAAGCATTGCACAAATTCAACACTAAAGCCATCCTATAAAAAAGAGTGGGTAAAGAATACAAGCAAGTTCCAAGTATTTCACAATAGAGTCAATTGTCAATTTTGATGCTCCATACCCTTCAAATTTTGCAGCTGATGCTTCCCCAATAATTGCACTACTGACCATTGGAAAAACCTTACGCAAGGCTGTTACATGCTCCTTTCCCCAGACAACATCATTTCTTCCTACCAATGCCTGCAAAAAAACATCAATTGCTTATAAAATTGTAGAAGTTTTAACTTGGGTCCAAGCACAGTTTTATTCTAAGATCTAACAAAAATTATTTGTAAACAAATACGTGTTATAAAAATATACGCTGCCACAACTACATGTAAAACTATCCTGATAAAGCGGTGTATGTTGTTAGTAGGCACTCCTGGATTTGATTGTTGTAAATATGCTGGATATTGAATGCATTACAGAGTTTCTTTACTCCTTTGAATAAAAACATGCAGGACATCAAAATAAGTTGATTCTAACCTGCATTATGACCCCAACAACAACCATTGCACACTCCGCATCTTATTCCCAAGACTGCATCTCTTGATGAGCATTACATAAATGAAGAAGCCACATGATACGCAGATCTTCCACGTGTGCATAAGCCCAAGCAAGTCTATGAAAGCTCTCTGCTGCTGCATATCTATCTATTGAAATCATAGAACCTTGAAATAAAAAATTACAAAATCCTTTATTTTCTAATTTCAGTTAATGCATGCATCCAAGATAACCTTGATCAAAGGAGTGAAAGAAATGGATTTCCTACAAGGAGAGTGTGTTCAATTCTCGCATCTAGGGCACGAAGAAGTGTTACAGACAATTGCTTGACTTCTGACCATAACCAATGATTATGTGTAGAACCCTCAGAGATAGCATCCAATGCATTCTCAGAAAGACCTCATCCTTTCAAAAGATCAACACTCCTCTCTTCCATTGCCATTTCGTCCAGTGACTTCCTGAGACATCGGGCTTCCCCACTTTCCTCCAAGGAGCCATCAAACTTCATCTAAGTAACTTGTATGTCAGACATCAATTCTGACAAAGCGATTGTCAACGTAACACACAACCGTGTAGTATTTTGAAAATAGTAGAAGGAATTCTGCAAATAGAGAATACACAATCGCCAACAAAAAAATGAAAAGCAGAAATGAAATAAGCAATTGTTTCCTCAAACAAACATTTGTTTTCTAAATTCTTTATCCCATTCAGCAAGACCACATATCTCCTTAAGGAAACTTACTTGCGCAAGAATTTGAAGGCCAACAACAACCCTCTTTTTGATGGAATCATTACGAAAAACTGCAAGACGAAGTAGATGAAATGACACCTGCTTCAAGAAGCGATAATTCTCTCTTTCCATTAGTGTTGCACCATGAAGATTAAAAAGACTGTTAAATACAAGGGAAAAATCTTTCCAAAAGATCAGTGGTTGGTTGCGAGAAATAAAAGCCATGAATCTCATTGTAATACAGTCAAGCTTTCCCTAGTCAGTCCCAATGCTCTGATCTGCAGCTGCTCGCGAGAACTTCTTAGTAATTTCCAATATCTGGAGACTTACAGATGCACTTATGTTCTCCTCCCAAAGCTCCTGAAAATTACATTGATGAATATTAATTCTCTGCATTGCCTTCAATGACATCCAAGCAGGTTATTTCACATGCAGCTTGTTGTCAATGCTTGATTTAAAGGATACAAAAATACTCGAGAAAAGTTCCACGTTTATCCTAATGATTCAAACTGACACCTGGCACATATGACATCCAATATATATGATGTCATGTAAAATTTAGGTTGTTGTCCCTCTAGCGGATTTTGGGTTCATTTTACATTTCTTGTGATGGAGGCTGCTAGAATCTCTAGCAAATTAAATATACTCCCATCCTAAGGAAGCCATACACTGAGCTTTGAGTTGTAGCTCATAGACGAGAGGCAGAATGTGTCATAGCAGAAAGGGAAGAGTGACAACGATGGAAAAAATCACAGTAGAAATTGATTTGGGAGCATCGTTGTGTAAGGAAATGGAAGTTATCTAATGGGAAATATTGCACCATTACAAAAAGGATTGCGAGGGGATTTAGCTTAGCTCGACATTGTTGCACAAGAGCTGAGTAGAGGGGGTACCATTGCATGGAGATATGCATACAACTATGCTATGAGATCAAGGAAAAGAATAAAATGGTCGAGTGTATAGAAAATCTAGGCTTAGAGGATGAGGGAAAGTTAATACCAAAAGATGTGAAATGAGTAGCATTGAATTATATATAAAGTGAAATGGGGGCATTGGAAGGTCAAAGGTTAGAAGGTGCAGGGTCGTACGAAATGTGAAGCACCAAGAGACAAAAAATGATAAAGAAAGGTGCAAGGAGTTACCCAATGCCTAAAGCAATGATCTAGCTCTTGGAATCAATATAATATCCAACACCATAACACACTCTATTATGCTTCCTTTCACCAATGAGATAAAGGCTTCAGATACAAGAGAGCAAGGTAAAAATGACATGGGCCTCATCCTATATATAATATTATCACACATGCGAGGGTCTTAATGAGAATTAAATGCATCAGTGGGATAATTATTGCAATAAGACTTAAGGGAGTGCACTAAATGGAAGTTCTGAATTGTGTTGTGATAATGAGCAACACTACACTGCCCTAAGGAGTAGTGCCGAAGGGTTTTATTTGCGATGCATCGCGCACCGTCATAACAACTTCATTACTTCAGTCTCAAAATATAAGAGACATTTTCCAGCCCATTAAATAACCGCACCAATAATTTGTAAATGAAATATTAGGATCATATATTTCTATCTATTTTGTTGTCATTCTCAAATTTCAAAGCCTCGATCTTAAAAACCATCAACTCTAAACGTGAAGCATGAACTACTAAAAGAATACCTCTGCTTGATTTATCACATAGAATGGTACAAGAAGACTTATGATTTTCTTGACCTATAATATGAGTTTATAATTTACTAAGACTGATGCAACAATCGCTGCGTTGGAAGAGCAGCTTCAGAATGTGCAACAGTCCATTGAAAATTGTTTGACTCAGCTTCAGCTTCTTGCTTGCCAGGTAAGACTCCAAACTGTTTGCTCTTTAGTACTTTTGAAAAATAAATCTATGTTTGATTGGTTAAAAATTAAAAGGTTTGGTTAAAACTAAGAGCATTGTGCATTTATTCCTCTCTCTTTATTCTATTGCTTGTTTTGATAAAGATAATTGTTTTATTCCTGCAGTTGTAATAGCATGCTTCCATAGAGAATTGTTTGAATATGTATATGTGCAGTTTAGCATATATGACTAACTTCTGTCTTGGTACTAAGTCAAGGGTACCAATGAATTGTAAACAGAATGTATATGCAAAAATATAAAGTGATCATGTAAAATGATTCCTAATGAGAGCCCAAGGCCAAGACCCCGCTAGTGAATGTGTATCATTTAGACCATGAAATATGATGTTAATAAGGCCTGGGTGAGGCCTTTGATAATGATGTGAACATGTCAGTGTCCCTGATAAATTAACATACGCAACATAGAATAGCCAAGGGGAACATGGGAACGACCATGGGCTGACAGATGGCAAATGGCTAGAGTGAAGATGAGGGGCACATGACTTTCCCCTCTCAAACATTATATACCCCCTTTACGAAGTAATTCAATATTAGAGAAAGGATACCTAGCTATCTATGCAAATTAGGTGTTCCACGTACCAATGAATATATTATTGTTCTTCATTGCAAATTGAGATTGTGATCTTCAAACAGTCGACAAATAGAGATTTTCGGACATCTTCTCTGAGATTTTCAGTGACCTATCTCTGAGGTTTTTCGGTGACAAGACAGAAGTAGTAGGCCTTGACCCATAGGAGGGCACCTACAGGTAGACACAACAACCTTCGCCATCAATAGCATAACATGCTCCCATTTCCTTGCTTAGAAAAATGAGAAAACAAGAGCACGTGGCAATGTGTTTTTTTGGAAAAATGTGGAAGAATTATGTGAAAAAGTTGACAGAATTATATTTCATGGATTTTCCACATTGAGACTTGTTCATGAGAAGGAAATATGCAGGCATTGTTGGCTCAATAATACCCATGTGCGCTTATATTTTGAAAAACACCTTTGAGATTCATCTTTGACAGCTCAACGTTATGTCTGTGTGTGAGCCAACACACATACACACATAGAGATTACACACACAGACATAAACGTAATTATTATAAATATTGATGTAATTCAAATAGAAAATATGCAACACTATGGACCTATGACCAATACCAAATTTTTAACGTTATAAATTGTATCTTAACTCGGGAAAAAAAAAAAATGATTTTGTTTCGTGTAGTGAAATCTTGGCATTAAAATGAATCGGTAGAGCGACTTTATATACCTTGCATAGGATAAATAGTTAGTGATGATAGATTGATGTTTGTAGGAAAAATCCAGGCCAATTTTCCATCATAAAGTCATCCTTATTTTTGGGGTTTGTCCCCAAGCCTTCATTGTCAGCCCCCCTAGTTGGGGGTGACAAGTATCCTATCCATCATTCTATTGGTCGGTGGCTTATCCCCTTCTAGGATGATGAGCGTGAGGAGATAATATAAGATGAAATAAGATAATTTTATTAGTGTCTAAGTGACCACAAAACGAGTTCAACGTAGCTAAAATTGAGATTGTGATCTTCATGAAAATGTATCATCATCTAAATGAGGAGGAGGTTATATGTAGATCTCATTGTGTTCACTTAGTACGATAAACCTTGTGTTGGGTGAACCCTTCAACCTTGCAAGACTAGGCTGAGTAGGGAGATTTGAATCCTGGGTGGAAATCATTTTACGTACATGGAGTAACCCTTAGAAAAAACTCAAGGAATCAATGTAATTTGTTAGATCTAGGTCTAAATTTCTAACCTGCACCTGGACCTACAGATGAAGGTTGGAAACGTGACACATATTATAACACCACCTTACCAAGTAAATTTGCTGCAATTTTAAGCATTTTTAAATAAACTTGTATTTAATCTTTCTTTTTTTTCCATATGAGATATAAGATTTCAACTCCAAACGATTGGCATGTTTTTTGGAACTAAATGACCCAAGGGAGTTTATGACCTAACAAACTAGACTCCCAGAAAATGGTGGTATGGAGAAATTGGCTGCAAATAATCTAGGTCCACTCCTAGGCTAATATAGCAGATATACAATTACTAGAACAGGGGCGCTCATTCTACTACAAAAGGGGTCATTAGGCTGGGGAACCCACATATATTAAATTTATGTTGTTGGCCAAGAGGAAGGCCTTCCAAAATAAATGAGGTGAAGAATGGCTATTTTGACTCAATATAGGGCTCCTAGATTGTTTCAACCTAATACAACCAATGCATCTTCTTATAGGGAAATTTCTAGGCTCCATTGAGCTGAATAACAAAACACGCTTTAGGCTTAGCCAACAATATCCATTCACTAGATGTCACTTCCTAAACACTTTGGTGCAGTGCCCTCTCCAATCTCACAAGTTTCCACTAAGTTTCAGTGCCTTGCAGACCAATATTGAGCAATATATTTTCTGGAATAAGACTATTTATGTGCTCTATAATTGACTTTTCAGTAAATGCCAAATTAAACGCCTTAAATTTAGACCATCTTTTTCCAGACTTGGGTTTTCAAATAAAAAAGATCAATGATTGTGGTGATATCTTGCTTAGGTAAGTGCTTGGCTGAGAATTAGGTAGTAGGTCACTTTCTCGAAAGTAGTGACCTACTTATGTAAATAACACAGTTGTTGTACTTGTCACTAAGGATTTTTACTTTTAAACATGAACCTATATAGGAAGACGCAAAAAAAAGAAGGTAAAAAAACATCTATGAATTTAAAATTGTATGAAATGTTTATTTATAAGTTGAATTTTAAATCATATGAAAAGCTACAGTTATGTGCTTTGTCACGGGGCTTGTTGAATGTCCCTAAAATTATGATTTCCCCCCAATTCTTAACCCTCTTCTATGCATGTGATAAAAACCATTGACTCTCTCAATCATACAGGTCAAAAACCTCTTGCTAAAACTCTTATGAAGTATCTGTTTTGTTTCCAGTTTTATGAAAATGTTGAAAACCCCACATTCCTTGGAAAATAACATTTTCAACAACTATTCTAATTTGTTGGGTGGCTTTATTTCATTCACAATATATTGTTTGTTCAGATTATTTGGCACCATTTTTAAGAAATATATCCACAGTCTGGTCATTTTTGGCATCTAAATAAGTGTTAAGATATTTTAAACTCTATGCTAGCTGAAACTTTGTTGTGAAATTTGAAACAATTTGGCATGACTAGTTGAAATTTTTTGTTTCACCCATCTATTCTGCTCCACAAGGGCAGGAATGAAAGAAGAAATTAGGAAGAATATGATAAGCAGGTATATAGGAAGAATGAGAAATATCTCCCCTCAGATAAATGTTATGTACAGAAAGAGAGAGGAGAGCCTTATGCCAACAGAATTATCAATCAGCAGAAATTGTGAATTTAAAAAAACCTTGAAGCTGAGTTTATCATCCTCACTTCGAATATCCATTTAAGATTTTTGGTATGCCCTGATAGAGTTACAAAATTATTTCCAGATAGCTCAAATTATTTAAGGCCTTGAAGTGCGATCCCCAAAGATAATTCTTACATATTTAGTGACATGTTTCCATTGTTCTTCTTTCTACACAAATATCCTCGGATGAAATGGCAACATTATAACTAGAAGTCAAATAAATAAAATTCTCTTGAGTAGCCTTTCGATGCACATACCATAAGGTATTTAGAAAAGAGATACATCTTCATTATGTCTGATAATGTGAGCACACTGTATTTGGACTCTAGAGAAACGATCTTGACTTATGTTCCAATATTTTTCAATAAATGTCATTTAGACGTGAAAATTCCTGATAATCCTCCTTTCTGTTTTAAACAACATATCTAACAAGGACATAAATGATGGAAGGACTTATAGCTGGGTCTAATGATTCTAGTGATACATGTAATTCAGGGTATTCAAAATCACGTGTATAAGCATATAAAGCCTTGGAACATGATTCCATTCCCAAAAAATTGACACACACATCCAATGCTCGAGAGCATAAATCTCAACAGCTTCTCTGATACATAAGATCCCCTTGTTATTATATCTTTCCACTTTTAGGAAAGTGGTTTCTTTTCACTCTGCAATACAACATCCCTCACCCCATCAATTATTTTAGAGTGTTTGAATGCCAGACTTGGACTAATAAATCCTTAAAGTACTACATCTCCTTGATGAAGGAAAGGTGAATGAAAGTTGTTTATCAAGTGGTACAATAATTTGGGTGTTATTCATGAACAGGCATTTTTACTATATCCAATTACATCAGTGAGATGATCAGTTTTACAATTGCTTCAGCTAGTGTATGAACTCAAAATTCCACCACTTGGCCCTGGAAACAGGTGAGTTGCATGGAAGTGTCACAATCATACCAGTTATGCAAGAATATCCATCTGCTATAAACTGTTGTTGTCTTTTGCAAGACATTATAATGCATAAACTCACAAAGCCACATATGGAGAAATAGGATATAGAAACTCATGTGGGCTCAACATACTCTTCCATCTTGGTAAAATTGAAATAAACATTCCTCAGAATCTATTATACTAGTGTTAAAATTTTCCCCTACTCTCGAGAATGGTTTATTCTTGTTGAGTTAGCTCTGGGACAAGTACTCCCTAGATACTCCCCTGGTGGAATTCCCCACTTTCCCTACTTGGGAGTCTTGGCCTCAAACTTGGGACTCGAGAGTCCATCCCAAAGATAACGAACAAAAATATTGACACGTGTTTTGATTGAGTCAAACTTATTTTAGAGGGACCTTTTGGAGGGAAATGAAGTGTTTGAGGTTATAAGTCTTGATAAATACATTTATCCCTCATTCTTTCTCTAGTGTTCCACTATCTAAAATGGAATCACCAAATATTCCTGCGTTACAATTGTTGCTTCAGTCAATCTTTTTGTTCTAGTTAATATGTTGGCGTACTATTATATGATTTCTATTTTTATTGTTCTCATTATGTCGAATGTTGATATGTTTCTACTATTATGTTGAATTCTACTATTATTACACCGAACTCTATCCTATAAACTGTGATGCCCAAAGAATAACACGTTGGACTGATTTTAGATATGATTTGTACTAGATATGATATACATAGAGTCACATGATTGGTTGGATTTAACACATTCTACTGGCCTTGGAAGTGGATTTGTAACCAGTGACTATAATATATATATATAGACCCATATTCCCACTAAAGTTACTACCACGAAGAGCATTCCTTCAAAATTAGTGGACTTCTACATTCGTTATGGTTAAGGAACAACCCAGGATCTAGTTGCTTGTATAGGGAATTCCTGTAAGGTGGAAGGAATAATGCATCCCATAGCTCAGACCTCTAATTGATAGGCATTCATGGTGTGTGTCTATACTTAATGGATATATATTACTAAAATATGGGTATAAATGGCTAAGTGGTACATGCCTTAAAAATATCTCTTGGTCCTTAATAAACTGAATGTAAGATCTATATCTAACCCCTCGCTACACAGATAAAGATATACACATATACTGGTGTGGTTATTCACATATCTAAAATGTAGTTGACACATTCCTTAGCAATGTTTATATAAAGTTGAGTTAAATAATTTGAAAATTACATATACAACTAGATTTAGGTCTAGAATAAAGTGCATTTCTAAGTTCACTACTGCTTGTAGAAGTAATCAACTAACTATCCACATAGAAAAGACATGAGGTACAAACACCAGTACCTCAGCATTGTTAATGGAATAGCTACCATTAAAGGTGGTTCCCACGTTGATTTAGTATCAAACCAGATAACACCCATGTGATGAACATTGTAAATAAGAAGAACAAGACAACTGTGGTGAAAGCACACACAATAAAGAATCATTTATGGATCTTTGTCAATTCTTTGATTGATAATCCTACATTTGAATCACAAACCAAGGAGACACTGGCAAGTCGTCAGAACAACTTTGGTTCAAAGTGTGATTCCATGGCTGATTTGCAAAGATCCATCCCATCCATGGTTGATGGTTTTTAAATGTAGTTGACACGTTCCTTAGCAATGTTTATATAATGTTGAGTGAAATAATATGTGAATTACATATACAACTAGATTTAGGTCTAGAATAAAGTGCATTTCATTTGTCATAGTGTACATGTGTCATCCTAAAAGAGAGGATTTCTATGTAAAGTTGAGAGCATTGTCTTCACTAAGGGTAGTGGTAGGATACAAGCCATGTACAAACTTGTTCCTGCATGAATAACATGCTCTTGGCCACCACATTGAAACTTTGGACATTGTCTCTAAGCATCCAGAATCATCCTCCTTTGATTAATGACATAACGCTAACAAGTTGATCTCTAACATGGTAATCATGATGTACTCTTGGACTACTTGAATGAAGATGGCCAAAAAATTGAGCCAACGTGGTATGTGCCAATTATTCCAATGGTCCTTGTAACTGGAATGTGAGGGAATTGGAACTGGTTGGAGTTCCTTTGTACCTAACTACAACCCAAGGGAATGCGATAAGATTGATACGATACAATGGTGGTTATATCACCATAACTAGAACAAGTAAGTATAAAAATAGTATTAAAACAAAAAATGTTTCAATGTTTAAAAGCATGTTCAAACTTATAATTAAATAGAGGAAAAAACACATACAAAAAACCAGATAATAATCATGAACAATCTTCATCTTGAATTATGAACTCTAAATGAACTTACAAAATGTGACACTATGAACCTGGTCAAGCGCAAAAGCAAAAATATCCTGGACATGGTACTGCCTTACTGCCTCAAGAAGACCTTGTCAAGACTTCTAAATTGGTGGTAATGGTAAGTAGTACACACTTTGTGTTTGAATTTTAGCAAAGCAAGTTTCAAGTTGGGGGTGCATTTTGTTTCGGCATCAATTTAGGAAAACTAAATTACTTTAATAAGTTGTTATTCATGTCAAAAATTCTTGATTAACACAAGCCATGGAAATATGGAGAATATCAAGCAAGCATGTCATTAGCTAGGGAAACTAAATGACTTTAATCAAATGTTTTTAGTCAAAAATTTATTGATAAAGTAGCAAAATGGCACAAAGTTGTTAAGAGTGTTCCTCTCATATTGTGGAAACAAGTGGATTTCACATATAAAACACTATGATACTAGTAGGATCTATTATCACCAGTCACCACATATGGCACAAGATTCCACTGGTGATTTTTGATACAATGGATTGGTTGCAGTATGCTATATATGGATTTTTCGCTAGATTTTGGTTACACACACCTTCATTCCTTTTTTGGATATGATGCTCACGCTTGATGGTGTTGTACAACATCATGGTCAAGGGGAATGTAATATTCCCAATTAGCATATAGCGTCGGAATCCCAATTTGATGTTGCTGGCGGTTTTGGGGATAAGAGGGAGTTTTTCACCTTGTCTTTTCCTTTGAAACCCCTTGACTTGAACACAAAGTCATCTATTAGAATTTTTTGGAGGCCATTTGCAAGCAGATTTTTTGGGGTTTTAAGGAGAATTTCAAGTGATTTAACAGGCTAGTTGTAATCTTTTGGCCTTAAGGTGATTTTCAGCTGGCAAAAGATTTAGTCAACTAACAATTCTTATTTTCTTAAAGTTATTTATCTTAGGATATTTTCTTCAAGTGCTTGGTGTCTTGGGAGTGCCATGGATTCGTCTAGAACCAACATTGAACCATTTGAAGGCATTTAGAATGGGTTTTGAAGGGTATAATAGGAAAAATAGAGGCTATATCCCATGGTTGTGGTGCGTAGCAACTAACAGTGAGGTGATTAGGCTTGTATTAACATAGAGATCCACATTCAAAACCTCTTGAGTGGGTGTAGATGAGGCCAGGTGCAACTCCTGATTGGTTTTGATGGAATATGGATGCCCCTCATAGCATGGCCACTTAGCTCAAAAACAGCTATAAGTTACTATAATCAGAATGTCCGAAAAAAATTGGGACTACATTTTGATACATACGATTTCACATTTCTTTTTTCCCTCAAATTCCCATCTTTGAATTTCTAGGTCAGTTTGGTTAAGGCTTGAAATTTGCTTCAAAGCCATTATAAAAAATCTTAGACATCGTTGGTAATTTGGGATAAATTTAGAGGGTTCTTGGGTAAGATGTGAATGATACAATGGTAATTACTCTGGGGGTATAAACCAGCTTGTATACTACGTGGCTAAACTTTCTGATAAAAATCTAGTTTTTTGTCCCAATAAGACATCTGAAATCGTGATATAGAGATGCAAAAAAAAAAAGGAAAGAGGCATGCAACAAAGATTGGGAGAGGCCTTGGAAATTTAGGTGAGGGAGGTTCCTTAAGGGTTTTAACGTTTTGGAGATGATGCAAACATCTCAAGTAATAGACAAACTAGTCTATGATTTTACCCATCCACCAGTTGGTACACAAAGCACCTTAGATTCATGTTGGAAGGCAAAAGAGTAGTAAAAAGGCAGAGAGAATTGTAGGTAGATGGTGGTATTTGTCTGATTTTCCTTAATGCCTCTTAAGGGAAACATATTCTATCAGCCTATGATGCAATTGATATTTGTGGTCTAACTTTTAAAGACTCTTAACTATGAGCATTGAGAAGCTTAGTAATCCCTTTGGCAAGCTAAAAACATTGATACCATCTATGTCACATGGTTCACTGAAATTCAAACTTGAGGTTTAAAATTCAAAAAACCTAAAGAAAATTATTAGGTTTGATTAGGTTCTTCAAACCTCATGACCGAACCTCAAGTTGAATTTGAACTTGCAGGAAAAATTGGGTTTTTTTATCGGTTTTCTCATTTTTTATAAATAATAAAGTAAAGTTTTGCTAACCCTAGATCCCTTGACTTAGAATATTTTTTGCACTTTTTTTTTCACTCTTCACTCAACCAACTTCTCTCCATTGCCCATGTCACTGACCCTCTTTCCATTGCTGTTGACCCTCTTTCAAGGTCATTTAGAAGCATATTCGAGTTTTGATACAGAAAATTAGAACATCTCCGTGATAATAATATTGGAGCAAAGTTCTGTGAAATTAACCATATGGAAAGACAAATAATCCTTGTGATAAGAAATACCATCAAGCCTGACATCCATGTGACATAGTTCACTCAAATATTTTGTCAAACACTTTGGTGATAGACTCAAACAAAACTCAAATTCAGAGTTATAAGGCATATCTGAAGTAGATGCATGTATCTTGTTTTCCTTATTTTTTTAGGTCACAAATAATAGCTTTAGTCTTCGTACATGAGCTTGTAACTAACATGCTATGACAAGAAGTGAACACTACTACATGTGTAGCAATTAAGTCAAGAGTTTCTTCAAACATTTTGAATGCAAAAAAACTATATCAAATAAACGGTAGTAGCAAATGAAGGAATTATACATCAACCCATAAAAAATGTATTTAAAGACCAAAAAATAATTATTTAAAAGCATACCCTACTTGCCAATGTGAATACAAGTCAACAACATTCAACTTAAGTAAGGTTGTGGCATAAAACAAAGAAATATTGTTAGAGGCATTTAGACAAACAATTAGTGAGCAACCTCATTAATTTCAAAGGCTTGTGTTCCAACCACCTAATGAATGGTCTCAAATGTAATATTTATGTTGTGCAACCTTACGAAACACTCCTCCATACAAATATGTGGCTTAGGATATCTGAAACTCTAAATATAACCAACAAACTTGCATGGTAACACAAAGGCAAAACAAACCAACACTTAATAATGTGTTGGCTTTGATGGCTAGGAATTGTCTTGGGAAACATCAAACCCTCTTAATATATTTATATATTTCAAGGGCCAAACTTACACCCATTTCCTACCAAATTTAGAGTTAAAAGGTTAAACTTATGGCTGAAGAGAAATCATATAAGTGCCTTGTTTTGTGTCTTGGGTGCATGCAGTCTAAGGTGTGACAATAAGGGAATTGTTGTACTAAAATGAAGGTGCTCTAGATGTACCTCTCAAGCTAAAAACAATCTGATTTCCAGATCTCTAAATACCTCAGAAAATATCACCAACAATCATTATAAAATAGACATGAAATGCAAGACATAAAAGATAATAAAAATAACTAAATAAGAACATGAACTGATTATGCGAGGAGTACATGCACAGGATTTTTGAAGCCAAACTGAACAATTTTGAAGCATGAAGAAAACACATTACCATTTTGTCGCTTAGCCTTTCAATGTGGCCTTAGCAGATTAATGTTTCCTTTGACGTGACCCTATCAGATTAATGTCTCCTCTGATGCAACCCTAGCAAATCAATGTCTCAACACTTGAATGGGTGGGGTTTATGTTGACAAAGAGCTCTATGGGAAGTCTATCGATGACTCTGTGGTGATTCAAATCACATATAGATGGTCTGGCTGCGGGGGAAGGAGAATAGAGTGGGAAAGAAGATTATGGCATGAAATAAGCCTTAGTGGAAGATAAAATATAATATATACAATATATTATATATAATTAGTCTTATGTATTATATGTCCCCAATTCCATCGCACTACCGACAAGTGTCTCTACACGTCGCTATTGAAACGTTTATCCCCAAACTATCGCAATACTGACGGTTGTCCGTAAACTGTCGTAATACTGACGTTTGTCCCCAATACCGTCGCACTACCGACAAGTATCTCTAAACGCCACAATAGCGATGCTTGTCTCCAAATTTCGCAATATCGACTCATGTCTTAGAAACTTCGCATTTCCGACGTTGTGTCCCGAACCATCGATGTATCGACGACGTTCCTAAACGTCACAATACCAACGATGTCTCTATATGTCGGTATAGCGACGGTTGTTGGCAAGATTTAAAAATTTGAGAAAATTTTGGGAAATTTCCGACAATACGTCAAAAGTGTCGAAACTAAAGTGTCGGAATTTTGACCAAATGTACTAGTGTGTAAGGATTTTGCTACTTATAACAAGCCATTGTGGCATTTTCGCTATAGATTTTTTTCTGTGAAGCTTCAAATGCTGAAACAAAAAACCCATTTGGGTGAAATCCTGATGAAGCGCGTGTCTGAACTTCAGATATTGGTTCACTATATTTTCGGAGATATGATCTGAGGAAGTTAAGGTTTTTCCAGGCTCCCGAATTTCTTGTCAAAAAGGTGACCTTGGGAAAATCTTCATAACTTTCTCTCTGTGCATAGGATTCAAATTTCATAAGACTGGATAGCAAGACCACAAGCTATAGTTTGTTGTATATCATTTTCAAGACCAAAGGTTGAAACATTGACATGTGGAACTTCGTACAAGTTCGCTCTATTGAACCAGCCTATAATCAGGTCATCGTAAGATATTGGGCATAACTATTACTTGAAGAATCCAATGTTGATCATACCTACGGGGTTGGAAAGAGGACTTAGAGGGCTACCACAGGACGATGAAATTTCAGCCCTTGGAGATCTCCAATTACACAGATACATCAGATTCAATATCGAGCTTCTAGAAGGCAAGAAAAATGTGCATTCAAGGATCACTGCAGTAAGGACAACACATCAACAGTCAAGGGTAAGTATTCTACAACAAAGTGTGTATGATTAGTGTTTTAATTTTAATTTGAATATCATCTCTGACATGTTTTTTTGCAGGATAGTGTAAATATTTTGTATGTATGTTTGATTGGGTTTTGTTCATAAATGTTGAACATATTTACATTTGAATTTTGAATATTTCTCTGACATATGGTTTGTAGGACAGTGTAAGTATTTTGTTTGTATATTGGTTTCGATCTTTCATGTGCAGGAAGGAGGATACAATAGGACAACTCAGACACATACTAGAAGGACAATGCAACGCCAATGTACCATTACTTGAAGCAAGCACAACAATACCTCAGCAACTACTAGTGTTCAAAGAAGCAGTGTCAATTCAAGTATCAGGTCGTGTCAAAAGTCAGTATTGTAAAAATCATCATTGTAAAATTATAAAAGAGTCATTATCGTAAAAGAGTCAATCTCCCTAGAGTTTGAGAGGCATTGTTGGGAGGTATAAGTGTCATTTTTTGATAGTGTTATGGTTGGGTTGCAGGTCATAGTGTGATTGGGTGATTGGTCTAGTTCAAGAAAATCATTGTGAATCATATTGTATCGTGGATCATTGTCCCTGGTACAAGATTCCACACTCTTGTCTTATTTATGATCATTATAGGGTGGAAAGGAGGTGCTAGGTTAGTGCATGAAGTCACCTACAAGTTGGAGCCTGTGAACACTTCAGAGTGGTAGGTTGGTCTAGGATGTCGGGGAATCCATTCAGTTGGCTACTGAAGAAACCAGGGCTTTGGGGCGTCCTTCAAGTGGGAGCTGGAGAAGAATGCTTTTCTAGAATTCTAGGAAGTTGCACCTTTCCTTTCAGTTGGGAATGAAGATTCAAGAATTTATTAGCAATTGACAAGGCAAAGTTTGCAAGGATCAAAGGACATGTAACAGGAAAAGCTTTTCTTGAAGCTTTGGAGTTTCATTTAATAATAAAACATGAAATCAAACATTTGTTCCTGAACAAGCCAACATTTGAAAGATACACATAGGTGGATGAAGTGTTCAGAAAGGTGGTAAATTTGGAAATTATGAGTGAAGAAAGATGGGATAAGCTATGTGACACCATCGAGTAACTTCTAACTCCAATAACATGCCAACACAACAACATTTTTGGGCCACATCATCAACTATTTCCTCAAAAACAGTGACAGATCACTCATCTGTTTTGTTTTCCTATAATTTGATACTATTTTTGTAATCTGTTTTAGATAATTCTAAGTGATAGAAACTAATATAAATAACTCTCCATTCGAGTTATTAAGGGTTGCACCCTTGGATAAGAATTTGTAAGCAGAAGTGTATGAGCTTTGATCATTGATGATAATACAAGGATTCTCGATTTGTTTCAATCAGTTTGTTCTCTTGTAAGTTTTTCGGGTTTCATTACATCTTGTTTTCTGCATATTTTTAATGTTTATGAAGATAGCTAGGTAAGAAAAAAGTTGTGTTTCAGTCTATCTTAAATCCTCCGAAGTTATTATCTATATTAGAGAATGAATTATTGAACTATTTGTTTTTATAAGTCCCTCTACATGAATTAATTATCAACATCTTCATAAAGTTAGATATGTTTTGTTAAGTTGTTAAACATTGTTTGACAGTCTTTCCTACTTATGATAAATTAAACATTCAATTTGAATATTTAACTCATCATAACTTCTTACATTTTCTGCTTTCACACATGCAATATTAAATCATTGTTTGAAGTAAAGAAACAACCCTTTCCTTAATAATTAATATTATCTAAAGTTTAAGCACATTTGTATGCAATTGCTTTATACATTGGTCATCCAATAACCCTAACTTAAAACAAACAAAATATCATAGATGCTCTAGCATAATTAATTGACCTATAATTATCTCAGAGGACAACAAAATATATAAATAAAATGGACTTGTTCAATGAAATGAACACTTAAAGAAATAGGAAAAAGGGGTAGTAAGAAATAGTGTCAAAATTCATTGATAGGTTTTTACCAATAGGTCTTCATAGAGAGGTTTTTCTCGATATGGTTTTCACCATTGACAGTTTTATAGCACACATATTTGTGGTACATGGTTTTGTAATTTTGGTTAATTAATTGTGATTGTATTATAATCCATGGTTAATGGATTGAACGGTTTATGGATGTTGAAGGATATACATATTATATTGTAACATTGTAAAGATAGAATGATATACTAAAAAGAAAAGAAAAAAAATGGTTTTCGCGATTTTTGGATTTCCACAGTAAATTTTCAATGTTAAATTACTATGTGTGTGTACCATTTCATATTTCCATTTTTATTAAGGATCCATTTGCAACAATTAATTGTACAAGATTAAAACCACCTTGCCTTGCTTGAGGAGCCACATGTGCCATCTAGCATTGGATTCTTCATTGGATGCCACATATATGTGGAGATTGAAACCACTCTTTTAGAGATGGGTATAGCTTGTTTTTTTAACTTCCTCACACTTAAGAGTTGGTTGGAGGAGCACCTAGCCTTTGGGCCCTTTGGTTGACCATTTTTCATCCTTTTAAGGGACATTGGCCACTTTTGAGGGAGGTACACTTGAATTAGCTTCACTAAGCTCACATGTTTGGGATTTGGTTACATCATTGACCAGGTTTGATGGAGCGCTTGTGTTTTGGAAGTTAATGAGGGTCATTTGTTCCCACATGATGTATTTTTTCCACTATTTTCATTTGGACTAATTGATTTTGCCCATAGTTTGAGCTAAAGTGCATTGTATTATGCCATGTATTGAGGAGGTTCTCTATTTGTATGTGGATACCTCTCTCATTCTTATTTGTTGGAGACAAATAATAAAACTTACTTGAAGAGCTATTGTAAATATATCTTTTCTAAGTGATTGTTTAGCTATTGTTCAAGGGTTAGGCTAGGTTATTTTTTTTCAAGTTTGTTGGAGGGTAGGGATACAACAAGGCCGAATAATGACACCTTGCTCCACTTGGAAGGGTAACTCAAGGAATATCTCTCTTTTATACCCTCTTTTACCATTCAATACGTGTATCATTGCATTGAAGTAGGAAGTTCTAGGGTTAGGGTTCACATATTTCTGTGGGGATGTTCTTGAATCTGAGATGTCAGAAATTGCTCCACATTAGTCATATCTAAATTTCTATGTTTCGAGTCTACAACAACCCATAATCTAGGGTTTCTTCCTCTTTATTACCTTGGCTAACCTCTGAGGTATCCTTGCTTTTTCCTAGAGAAGCTTCTTGGAGAACCAATTCCCTCATCCATATTTTAAAAGGACCTAGTAGCCCCAGACAATGATTGAGAGGTATTTCTATGGTTTCCCTCAAAATTGTATCATTCTAAACCCTAATATCCACTTGGAATTTTCATAGTGACTCCATAGCCTTCTTAAGGTAGTAGCCCATCAAAATCTTCAACCAAAAAACCCCAAAAATTTTCATCCTTTCCTTTATTTTTCTTTATTTTTTTCACAACATGGGGGCTTAATTGTTTAATTTTTGGATCTAAGTTGTTTAGATATAAGTGTTTTTATGCTTACATATTTCTAAATCTTACTATGCTAATTGGTTTCTCAAGTTTTGTCAATTGAGATTATCATATAAACAACTTATTTTGCTTTCATTGCTATACTTTTAAATTTAACCCTAACAATTGAAGGCGAATATAGATTCATTGAAGGTTCATCATATATATTTCCCGCCTGAAATTATGCTTGGATATTTCACGTGTTAATTGGTATTTTAAGATTTATATTTACAGTGGTAGTAGTATTTGGTTTGGACCTTGTTTATGTTGCTTGTATTTTGGGATCTCACCCCTTGTGTGCTCTAAAAATGCTTTTGTTCCTATCGTCACCTTGGATATGTTCAAAATAGTTGTTATTGATGTCAAAAGGTATCCAAATGAAATAGAAAGATACATATTCAAATAATATATTTTGAGACCTTTCCAACATAATTTGGCACACCTTCTAACTCATCATGGTTCAGCGGAAATTATTTTTTGAATATTCATTATACATTATGCCAGGTGTACAAGTTGGCCCTGCTAATGGACAAGTCGACCGAGCGAGTGCATAAATTGGCCCTACCCTAGACCCTAAATGCATTATAAATAAGCATGAGAAGGAGCATTTATAGGCGCTGCTCAAGCAAGTCTGGTTTTATTTTAGTGAGTAGGAGGAACGTATCTAAGGTTCATGCATCATGAACCATTAAGTGAAGTGAATCCAAGTTGGAGAAATCTTTTGTGAAGTATGTTTTGAGTTGTGGAATGGTTTTTGATACATTTTTTTGAAGGGTTTTTTTTTTTTTTTTTTAGTTTTGGTTTAAAGGAGGCCAAGTTTTGGTGTGAAGGAAGTTGAGTTCTGTTTTAGAAGAGGTAGAGTTCAACCCTGTTGGAGGCCAAGCGTTGTTTTCGTTGAGGAGGTCGAATACTATGGAAGGCCAAGTTTTGTTTTGGTTAGAGGTTGAGCTTAGTTTGAAGGCCGAGATCTACACCAGTTTTAGTGGAAGTTGCTAGGAAGGAAAACTTTCATTAAATAGTTTTTAAGCATAAAATTTGTTGTAAGTTGGTGTTTACTGAGGATTGGTGTCCTCATCTTCTTAACAAGTTGGAGCATGCAATTTTTATAAATTTGTGCTTACATAATATTGGTGTCCTCACAAGTGGTTGTAATAGTTGAAGATCGTTTGAAAAACATTCAAGTGTTTCTTCTTCAAGTTAAATTTCCACATTAATAATAGTGTTTATGAATTGTGTTTATGATTGGTTATGTGATGAGATTTTATTTTTTTAAATTAATAAACTTAAAATAATTTAAATCTAAGTGATATTGATTCGACACCCCCCCCCCAGTATTACTGTGTATTTCCAACAATTGGTATCAGAGTAGGATTCTTCAAGAACACTCTAACAGTTGGAAGAATATTTTACAAGGGTCATGGCTAGTTGAGAATGCTCAATCAAAATCCCTTTGTTTGATGGAACATTTTTTTCCTTTTAGAAAATAAGAATGAAAACCCACTTGATGTCTCTTGGTGTTTTTAGTAGTCAGTTTTAGATGGATATAAGGTTCCATAGTCTTCTCCAATTGGTCAAGAAGGGAATGAGGCTTATGTATCCAAAGAGGATAATGATTTATTTGAAGAAGAATAATGTGATTCCAATGAGGATAGAAGAGAGATCCTACTTTTAGTCACAAATGAATTATCCAACATAGATAAATCAGAGAAGAAAAAATAAGAAGTAGAAGAAGGTGTTGAAGACATAGTGGATCTTGAACCAAAACTCATGATGCATTAGAAGAGATTGATAACCTCAAGAAGAAGAACAAAAAACTATCCAAGGAAATCATCTTCATTAATACTAAAAAGGAGGAAGAAAAAAGAGTGGAAGAAATTTTGAACAATCAACTAAAATAAAAGGAATAAAATTGCGAAGAAAAAAAAATTGAAGCATAAATTTTCTCATTAAGGAAAGAGCCAGACAAATTCAACAAAAACATGAAAAAATCACAAACCCTAGATGTTATTCTCAACAATCAAATATCACCATATGACAATACCAATCTTGGTTATATGGGTGGGGCTTCGTACAAATAAGATGTGAATCCCAATTCACCAGGAAATGAAGTTGAATAAAAGCTCGAAAGCTCCAATCTCAGCAAGAGCAAGAATAGAAGTCTGAAGGAGTCTAGAAACACTACTACACCAAAAATCTACACTAAAGCTCTCAAGAATTCCATTGGAAGAAATATGTTAAAGGACAAGAACCAACAATCCTCTCCAAATTAGATCAACTCCAAAAAATGTTTCATTAAGACAATCATATGCAACTAGGCATCAAACTATTTTTCTTGGTCATTGTTTTTCATGTAAAGAATTTGGACATTAAGCAAAAGATAGTAGAGCTTATGCAGAAAATGATTATGAAATAGGTTCACATCAAAGCTCTAAAAATAAGTTCATAAACAATATAATCAAAGATATCGTTAGCTTCAATAACATAAATCATAATTCATTTGCTCCGTTTTCTAAGTATAGTGTAGAGTGTTATATATGCAAAAATTTTGGGCATATGACACAATATTGTCCTATAAAATCAATAGAAGGGTTTTGGAAGAAAAAACAGGAAGAACCACCAATAGAAAAATGTGAACTATTTATGTATACTCGAAAAAATCAAATTCAGTGGTACGTTGATAGCGGGTGTTCTAAACACATGATCAAAGATCAAAAGAAATTATTACTCTAAAAGAAGAAAAATGAGGAAATGTGAGTTTCAGAGACATGGATCTATTAAAATCGTTAGAATATGTATCATAACCCTTGACAATGGTAGGGATAAAGCATAAAACGTTTTGTGCATAACACAAGTAGTGAGAGATATGACCAAATTCTCGAAGCCAATGTGCGCCATCTACCAATATTACCAACATGGGAAACAAACAAGAGGGATCTTCAAACTAAGGGGGTGCTTGACATCAAGACCACTAGAGCTTGTTCACACAAATCTATGTGAACTAGCAAGAACACTGGCCCTGCAAGGTGAAATGTACTTAATATTGTTTATTGATGTTGCATTTCTTAAAGAAAACATAGAAGCACTAGATACATTCAAGTCATTCAAGGCTTTAGTCAAAATTGAAAGCGATCTTAGAATAAAATATTTATCATCAAATAAAGGAGGTGAATTTACCTTAAACGACTTTCATGAATTCTATGAGAAATATGGAATCAAGAGACAAATTTCAGTTACAAGAACTCCACAACATAATGAATTGTAGAAAGAAATAACATATTAGTGCAAGAAACAATGAGAATGATGTTTCTAGAAACCAAATTAGCAGATAAGTTTTGGAAATAAGATGTTTATAGAAACCAAATTACCAGATAAGTTTTGGAAATAAGTAGTTGGTACATAAATTTACATCATGGATAGAGCACGACTCTGAGTTAACAATGACAAGAGAGCATATGAGCTATGGAAAGGTGGGCAAAATTCACTTAAGTATTTCATAATTTTTGGAAGCAAATATTAAATGAAGATAAATGATGATAAATTGGGAAAAATTGATTCTAGAGTAGATGAGGGAATATTCCTTGGATACTCAACAAGAAGCAAATCTTACAAATGCTACAGTAAAAGACTACACAAAGTTTTGGAATGTATTGATGTAAGAATAAACAAAGCTTGGCCAAAGAAATAATTAGAACAAATAAATGAGAATTCAAAAGATATCATCTACGTGGACCAAGAAGAGATTACTTGATCAGATTTGGATCATGGACCTAAGTGATAGCTCAAAATTCAAAGTGTTTGAAAGTGTGTCAAACCTGAGCGACCGGATAGATCTCGTCTTCCTGATTCCGGTGGTGTGAACAGTTCGAAAAACCGACATTGTATGAAGAAGTTATCGCGATTTGAAAAGTCCTGTAAACTGCAATTTTCGGCCTTTGACCAAGTTTGATTGGTTTATATATATATATATATATATATATATATATATATATATATGTATTTATTTATTTATTTCTTCCAGGGAATATTCCCCAAAATATTCCTTCCGGGCCAGTAATATTTAGACGAGTGTCAGGTAATTATTGGTCGAAGGTTTTGAAGGGCCAAACATAGGCCGCCATGTGGCCCATGCATAGTGGTGTAAAATTTTGGTCGGACTCCACCGTAGTCGACCCCGAGACCTCCTGCACAGCACACAGGCGTTTTAACCATATGCTCTACCGGTGATTCTTAATCATATTACAGCGTCGATTTCATTTAAAGTTGAATGGTTGCGTATGTGGGGGCCGGAGGGACCAGCCCCTCCCCATGAGGCTAAGCGTCGAGACCAAGCGCTAACCCTAGACTGCCAGCGTAATGGGTAGAACCTGTCACATGTCGCGGTTTTACCGCTGACAGTTACGGTTACAGTTCATCCAATGGTCTTTACAACCCGTGTCTCTGCCAGCATCTGCAAATTGTCACATTATGACAGTTCTCCACATGGTTTGCTCCAAATGGTTGCATTTACCGCCCTTTAAACCGAAGTTTCAACAACTGATCAACCTCAGTTTATATGGAGTTTCTGCCAACGGTCATCGTGACCACGTGGTTTGGGACATGTGTCTAACCACTAGCACCTTATGTGCAGTCAAATCTGGTGGTTGGACTGGTAGTGCGCCATTTTTGGTGCAAAATTACTATTTTGGTGGATTTAACTGTAGTGCTCCATTTTTAGTGGAGCTATTTTAGGGGTCATTGGACAAAAATTGAATAGGCTCTATCTTGTGCTAGATTCGACCATTCAGAGAGTGTGAATAGTCAATTTCGACTATCTCGGACATTAGAGAATCATTGGTGAGGGTTGCAAAGCCATCAGAGGACTTCTGAGCGATTTTTAGGTTCAGTGAAGTTCTAGGGGCCACTAGGACCACCAGGGGCCAACAGCAGTTTGAGGCCTAGCCATTGCAACTAGAGGCCTTATTCAGGAATCCAATTGTCAATTTTGGATGTTTCAAAGATTTTAAAACTAATCGTGTGGTTTTCAGAGCCTGTAGAGGACTTTTGAAAGCCGAGATGCTTCAGAGAAGTTCCAAGGGCCACCAAAGCCATGAGGTGCCAGCAAGAGAATGAGGCCTATCCAGAGCAGCCAGTATCCATTCTCAGCAAACCAATAGTCATTTCTGACTGTAATGAGAATTATGAATCCAATGGAAGGATTTTAAAAATATTTTTAATACTTTTGAAGGCCGATATGCTTCAGATAATTTTTCAGTGAACCTAGAGCCAGGGGGTGCCACCAGCTATTGGAGGCGTAACCGGAGCAGTCGGAGGCCAATTTCTGCAAGTGAATAATATATTATGACTATTTTGGACATTTTAAATCCAATGAAAGGATTTTCAGAGCCATTTGAAGACTTATTAAGGTCGAAGAGCCACAGGGAAGTTTTTGGCAGCCTAGGGCCATCAGTGGATGGAGGCCTAGATTGCGGAGCAAGTGCTCATTTCGAGCAAATAAACAACCTATTTTGGGTGTCTGATATATGTTGGAGATAGTAGAAAATTTTTTAGGGACAGAAAATGGATTCTGAGGGATTTAGTGCCAAAGAGAAGCTCAAGGAAGCTTAAGGGCACTGACCCAAGGAGTCAAGTCTAAGGGAGCCGAGGTTCATCTTCAGAAAGATTTCAGCCATTCCAGGGATATAAATGTTATTCTAAACCTACTAGTTTAGTTCAAATAACCATTGGAGTTGATTTTGTAACTTGTAAAAGAAATTTTTCATCCTAATCCCAAAGAGCCAAGTCAGTTGATAAAGGCTCAAGGAGACGTAGCCCACGATATTCGGGTGAACTCCTTTATTAAATTTGTTGTTATGTGTTGATGCTTATTTGTTTGATTATATGGTTGTTGCACATGTTTAATATCAGCAAAAACAAATGTTATTTAAGCACTTAAACAGTTAAAAAACATACACATGTTTTCAAGTATAAAATTATGCACAGTCATGTATAAGCACGATCATTTATTTGTTTAACTTAGTGGGAGGTGCCTGCGCATAAGCATTTCAAGTTATCCACCCATTTTCATATTAGATTGGTATCAAAGCACATGGTTTCTTGTTTGACAGAGCACAAGATTTCTTGTTTGACTTGAAAGGTGTTTAAACAGTGCAAAAAATTTTATTGTTTGCAAATTGATTGTTGCTTACAAGTTTGAGTTTGCTAGAGGTGAAGGGAGAGCTACTGTTAGCTAAGTCCAGAAGAGGACAAGAAGGAAGAAGGGCTGAAGGCATCTTCCTTACCCAAAGGACCTCAAGGCAACCCTTTAAGCACAAACCCTCTTGATGATTGTTTGTTAAGAAGCTCTTGAAGTTTGTTTGCAAAAGAAGCTGCTTGAAGAAGAGCTTCACTCAACATCCATTTTGTTTAGAAGCTTTGTCAAATTATTTTGAAAGCTTTGTGAATTTTTAATTGAATTTCTTTTGTTCATTTACATAATGATGATAACTTCATCAAGTGAGCTTTCAAAATCCTCCTCCTTCAAAATATTCTTCGATGAAGGCATGAAGCGAGAGTGAAGAAAGATGGGATAAGCTATGTGACAACATCGAGTAAATTCTGACTCCAACAAAATGCCAACACAACAACATTTTAGGGCCACATCATCAACTCTTTCCTCAAAAACAGTGACAGATCACTCATCAATTTTTCTTTCCTATAATTTGATCCTATTTTTGTAATCAGTTTTAGATACTTCTAAGTGATAGAAACTAATATAAATAACTCTCCATTCGAGTTATTAAGGGTTGCACCCTTGGATGAGCATTTGTAAGCAGAATTGTATGAGCTTTGATCAATGATGATAATACAAGGATTCTTGATTTGTTTCAATCAATTTGTTCTCTTGTAAGTTTTCTGGTTTTCATTACATCTTGTTTTTTGCATATGTTAATGTTTATGAAGATAACTAGGTAAGAAAAAAGTTGTGTTTCAGTCTATCGTAAATCCTTTGAAATTATTATCTATATTAGAGAATGAATTATTCAACTATATTTTTTTTATAAGTCCCTCTACATCAATTAATTATCAACATATTCATAAAGTTAAATATGTTTTGTTAAGTTTTTAAACCTTGTTTGATATTCTTTCCTACTTCTGATAAATTAAACATTCAATTTGAATATTTAACTTATCATACTTTCTTACATTTTCTTCTTTCACACATGCAATATTAAATCATTGTTGAAGTAAAGCAACAACCCTTTCCTTATTAATTAATATTATCTAAAGTTTAAGCACATTTGTATGCAATTGCTTTATACATTAGTCATCCAAAAACCCCAACTTAAAACAAACAAAATATTATAGATGCTCTGGCATAACTAACTGACCTAGAATTATCTCAGAGGACAACATAATATATAAAGAAAATGGACTTGTTCAAGGAAATGAACACTTAAAGAAATAGGAAAAAGGGGTAGTAAGAAATAGTGTCAAAAATCATTCATAGGTTTTTACCAATAGGTATTCATTGAGAGGTTTTTCTCGATATGGTTTTCACCATTGGCAGTTTTATAGCACACATATTTGTGGTACATGGTTTTGTAATTTTGGTTAAGGAATTGTGATTGTATTCTAATCCATGTTTAATGGATTGAACGGTTTATGGATGTTGTAGGATATACATATTATATTGTAACATTGTAAAGATAGAATGATATACTGAAAAGAAAAAGAAAAATGGTTTTCGCGATTTTTGGATTTCCACAGTAAATTTTCAATGTTAAATGAGTGCGTATGTGTGTACCATTGCATATTTCCATTTTTATTAAGGATCCATTTGCAACAATTAATTGTACAAGATTAAAACCACCTTGTCTTGCTTGAGAAGCCACGTGTGCCATCTAGCATTGGATTCTTCATTGGATGCCACATATGTGTGGATATTGAAACCACTCTTTTAGAGATGGGTATAGCTTGTTTTTTTAACTTCCTCACACTTAAGAGTTGGTTGGAGGAGCACCTAGCCTTTGGGCCTTTTGGTTGACCATTTTTTCATCCTTTTAAGGGACATTGGCCACTCTTGAGGGAGGTACACTTGACTTAGCCTCTCTAAGCTCACATGTTTGGGATTTGGCTACATCATTGACCAAGTTTGATGGGGCGCTTGTGTTTTGGAAGTTAATGAGGGTCATTTGTGCCCACGTGATGTGTTTTTTTCCACTATTTTCATTTGGACTAATTGATTTTTCCCATAGTTTGAGCTAAAGTGCATTGTATTATGCCATGTATTGAGGAGGTTCTCTATTTGTATGAGGATACCTCTCTCATTCTTATTTGTTGGAGACTAATAATAAAACTTACTTGAAGAGCTATTGTAAATATATATTTTCTAAGTGATTGTTTAGCTATTGGTCAAGGGTTAGGCTAGGTTATTTTTTTTTTCAAGTTTGTTGGAGGGTAGGGATACAACAAGGCCAAAGAATGACACCTTGCTCCACTTAGAAGGGTAACTCAAGGAATATTTCTCTTTTATACCCTCTTTTACCATTCAAATGTGTATCATTGCATTGAAGTATGAAGTTATAGGGTTAGGGTTCGCAAATTTCTGTGGGGATGTTCTTGAATCTGAGATGTCGAAAATTTCTCCACATTAGTCATATCTAAATTTTGATGTTTAAAGTCTACAACAACCCATAATCTAGGGTTTCTTCCTCTTTATTACCTTGGCTAACCTCTGAGGTATCCTTGCTTTTTCCTAGAGAGGATTCTTAGAGAACCAATTCCCCCATCCATATTTTGAAAGGACCTAGTAGCCCCAGACAATGCTTGAGAGGTATTTCTATGGTTTCCCTCAAAATTGTATCATTCTAAACACTAATATCCACTTGGAATTTTCATAGTGACTCCATAGCCCTCTTAAGGCAGTAGCCCATCACAATCTTCAACCAAAAAGCCCCAAAAATTTTCATCATTTCCTTTATTTATCTTGCTTTTTTTCACAACATGGGGGTTTACTTGTTTAATTTTTGGATCTAAGTTGTTTAGATATAAGTGCTTTTATGCTTACATATTTCTAAATCTTACTATGGTAATTGGTTTCTCAAGTTTAATCAGCTGAGATTAGCATATAAACGACCTATTTTTATTTCATTGCTATACTTTTAAATTTAACCCTAACAGTTGAAGGCGAATATAGATTCATTGAAGGTTCATCATATATATTTCCCGCCTGAAATTATGCTTGGATATTTCACGTGTTAATTGGTATTTTAAGATTTATATTTACGGTGGTAGTAGTATTTGGTTTAGACCTTGTTTATGTTGCTTGTATTTTGGGATCTCACCCCTTGTGTGCTCTAAAAATGATTTTGTTTCGATCATCACCTTGGATATGTTCAAAATAATTGTTATTGATGTCAAGAGGTATCCAAATGAAATAGAAAGATACATATTCAAATAATATATTTTGAGACCTTTCCAACATAATTTGGCACACCTTCTAACTCCTCATGGTTCATCAGAAATTATTTTTTGAATATTCATTATACATTATTCCAGGTGTACAAGTTGGCCCAACCTATGGACAAGTTGGCCCTGCCAATGGACAAGTCGACCCAGCGAGTGGATAAATTAGCCCTACCTTAGACCCTAAATGCATTATAAATAAGCATGAGAAGGAGCATTTATAGCCGCCGCTCAAGCAAGTCTGGTTTTATTTTAGTGAGTAGGAGGAACATATCTGAGGTTCATGCCTCATGAACCATTAAGTGAAGCGAATCCAAGTTGGAGAAATCTTTTGTGAAGTATGTTTTGAGTTGTGGAAGGGTTTTTGGCACAATTTTTTGAAGGGTTTTCTAATTTATTTTTTAGTTCTGGTTTAAAGGAGGCCAAGTTTTGGGGTGAAGGAAGTCGAGTTATGTTTTAGAATAGGTAGATTTCAACCCTGTTGGAGGCCAAGCGTTGTTTTCGTTGAGGAGGTCGAATCCTATGGAAGGCCAAGATTTGTTTTGGTTAGAGGCTGAGCTTAGTTTGAAGGCCGAGATCTACACCAGTTTTAGTTGAAGTTGCTAGGAAGGAAAACTTTCATTAAATAGTTTTTAAGCATAAAATTTGTTGTAAGTTGGTGTTTACTGAGGATTGGTGTCCTCATCTTCTTAACAAGTTGGAGCATGCAATTTTTATAAATTTGTGCTTACATAATATTTGTGTCCTCACAAGTGGTTGTAATAATTGAAGATCGTTTGAAAAACATTCAAGTGTTTCTTCTTCAAGTTAAATTTCCACTTTAATATTAGTGCTTATGAATTGTGTTTATGATTGATTATGTGATGAGATTTTATTTTTTAAGATTAATAAACTTAAAATAATTTAAATCTAAGTGATACTGATTCAACCCCCCCCCCCCCCAAGTTTTACTGTGTATTTCCAACAATTGGTATCAGAGTAGGATTCTTCAAGAACACTCTAACAGTTGGAAGAATATTTTACAAGGGTAATGGCTAGTTGAGAATGCTCAATCAAAATCCCTTTGTTTGATGGAAATTTTTTTTCCTTTTAGAAAATAAGAATGAAAACCCACTTGATGTCTCTTGGTGTTGAAGTTTAGTATTCAGTTTTAGATGGATATAAGGTTCCGTATTCTTCTCCAATTGGTCAAGAAGGGAATGAAGCTTATGTATCCAAAGAGAATAATGATTTATATGAAGAAGAATAATATGATTCCAATGAGGATAGAAGAGAGATCCTAGTTTTAGCCACAAATGAATAATCCAACATAGATAAACTAGAGGAGAAAAAAGAACAAGTAGAAGAAGAAGGTGTTGAAGACATAGTGGATCTTGAACCAAAACTCACGATGCATTAGAAGAGATTGATAACCTCAAAAATAAGAACAAAAAACTATCCAAGGAAATCATCTTCATTAATACTAAAAAGGAGGAAGCAAAAAGAGTGGAAGAAATGTTGAACAATCAACTAAAAAAAATTGAAGCAGAAATTGTCTCATTAAGGAAAGAGCCAAACAAATTCAACAAAAACATGAAAAGATCACAAACCCTAGATGTTATTATCAACAATAAAATATCACCATATGACAATACCGATCTTGGTTATATGGGTGAGGCTTCGTACAAAGTGTAGAAATTTGCTGAATAATGATTAATTATCCACCGAGACTATCCTGGTCACATACTATTTGAACTTCATACACAACACATAATCTCTTCCACTCAAATCAACTCAGATCATCACACATGCGGAAATAAAATCAAGCGATAACACATCAAATCATCATACACATTAACACAGTATGTATGGGGAAAGCTTATAGCTGAAAACCCCGCAACTATTGTGTATATTATAATGGAGAAATCAAGTAACAACTCAGTACAATACTCCTCACAAGTACTCAGTACTTTCTCATGAAGTTACTCACAATCTAGCTCAGTTTTGAACAGGTTACTGGTTCAAAAATCACCGCCAATTGCCTTGCCTCTATTGCGTGTTTCAATGCTATGGGATGGCCTCTTTATATAGATAAACCACCAGCCTGAACTGCGCAATCCTCATGGGCTTACTCCACCTATCCGTGTGTTGCAAATAGCAACAGTATAGTCACAACTGATAGCTAACTCCACCCTTTCATCTACCTCTTTCACTGGTCTCCACTGAACTGATCATGCACTGTAGTGAACTGATGTGTTCTTGAGTTGAATAATGAGTTACCAATTAATGAATTAAATAATATTTAATTCACTCCACTCATAACTAATTGATTAGCTAGTTAAACTAATCTCAACTAGTTCAACTAAAATAAACAGAACACAACTCCACTCTCTGTCTCATTAACTCCTCCAAACTTCTGCCACTGAAGTCCAACTGAAGTCAACCATGCATGATGCCATCAAACCCTTGGGAACCACGTGATTCCTCTGTCAGATGCATGAGCCACTTCTGTAGCTCGAACCGAAGTGCTCCAAGAGAGTAAACTGCTGTTTATAGTCTAAATATTATTAAGGGTAAATAATATTTGACTTCCCTGTTTTAAGGAGAGGCAGTCTAAAAATAGACTTCGACCTCTTTGACCTAAAAATAGAGTCTCATCTATTTTTACCAACATGACCAATGCTCCAAGAATCTCAAACTGGAATCCCCGAACCGTGCTCCATATGTCTAAAAATAGACATAGTCTAAAAATAGACTTTGCGCCAGAATTTGCCTGCGGGCCCACTTAGTGAAGGTGACTTCATTTCACTAAGCTCCATCATCTTGCTGCATTCTCAACACAAATAATATGCAAATCCCAATTCACCAGGAAAGGAAGTTGAATAAAAGCCCGAAACCTCCAATCTCAACAAGAGCAAGAATAGAAGTCTGGAGGAGTCTAGAAACACTACTACACCAAAAATATACACTAATGATCTCAAGAATTCCATTGGAAGCAATATGTTAAAAGACAAGAACTATTTATGTTTACTCGAAAAAATCAAATTCAATGATACGTTGATAGCGGGTGGTCTAAACACATGATCAAAGATCAAAAGAAATTATTACTCTAAAAGACGAAAAATGAGGAAATGTGAGTTTTAGAGACACAGATCTATTAAAATCGTTAGAATAGGTATCATAACCCTTGACAATGGTAGGGATAAAGCATAAAACGTTTTGTACATTGAAGGATTCAAACATAATCTTTTAAGTGTCGGAGAAATGTGAGATCAAGGCTTTGATCTCACTATTCATGCTAAATATTGTGAAATAAGGAAGACTAATTCAGGAAGATTAATGGGAAGATAAAAAAGTACTCCAGGAAATGTCTATGTTCTTGATTAAATTTAAGTAGAAAGATGTTACATTGGATAAACATATGAGATTTAGTTGCAACATATAAGGCTAGGACACTTGAGGTTTGACAGTTTGGTAAAAATCAACAGAACATGAGTAGTGAGAGATATGACCATAATCTTGAAGCCAATGTGCGTCATCTACCAATCTTACCAACATGGGAAACAAGCAAGAGGGATCTTCAAACCAAGGGGGTGCTCGACATCAAGACCACTAGAGCTTGTTCATACAAATCTATGCGAACTAGCAAGAACACTAGCCTTGCAAGGTGAAATGTACTTTATATTGTTTATTAATGTTGCATTTCTTAAAGAAAAAGTAGAAGCACTAGATACATTCAAGTCATTCAAGGCTTTAGTCGAAATTGAAAGCGATCTTAGAATCAAATGTTTATCATCAAATAAAGGAGGTGAATTTACCTTAAACGACTTTCATGAATTCTATGAGAAATATGGAATCAAGAGACAAATTTCAGTTGTAAGAACTCCACAACATAATGAATTGTAGAAAGAAAGAACATATTAGTGCAAGAAACAATGAGAACGATGTTGCTATAAACCAAATTACCAAATAAGTTTTGGAAATAAATAGTTGTTGCATCAATTTACATCATGGATAGAGCACGACTCTGAGTTAACAATGACAAGACAACATATGAGTTATGGAAAGGTAGGCCAACTTCACTTAATTATTTCAGAGTTTTTGGAAGCAAATATTAAATGAAGATAAATGATGATAAATTGGGAAAAATTGATTCTAGAGTAGATGATGGAATCTTCCTTGGATACTCAACAAGAAGTAAATCTTACAAATAATACAATAAAAAACTACACAAAGTTTTGGAATGTATTGATGTAAGAATAAACAAAGCTTGGCCAAAGAAATAATTAGAACAAATAAATGAGAATTCAAAAGAAATCATCTACGTGGACCAAGAAGAGATTACTTGATCAGATTTGGATCATGGACCTAAGTGATAGCTCAAAATTCAAAGTATTCGAAAGTGTGTCGAACCTGAGCGACCGGATAGATCTCGTTTTCCTGATTTCGGCACCGTGAACGGTTCGAAAAATCGACACTGTATGAAGAAGTTATCACGATTTTAAAAGTCTAGTAAACTATAATTTTTGGTCTTTAACCAAGTTTGACTAGGTTTTTAATATTAAAAAATGAGAGAATATTCCAGGGAATATTCCTTGAAATATTCCCCAAAATATTCCTTAGGGCCAGTAATATTTGGACAAGATTCAGGTAATTATTGGTCGAAGGTTTTGAAGGGCCAATCATAGGCCGCCACGTCATGCACAGTGGTGTAAAATTTTGGTCGGACTCCACCGGAGTCAACCCCAAGACCTCCTGCACAGCACACGGGCATTTTAAACATCTACTCTACCGGTGATTCTTAATCATATTATAGCATCAGTTTTATTTAACGTTGAATGGTTTCGTATTTGGGGGCCTGAGGGGCCAGCCCTAAGGGTCAGCCCCTCCCCATGAGGCTAAGCGCTGAGACCAAGCACTAACCCTAGACCGCTAGCGTAATGGGTATAACCTGTCACATGTCGCAGTTTTACCGTCGACAGTTACGGTTACCATTCATCCAACGGTCTTTACAACCCGCGTCTCTGCCAACATCTACAGGTTGTCACATGGTGACGGTTCTCCGCACGGTTTGCTCCAAATGGTTGCAATTACCGCCCTTTAAACCGTAGTTCCAACAACTAATCAACCTCAGTTTATACGGAGTTTTCGCCAACGGTCACTGTGACCCCATGGTTTGGGACATGTGTCCAACCACTAGCACCTTATGTGTAGTCAGATCCGGCGGTTAGACTGGCAGTGCGCTATTTTTGGTGCGGAATTACTATTTTGGTGGGTTTAACTGTAGTGCTCCATTTTTAGTGGAGGTGTTTTAGGGGTCATTGGACAGAAATTGAATAGGCTCTATCTTGAGCTAGATTCTACCATTCACAGAGTGTGAATAGTCAATTTCGACTATCTCAGACATTCCAGACTCATTGGTGAGGGTTGCAGATCCATCAGATGACTTCTAAGAGAGGTTTAGCTTCAAATAAGTTCTAGGGACCAACAACAATTTGAGGCCTAGCTAGTGCATCTAGAGGCCTTATTCAGGAATCCAATAGTCAATTTTGGATGTTTCAGACATTATGGAACTAATGATGTGGTTTTATAGCCTGTAGAGGAATTTTGAAAGTCGAGATGCTTCAGAGAAGTTCCAAGGGCCACTAGGGCCATCAAGTGCCAGCAGGAGAATGAGGCCTATCCAAAGCAGCCAATATCCATTCTCAGCAAACCAATAGTCATTTCTGACTGTAATGAGCATTCTGAATCCAATGGAAGTATTTTTAGAAACTTTTGAATACTTTTGAAGGCCGAGATGCTTCAGATAATTTTTCAGTGAACCTAAAGCCAGGGGGTGCCACTAGGTGTTGGAGGCGTAACTGGAGCAGCCGGAGGCCAATTTTTGCAAGTGAATAGTCTATTCTGACTATTTTGGACATTTTGAATCTAATGAAAGGATTTGAAGAGCCATTTGAAGACTTATTAAGGTCAAAGAGCCACAGGGAATTTTTGGGAAGCCTAGGGCCATCAGTGGATGGAGGCCTAGATTGGGGAGCTAGTGCTCATTTCGAGCAAATAGTTGGAAATTGAACCAAGTCTCTTTTAGAAACTCACGTTGGGGTTTTTGGCTATTCACATTTATTTGTACGACCTCCTCTATAGATAATTCGACCTCCCTCTTTGCAGTCTCTCAAACACTAGTAATGTTGAGGAAAACTTCTTCTAGAATCTTTGTTGTTGCCCTTTCTCTGATTCTTCCCTAGCTTCAACTGCACCCTTGTTGAATATTGCAAACTAGGTAAGTCGAATTGCTCAAACTCACTTGATCTACTCTGATGCCTATTTTCCAAGCGCTCGACTTGCTCTTATAATCTTCTGTTGGGAAACCAACGACCATGATCTAATCTTGATCAATGGCTTAGATCACTTTGAATTCATCAATAGAAGTCTCTAAAGAAAAATCAAATTACCTTAATTAATTAACTTTAATTAACCAACTTCCTTAAGTTAGACTTAAGAAATAATTAAATTATTGGCTAATTAATTTAATTAACACGATTTTGAGACTTTCTCACGAAACCTTTTCTTGGTTTTAGAGATGTTGTGTTCCTTAGCCTCTTAGACATCATAGAGACTAGAACACTTGTCTGTTGCTACCATAAACTAACAATGCACACCTTCTTGAACTTAGTTCATTAATCGTGGTTAAATCAACATAAGAAAATGAGGGAACAAGATTTGTTATAATTTTTTGGATTGTGTTGGTTTCATTGTCATCATAATCAATATGTTAGATACAAATGACATTGCAATTATTTTATTAAAAAAATATTTCCTTTATATCCATAAATTTTCTCAAATTGAAGACAAAACATTTCATTTATTTTTGCAGAAGGTTTTTGAGGTTTTATTTCAGATTTTATGCTCATGATTCCCCTATTCATTTCATAAAAAAGGTTATATACCCTTTTATTTACATAATTTGGGATATACAAGGCAAATTAAGTATAAAATATCAATTGTGGTTTCAACTAAATTGTTGCATTGCGTAATCGTCTATCACAAAACAATTCATTGAAATGTCTATTATAGTTTTAATTTTCTTCTCTATTTTCTCTTCTTTAATAAATTGGATTCAAAATATTTTACTTTGTAGGAAATTTTGTTATTGCAATTTTAAAGCTCAACAAAATCCTAATGTTGAATTGTAATTCAAGTTATAAGTTCGAATTGTAGACATGCAAGAAACTAAGAAGTATAAGTGACTAATACATCAAAGTGTAGTGGAATTGGGAGGGACAACAATAGGTTGGGCTTAGAGGACAACTGGACAAACTACATGGCATATTTTCATTTGAGTCTAACAAACTACAAAGGCTTATGACAACTATCCATGGTTGAAATATATATATATATATATATATATATATATATATATATATATATATATATATATATGGTTTCTATATTTACCATTAAAAAAAACATTATGTTTGAAATTGTGCCTTTCAAGAATGAAATTTTGATAAAAAGTTAACCCTTCAATAATGTAAAAAATTGATTACAACATTACACTTCAATAATGAAGTTATGTTAAAAAATTTAACCTTTCAACTAGCATACTCTACAAAATGACCACAATAGTAGAATAATTCAATGTTTATTTTACTGTTAGACGCAATATTTCATCTAATCTAATATATTTTACTACTTAAACAAATTCTTATATATAAACAGTAGAACAAAAAATATGTGAAAAACTCATTTTTTAATTGTCTTTGAAATAAAGGTTGAAAAGGATATATACTATACTCCTCATAACACATGGTATTAAAAACTAACACGCACACAATGTTTTTAACTAATATTGAATTTGTGTAAACATTTAAAAAAAAAAATAATACAAAATCACTAGGCTTGAAATTTCACCATCTAGATCATCAAAGTATTACCTAAGGTGTAATGACCATGCAATTAAAATATATAAGTGCAAATTAAAGCTATCAACTAATAGACAATATGAGATCTAACAAAGTAGAAGAGGAAGATTAAGCATGAATTGCTATATGAGGATAATTATTTTGTAAGGTAATTCACTCGTTATGATTTATATAGTGGAGTAACTATGTCTTGTTGGAGAGTAGAGGCGAGGAGATTTAGTTTAAAAGAAAACTTTTCTCTCTCTTTTTTGCTTTTTTTTGGTATCAAAGGAATTGACAATTGGGACAAGTTCATACTCGCGTGACATAGGGTTGATTCCAGTCACTGTCACTATACCTCTAGGGCCTACGACAATCCTCCTCTTTACAAATCGAGTTACTCTGGGGGGATTTGAACCTTGGATCTCTTAGTTTACACAATCCTTCATATCATGACGATCCCCAATTAAGTTGCCCCCTAGGACACAAGTAAACTTATTTTTATTCATTGTTTTGTTTATTTATTTATTTAATAGTGACTATAATATTTGTATTATCAAAAAAAGTGCACGAGGAACTAAGTGTTACATAAAAAGTGAGGGGCATAATTCCCTTAAGTAGTTCATTGAGATTCTAAATATATTTTCCCTCCTATACCATGCTTCTATTACATATATCGAGAGGAATCAATGTGTATGCTTCCTATAGTAAATTTCTAAGAAATTATAATACATAGTAGGCATATAAAAAAAATAGGATTAAAACTTGAGACTAATCATCTATAACAAATAATTTATCAACAGGAACTACCCAGTTTAAATCAAGTGTTCCTGGAGTTTGTCGGTTCACCCGAGTTTGTAGATGAAACCCATGTTTAGGAAACCTTGCCTCCTTGTTGTGTAGCCCAAACCAATTCTAGTTGTGAATTCACCCTGTTGACAATGACACACGACTCCCTCATCTAGTTTCTTTGTTTAGAAATCATTTTTATCATGGCCTCCATATGTGTTGATAATTTTTCTAGTTTGAATCCTAATGAGGCCACCTCCTTCTAGTTTTTTTATCTCTTTATGCTCTTGCTAAAACTTTGGAATCTTTTGTTGACCTCATTTTTTGGATATCGTTCTAACCACAAGATGCTTAATAGAATTTGTGGAGTAGGTGTTGACGAACTTAATGAATGAGGAAAATTATTGACCTAATAACATCACTAACACATCACTTAAGGAAGGATTGATAATAACCATGCCTACAAAATCATATAGAGAAGGATTTGTAATAGTCATTCCCATAAAGCCTTTATGAATAGCTCCATTCTTGGAAGAAGTGAAGATGCCCTTCCAAAGACTGATCTCTATACCATGTGCAATTCACACGACCCTTCACAGTCACCAACGTGCATGTATGCCACAACCTTATGTAATAGAATGCAAATAAAGTCAATGACATGGGATAGACCGATTGACCTTGCTTAGAAGAAGCTTTAGTGATCACTTGAAAGTTCATGCCTATACCCTGATAGATGCCCTTTCGACTAAGGATTGCCTTGGTTCGAGTACGAAGTGACTTAGGAATGTTAATTCCCAAATCCACCCACATCTTAGGACACATGGGATTATGATACCACCATTATTGCATGAGTAACCTACCTTAAGAATATTTTTTTATGACCAATGCATAAGGAGGATTATGGGATGAGTGTTTGTATTATAGTTCCATTTATCAGTAGAGTTCCAGGTGAAATAGAAACAACATGATTGGTGAGGGGATCAACTAAAGTGTTTAAATTTCTAAGGACATGGTTCTTTGAAATTTTTGGGATCGTGGATGACATGGTTAGGATTATTTTGAAGAGGGAATTGAGTTTGATGTCAATATGATATTTTCCAATATTTAAATTCTAAATAACATTAATCGAATCTCCCAAAATGATTAGGGATTCAGGGGATAGTGATTTGACTAGAATTAAACCTTGAAGAATACCACACATCCCTTCCTATTTATTGGAAGCCAAACCCAAGCTAGAGGCGTATGTTATTTAAATTTGTCCTCCAAGGCTAAAAATAGACTCCCCTCGCACCTGCCACACCAAGATTTTTCTTGGAAGTCCCATCAAAGTAGAGGATAAATTCATTTTGAGAGCATATTAAATCCTTCAATTTATCTTCAAAGAAGGATAACTACCAAGAATGAATTTTGATTAGGAGAGGATGAGACAAATGTTGTAAGGAGAATTGTGAGATCCACCTTTGCTCCCTTGAATCTAGCTGTTGAGGTTTGTATAGTTTTGTATTTCTTGACTTCATGCATTCAAGGAGTAAATATTTTCCCTACCAACTACTATATTAAGGATGGTGGAGACATCCTGAAATATGGCTCTATTTTTTACAAGTCATAGTTTCCTGCATACAAATTTGGCAACGCCATCCATATTCTTCTAAAAACAAGTTTGCTTCAAATTGATGGGTATTATTGATTATTCAAAGTTTCAAACAATCGGTCTATTGAATTAGGCCATTTCACAATGGGGGATAGCTCTTGAAAGGTATGAGTCAATATGTGTTTAGAGAAGTCGCATTCCAAATAGAGATGCTTTTTTTGTCTCATTGTCAACTTTACACAATGCATATCTTGATGGCCCTTGTATTCCGCTTTTCGAAAGACTATCAGTTCCAAGATTTTTTCTTTTGGGAGAGATTCCAGTAATATGTTAATTTTGGGAGACTATCCAAATTCCATATATTGGTCCAAATTCGAGGGCGAGGAAGAGGACCTTCGAGGAAGGAAACAATTTCATAGCTTGATTTCATAGAATATAGTGCTTTCCCCAATCCTGCAAGATCCTCATCATAAATACAACTCAAGGCACATCTTAATCAAGCTATACAAAGTGTTGACAAGAGCTGTTAAACATGGATTAAGGTGGCCCATCCAGACCAATTTTCTAATTGATTCCATTTTGAGAAGTAAAAGAGTGGATTTTCCAACTCAAAGAAACCAATGTTGTAGTGGAGAAAAGGAGGGAGAATTTGATAATGGGGGATAACCCATTATGTAATATTTTCATGCATTTATTTTCTTCCTATTTCTAGGTATCCATTTTAAATGAGACCTAATTAGGGGGGTTTCCACAATTATTAGCTTCCATATGTGTGTCCTTCCATTAGCACTAGGAATTTGGTCCAAACTACAACTTCTTTACCCAAATAGTTATTTTCTATGCATGCCTTGCTTCCACCAATCATTATTTATTGTTATAAACCTCCACAATCTATTTCCTCCAATTAACAAATTCATTAAGGATGTATGTTTCACAACTAGGCCACCATGACTGATAAGAGCTTTCATTGTTTCTCAATTAATTAAATGAAGCCTTCTGTGTTTGTTTTATCACCTTGAGCCCCACATTAACCCTAAAACCCATTATTAGTCCCTATGTATTGAGTGATTACATTTCTATTATTTTGCATGTTATAACTTTTTCATGGTCTCGTTTTATTACAATTATACCCTTTGTCTCCAATGTGTGTGTGTACGTTAAGGAGACCTAATATTAGGATCATCATATATTGTCTCATGCATTGTATTCATTATAAAAGGAGGTTTTCCCCTCAAAGTGAACTGTAATTATTTACTTCTTGTCATTTTTAAGGTGCATGGTTCGTAATAGTTGGTATCAAAGCATGTGTACCTAGGGTTTTGTTGCTTCAATTGAGCCATCGTGGAATTTTTGTTAAAAAAAATTTCTAAGACATTTTATATGGTGAAACTTGTGGAATATTAAGTATATATCTCAAGGAACATTTAGTTAAAATTTCATATTTTAGTTTGCTACAATTTTTGAGATATAATCCATGGAATTTAGGGTTTGTGGTTGGTTCTTATATCTATTTCAAACGAGTTAGCTCAACATTTTTGCTATAATTTTTTTTCCATGCCATTCCAAAGAGTGAAAATTGGAGACAGTTGAGAGGACATCTCAAGGTACATCTACTAAGAAATTCAGATTATGGTTCACTATATTTTCATAGACATACCCTATGTAAGTTATGGTTTGTGTAGGGTCCTGAAATCAATGTCAAAAGTGAGCTTGACATTTTTGCTGTAACATTTTTTTTCTATGATACCTTAATTTCTGAAAATTTTAGAGATTTGATGAGACATAATGAAGTACCTAGATAAAAATTTAAAAATTATGATTGAAGAATTGAACTCGTATAACGTTATTGGGAAGTGGCCAAAAATCATCAAGTTTTGAAGAAACTACGATAACTTTCACTTGGCACATCAAATTTTGGTCAAGCCTATGAAATTGCAGAGAAGACATTTCAAAGTATTATAGGCCAAAATTTCATATTCACAAGGGCTCTAACCTTAGAAGTATATCCAGAAAAATTCCATCCAATTATATATTCCCCAAAACTAGGTTTTAAAGGTATGTAACTTATAAGTGAAGTAACTTTTGATCAGAAGAGGAGTAATATTATTATTTTCCAACATTCCACCAAAGAAAGACCTCCAAAAATCTCATATAAGACTCATGAAGAAAGCGAAGAATTAGAAGTTAGGATCTCTGAATTAGAAAATAAAGTTAATGAAATGGATGGCAATTTGTTGAAAAAGGAGGATTCATCGGGTTTTCAAGAAAACCTTAAAAGAGAAATGATGGATGAAATGGAAAAGAAGATGAATGGAAACAACAAAGAAATACGAAAATCGATGAATACCATATAAAAGGTTCTCTTGGGGGGGATTCCTAAAAGGGATATTGAGATCCAAGAAACTTATGAAAAGAAGGAAAGCAATTGTCTAGGAACTCAAATCACCTATGGGGAGTATTTTATCTGAATTGGAAAGCACAAGTATTGAATCATAGTACCATAATCATGATTTTTCACTCCAAGATCATCATCATTGGGGCTTCAATTCATCACCAAGGAACTACTATATTTTGAAGATCAATATGAGGAGGTTTCATGATAGAGATCCTATAACATGGATATTTTAGATGGACCAATGTTTTGATCTACACCTAGTAGCAGCCTTACAAAAGATAAATATTGCAACCATGTTTTTAGAAGAATATCACCATGCATGGTATCAATGGCTTTGTGAAAGGAAAAAGGATTATGTTATATCTTGGTCCATTTTTATGAAGGAATTGATAGTACATTATGGAGATATTAAGAACAATAAATTCTTTAGAAAATTAGTAAATATTCGTAAAAAAGGTCTAGTTATAAAGCACTATCAACGATTCAAAAAGTTGAGTTCGAGAGTAAAGAACATTTAAGAGGATAATTTGTTAGGCCTATTCATGGGAACATTAAAGGAAAACATCCAACATGAGTTGCATCTCTTTGAACCTAAATATCTAGAGCATGATTTCAATGTAGCAAGGAAAGTTAAAAGTAAAAATATATATAAAGAAAATTATTCCCTCTCTCCTAAATCGACAAGGTTGACACCTCAACAAATGGATGAAAGTAGAGAAAAGGGACTATGGTCCATTTGTGATAAAAAGTATAGCAAGGGGCATAAATGTAGTGAGAAGAAATTATTCTACATAAATTGTGAAGATGAAGAAAATCATGACATGAATCATCACAAGATCTAGAGATATAAGAGACAACTCCAACAATATCTTGTCATGCACTGGCTAGCAACAATACTCCACAAACCCTCAATATAGAAGGATATATCGAAAATAAAAAGGTAATAAAATTGATCGATTCAAGTAGTACCCATAACTTCATCAATTACATAGTGGCAAACTTCTTAATTGCTTTATATATCTAGCACTAGAATTTTGAGTAATGATTGTGCAAATAGACGTACCATAAATTGTTCAAGGAAGTGCCATAGTATTAAGCTAATACGGCGGAGTACTTCTTGAATAATCCCATGATTTCAATCTAAATGGGTGATGCTAATGTTGTATTAGGTGTCTAATAGTTATAATCATTAGGAAGAATGGCCATTAATTTTCAATATCCTTTCATAAGATTTTCCTTAGAAGGGAAGGAAATTGAGCTTAGAGGTATCCAAGGGAACCTATAAAAGAAATAATATCTAATGGCATAATAAAATCGCTAAAAATGGGATACCAAGGTGTAATTGCATAATTGTGTTCATGGAATGTTCAAACATTTATATCTCTTTCTCCAGTGGATCTCCAAAATTTATCAAAAATCATTCCAAGGGATTTGGAGAGATGCATAAGGGTCTTCCACCTACTCTAGATCATGACCATGATATTAATTTTCAACCTTGAAGTGTACCACATAACATTAGGCCTTATAGGTATCCATATTCACATAAGAATGAGATTGAGCATATGGTTCAAGAAATATTAGAGACCAACATCATTCAACCTAGCCAGAGTGCTTTGTCTTCACCGGTGGTGATTGTTATAAAAAATGATGGTTCATGGTGTATATGTCTATATTACAAAGAACTGAACAAAATGACAACCAGAGATAAGTTTCATATTGTTGTCATTGATGAAGTATTAGATTAATTATATGGAGCAATTTTCTTCACTATGTTGGATCTTTGTTATGGATATCATTAAATCAAAGTGAGGGAAGAAGACATTTAGAAAACAACCTTTAGAACACATGAAAGTCATTATGAGTTTTTGTTTGTGCCATTTGGACTTACAAATACAGCTTCAATATTTCAAAGCTTGATGAATTCTATTTTCAAACCCTTCTTAGAAAATTTTTATTTTTTGATGACATACTAATCTACGAAAAATATTATTAAGAGCACATACAACATTTTGACGCAGTCTTAACACTATTGGAAGAGCAACACTTATATGAAAATCCTTCCAAGTGTGCCTTTGGGGTTCAAAAAGTGGAATATTTGGGTCATATTATATCCCATGAGGGTGTCAAAGTGGGTCTTAACAAAATCAAAACCATGAGGGAATGGCCAATCCCCAAGAGCTTGAAGAACATCGAAGGATTTTTAGGATTGATAGGATATTACCATGATTTTGTTAAGAATTATGGTCAAATACCAATACCTCTAACAAAAATATTGAAGAAGGAAGCATTTTCTTGGACTAGTAATGAAGGATTTTGAAACGACACCTGACTTCACAAAAATCTTCATTGTGGAGTGTGATGCCTTAGACCATGGCATTGGTGGAGTTGTTATGCAAGAAGGGGGGGCCCTTTCATTTGAAATTAATGAAATTAAAGGAAATAAATTACTCAGACCTTTCTATGAAAAACAAATGTTTCCCATACTACATCCAAGTAATAAATTATGTCCATACCTAATAGGAAGACACATCAAGGTAAAATCTGATCATGGTAGAACAAAGACTATATTCAGAAGGGAAACAAAAATATATTACAAATATGTTGGGTTTATGACCATGAAATTATTTATAAAAAAAGGAAAACAAAATGTTGTGGTAGGTGCACTCTCAGGGAAAGATGAAGACACCAAGGGTTTATTATGTGTTATTTCAATTCCTCAATCTAAATGCGTAGAAGAAGCAATGATAGAATGGAAGCAAGATGGGAAGCAAGATGAGAATGCATTTCAAGATCATTCAAAAAAATATAAGAGGAACGTGATGTAATAGAAAATATTATGTGGAAGAATGATTTGTTATGGTATCAATATTTCTTATACTTATGTAATAATTTTCAACTCAAACAAAAGGTCCTTTTGGAATTACACACTTCTCTTATAGGAGGATATTCATGGTTCTTGAAGACATACTTTAGGATCAAGAAATATTTTTTGGGGGGAGATATTAAATAAGATGTGCAAAAGTTTGTGGTTGAATGTGTGTTATGCCCAAAAAACAAGGGAGAGACATTCAAGACCCTAGGGCTACTTCAACCATTGGTCATACCAAGGCAGCATTGGGAAGAAGTTTCGATGGATTTTATTGTCGCATTACCCAAATCGGATGGAAAGAGTGTCATTATGGCAATGGTAGATCAAATGACAAAGTAATCCCATTTTTGCTTTGTTTATTATCCTTTTAAATAATGGCAGCAACATTCATGGAAACAATCCCAAAACTACATGGAATGCCAAAGATTACTGTAAGTGACAGAGATCCAATATTCCCTGGAAAATTTTGGACTAAACTATTTTCATGTTTGGGTACTAAATTGGTTCATAACTCATCCTACCATCCCCGATATAATAGTGAAACGGAGATTGTGAATAAATGTTTAGAAGAATATCTACATTACTTTACATTTGATAAATAGACATAAAAGATCAAATTGTCGCCCTTGGTAGAATGGTGGTACAACACATCCTTCCATACTTCATAAAAAATGTCACCATTTATGGCACTTTATTGATATAATCCTCCATCCATCATGTCACCCTTGAAAGGGAATATAAAGGCTCAACCAATAGAGGACCACATGTGACACCAACAAGAGGTTCTTAAACTATGGAAGGACAACTGGTTATGGTATAAAATAGGATGAAAGAACAAACATATCAAAATTGCAATGAAAGGGAATTTTAAGTGGAGGACTACATATATGTAATACTAAAACCATATAAATAGATGTCTTTTAAGCAACAAAATAAGAAGAAAAAAGTAGCACCGAGGTATTACGGGCCCTGTAAGGTATTGTAGAGGATGGGCAGTATGCCTTACGAATTGCAGATGCCTCTATCTTCACATGTACATCCAATATTGGAAACAAGGATCAAGTAGCTGAGAAATCGAGTAATTATTGAGTGCCTCATCAAATGGAAGAACTTACGAGTGAAGATGCAACATGGGAAGATGAGTTGTTCATGTAGAAATACTTGTATATAGTCAAGTGTTGAGGATAACACTTGTTTAAAAGGGAGGGGTATATTTAAGCCCTATATAGGCCGCATGCTAACTCTAAAACCCTTTATTAGGCCTTCATATTGAGTGATTACATTTTTATTGTTATATTGTTATGTAGGCTAGAACCTTTCATGGTTTATTTTCATTATAATTGTATCCTTTGTCCCCTATATATATACTAAGGAGACCTAGTCATATGATCATCATATCTTGTCTAATACATTGTAAAAATAGGTTTCCCTCTTGAATTGGACTGTAATTATTGACTTCTTATCACTTTTAAGGTGCATGGTTCATAGAAAAATCTCTTTACCTCTTTTGATATTTCAATTTAGACTCTCATAGGGGCTAACATTGCAAAAAATTGGAAGCTGGGAAGGGCTGATAGTGTTGAGAATTTGGAGGGCTAATGATTAATTCAAATTATCTTCTTGATAATTACTTGAGAGGTTACTTGAGTTACTTATGTGTTCTCTTCGTTAGCTTATTAAATCTTTCATCAAGTCAATTATCAAAAGACACAAGATGCAAGAGTTAGGCTCCTGGAACCAGGGAAAAACCTCTCCCTCTTGGAGAGGAAAACCCAGGAGAAATTATTCTTATAGATATTAAATTGACAAGTGCCATGACCAAAACTCAAACCCTTGACCTATGAATGTCTCCAAGACCTTGATACTGATAATGGTCCTTCTTTTCTTCGTTAACCTGTACTGACCTTTCTTCTATGAAATATGAGAGGGAAGGTAAATCATAGATTTACCTTCTCTTTTCTTATCCAGCAATGATTCTTAGCTTTCGCATCATCATATTATATACTTGATTCAGTCATAGATCGTAGGTACTTATAACAATGTTTGCCTGAATCTCTTCTTTACACCAGCGTACATCATAGTGATCCGCATTATAGACATCATAATAGTCCGCATTTATATCAGACTTAACCATATCACTTGAAATACTTCAATGCTACCTGAGCTTAACATTCCACATTTATATCATACTTCAATGCTGCCTGAACTTAACATTTAAAACATACTTTATTCTAACAGAGCTATCCGCACTTGACCTAAGTTTAATCTCTCCTTGGAACACAAATATGTCCGCATTGTTTTCCTTATCAAAGATCCGTTGTATATTAGTCTCCAAAATTCACACTTGCTTGCACATGACAGTCCGCATACAACCACTATTTATCCCCTGAAGAAATCCGCATTTTCTTCCTAAGACCGCAATTCCTATCTGTATTTATTCACCGAGAAATCTGCATGTCTGTTCTTCGCAATTGTATCATTTTGACATTCCATATCAATCACAAATGTATCCACATTAAATTTGAGTAATTTTCACTTTAGTTTCCTGTACCACATCAGAGAGATCGGTAAGTTATTTCTCCAATTGATCCGTAGCTTCAGCACTATATATAGTGCTCTGTTTCGAAGTTTAGGCCGACCTTACCTTTAGTATGTAGGTAGACTTGCCTAGCTATTGGAGGCTGACTTTAGGAGCAGGATGGAGCTGATCTTTCACCGTAGATTATGGGCAACCTTGAGGGCCATTACGGGTCATTCTTTCGCAAGGTCTTGGAGAACATTCTTTAGACTAGACACTTCATTTTCATGACTCTTAATTACACTTATAAATATAAGACAAACCCTAATAGACATCAAGAAGAAGTCTATTTAACCTATAATAAAAATCTTTCTCATGAAACCCATGAATCAAGTACAAAATACATTTTTATTATCTTTGTCTTATTCTTTACATAAAATACGTAATTACATAGTCAATATGAAGACCGACCTAATTCCACTTTTCAACACTCCCTCTTAACTAGGGAGGTATTCATACAGGTACATGGTCACTTTCAAACTGAATAATCTCAAAAGAATAATCGGATTGGTAATCGCATCTATATAGAATCATATCAACCAACATTGTCCTAGTGCAAGGCCTTGACTAAAAACCCCATCTCTCAACGAGACAATGGACTACAATGCTGGCGAGACACGTGACTCATAGACACCAAATTCATTGTCTCTCAAAGGTACATACCCCACCTAGGTGTTCCCAGAGTATGACCTTCTTGGACTATTCTTCTCTTAGGTAGCCAACCCTAAAAAAATATCGGTCCTCGACTACCCTTATCTTGAATTCCCTATCTCATTCTCAAAGAGTATCAAATGCCAGATGATTACCCAATCCTCCATTCTGTCTTCTAGGTGAAGACCAGAATGATGTGTCTATTCATTCTCTTCACATGACCTTCACTAAGACTTACGACTCTTAGTCCTGGTCTAGTGCATGACACATGAAATAGAGAATCACATACATCACTCCCTCTTAACACAGGAAGGACATACTTCAAAGCAAGAAACTTACCATCAGGCTCCCTATCAACCAGGGTCCTACAACAGCAATCCAGCTACTCATGAATAATTCCTCCACTCGATGTCATGGATTTCGATATTGAGGAATCTTCAAATTTTGGCTTCATAGGGCACAGATCATCCATCACTTTCATTCATGAGTCAAATCCACTATTAGAAAGTGACTCATTAGTCTTTCTCATTGTTGGATGGATAAGTTGTTCTTGCAAACAAAACAGACCTCCCAAGTGTCCTACGGACAGCTAGCAACAAATAGACAAATAAAAACCATTTTATCTAGACAATATTTGATTCATTAATTAGTTACAACAAGAGTTTTGAGAACCTACCTGTAGTCCAGTGCTATTTGTAATAATCTTCTCTCCAGCTCCTTTGAAAGAATCGTCTTCAAAGATCTGCAATCACAAACATGAAGAAATCAATAGCACCTGCATAGGATAAACTAATTCACGAATTATATATATCTATCAAGATGATTAAGGAATTCAAGAAATAAGCTAATTAATTAAATAACTCATCGAAAAAACATGATAAACAAGCTACTTAATTAAAGAACTCATTGAGAAAACGATATTCATTCGTATTATCTTTGATAAAGAAGAGCCTTACAACCATGTCTGCCTTGATGTCATACAGGCCTTCCTGGGGTCCAGAACAGGCGTTTGCTTTACTCTGACAAGATTTGCACTCTCTCATTTAAAATTCACATGGGTGTGTAATCATTCCCACATAATGATCAGTTAAGAGAGTCTGAATCTCTACAGCATTTCTCCTAAAAAATTCTCCAAGTCTAACCTTTGAAGCTGCACTATGGCTTCAATTTATAGGAAAAGAGAGGAGCTTATGGTTCCACATAACACGGGATAGAATGTTATTTTGAAGGGATTGGGCTACATAAATCAAGGGGTAGGCTCCCATAATGGAGGAATGAACATACATGATAGGAGCAAACCTTCGACTGGATAAATGCTTCTAGAAGCTTCCAGATATGAATGTTGGGCTTCTAAATGTTACTTTCCACCTTTGTTTTAAATTTTACAGGGGTCTGCACCGTTAATGAAGAAAAAGTGTGTTTAGCTTCGCATTCTTTAGAGCAAAAAGGTGTGGCACCGCAGGCAATGTTAAGAGAAAGTGCGGCACACGTGTTTTTAAGACTTTTATGAGCTTTTCTCTTAATTTCAAGGCTTGATTTGAGGAACTTTGATGTTGTAGACTTCCAAGGGAGTACTAAAACGTCATGGTGACAAATTTTATTGTAACAAATTGCCCCCTAAAGTGCGAAGTCTGAGAGCATTCGAAGAGTGATGTGTTTTATCATTTCAAGGATTAGCTTGTGGACACCCTAGTCGGAACCCTGTAAAAAAATTCAATGCAAATCACACACACACACACACACACACACACACACACACACACACACATATATATATATATATATATATATATATATCATCATCATCATCACTGAGGTAGGCATTCCCATACTCAGATCAAAACTAACTAAACTTGTTCTGATACAGAAATGATTTTAATATTACATCAATAGTGTAGACACAGCATGGATGCAGCCATCTGTAATGATAGTCTACTGCATAATGAATAATAAAAACTCCTCGCAGTCTGGATGGTGGAAACTAGATCCAGGGTCTTGATTTCTGCTTCCCGATCTAGTACGATTCTACCCATGCGATTAAATGTGTTGAAGTCGAACATGGTAGAATCCATTTGATTACTAGTCAATGATGTGAATTGTTAACAAGTGTGAGAGAAACCACCAATAATGACAATGGCTCTCAAAGTACTCAGTACAATTCATAAAATGTGAATAAGTGATCTGAAGTCGAACATTTCACGGAATCATTCGATCAAAGGTCGATGATGCAACCTGTCGTCAAAGGCGAGAAACCTGCCATTAAGGCATGCAGGTTCCAAGGTACTGACGGATTCTAGATCAAATTCCTAGATGATGAGCTGTCGTCGATAGAAAGTGATCTGTCGTAAGCAAGCTCATGACACGAAACCATAGATCAAGTTTTAAAGAAATGTTTTGCAAGGAATGACTTAGGGATGGTCAATGCGAATGGAGACAAATGTTTGCAGATGAATGGTTTGTTTGACTGTTCTCTTGAACACATAATGACACTGCAGATGGTTTGGTGACAGTTGCCCTAAGCTAATACCTAGAAACCGGCTGAAGACCTTCAATTTATTTGATTAACTGATAGGCAAAGGATTTTCCCAACGCAGGTAGAAGTGTGACAAAAAGTGTTGTGTTCAAGAGTGGTATATTGCTTTTATAAATCAAAGTGTAACAAATGAATATGTTTTCTCTCTTTTCCCCCACCATTTCTGGTAAGTACCTCTTTATTTTTGACAAGCTTGAGGAGGATAACATTTGCTTGTTTATAAGCTCATCCTTTAGATAAGTCCAACTTAGTTTAAAATCGAACCCTAAGAAGGAGTGGTCTGTTCCTGTTTGTAATCGACAGGTCCTTTATTGTTAAATTTTAACGAGTCCAGTATAGAAGAAACTTGGTGTTTTTTATTTTTAGGGAGTCAGAAGAAAAAACTTAATAAAACTCCATGGGTGTACTTTTTCGTAAATTTAGTCTCTCAAGCCTGAAAAGGGATAAAATAATACAAGAGAGAACTCTATTTACCATGATTAGTCAACGTATACCTTTTTCGTAAATAGTCCATTTTAGTCCGGAAAAGGGGTAAACTTATACTGAAGGAACGACTGTTCATTTCCTTTAACGAGTTTGAATAATCAAGTACTCGCCAATCTTTTCATTTTTAGAGAGTCTGAAAAGGGCTTAAAAGAGGACTCCATGGTTTTGCTTTTTCGTAAATTTTAAAGAGTCCGAAAAAGTGATAAAAGTATACTCTTCGTCAAAAATGACCATTTCACCTGAAAAATTCGGTATTCTGCACAAAAACTCAAAACATTAAACGTACTTGCTTTAATAATAAAAATATTTTGAAAAACCATCTTTTTAAAGTGAAAAACAAACAAATTTAAATTTCATTTATTCGAAAAAACTTATAAAAAGGAGTTTTCCAAATTCATTTTTACCGTTTGAGTTCCAAGTGAAGATTTGAGAGCTTTTGGCAAAAAACACTCCAGAGAAGATTCCGGACAAACCGACCATTGAAATTGAAAACTGTCTATTCCAGGTAATCCACATCCTCTTTTCCTTTCTTTTCATCCGTTCATTTCCTTAATTTAGGGTTTAAAATTCATTTTTGGAGAGGAAATAGGTTCAAAATTCCGCCCTCGGGGGTCCATAGGTAAGACACACGGTACCTGCGGACCCTGACATTTTCTTACAAAGAAAAATGTCGTGGCCTTGCACTTTTAGAACAGAGCCCGTGCGGAGCTACGCACTGTCTCTGAACGTAAAGTGCGGGGGCACCGTGAAGAATTTAAAAACATAATTTCTTCCAAAATTACCCAATTTTTTTTTTTTAAATGATTCTAATCTTTCATTTTTCTCATTGTAGGATATTTACAATGTTCATCTGGCAGGAACGTGAACATGAGGAGGTGGATGAAGCTGCTATGATTCATCCACCTACATTACAAGTTCTAAAATCATGTGGTTTATTCAACTTTTGGGCTATCGGCGGCATGAGAGCTCAAGTAGACCTTCTCACTTGGTTGGGAAACAAGTGGGACGTACAGGACCAGTGTTTCATGATTGGAGGCAACCGGCTCGAAATTGAGCTGGAGGACATATATTTTTTGACTAGTTTGTCTAAAAGAGGCGAACCACTCTCTCTATTTGGGGCTAGGCCAGGTGGCCAGTCTGTCGCTAGCCTGCAATTAGAGTTCTGCAATGATGAGGCCAATCCTAGAGACAAACAGATTGATATTAAAACTATCATTCGTCCTGAATTAAAAGTGATTACATTTACCGTAACCAAGTTATGTGGAAGTGCAGCTTTGCATGTGGCTACTGGATCTCAAATGTGGATTGCAGTGGACTGCTTTCGAGGCACTATATTCAACTGGTGCGAGGCAGTGTTGGCTAATGTCAAAGGTCAACTAACTAGAGCAAAAAACGGGAAGTTAAATAACTTCGGATATGGATCTATCGTGGTTACTTTTGCTTTAGAGAGGATTCCTCTATTAGCCCCGCAACATATTCCTGTTGATGACGGTAGAGTCCGAGAGCCTTGGATGGTCCGATGGGTTGCTTTGATGGCCCGTCACAGTGAGGGCACAGAGATTGTTCATTTTCCCCCGGCTTATTTTCGTTGGTTAAAACACCAACTCTTTGTGATAGAGGACTTCCCTTATGCTGGGATGGATTACCGGGGAGATCAGGATATGCCACTTCCCCCAGGAGCTCAGTGGGATGAGTCAGATAAAAAACCTCTTCGACACACTCTAATTTCTAATTTTTATTTTGTTTTAAAATCGTCCAAAACTGATAACAACAATTTCAAATGCATATGTGGGTCCACGTCGACTAGTCACTCTCCGCCCCTTTGATAGGAGATAAAGGGATGCAGCTGCAGCACCACCACCATAGTAGGATCAGACAGCAAAGATCCTTACTGATCTGGAACACCATTTGGAGCGTCTGACTCTGGACATTCCAGAGACTATTATAGATGACATTCCTCTTCGCTTACAGAGATATGTCATCGGTGTTCCTGGACCATTCAGGAGATTCCTAAGTAGAGTGGTAGAGCTGTAGTATACTATCGTGATCATCGCCACGGATAGTGGATGATCGATTGTATAGACCCATATCATTTTTTGTATCAGTTTTTTCCCGATCATAAGGCATTTTGAACCTATGATTGAGGGCGATGTACTATTTTTTGAAACACTACTCTATGTTATGATATATTACTATTTTCAGTTACCTGTCCAACATGTTATCGAATGTTGATTTACTACTTTTTTTATCACAAATGTCTGTTAATCACATTAGAAGCTATTGCATCTGCTAATGTGTTTAAACCTCTGGGAATTTGTTGATACTCAATATAATCAAATTCTCGTTCCAAGAGACGAACTCTCAAAAATAATCTTAGCAACACTAGGTTTCTAATTGCATATACTTGATTTAATTGTAATACAACGAGTTCATAATATAACCTAACGATCAAACTCTGAATTCCAAATGAAATGGCTCAGACAATAACTCAATAACTGCACTATATTCTGAAATATTGTTTGTCGTTTGACCAAGGCTTGCCCCATGCATAGATATTAACTTGTCAGTGGGTGAATAAATAACCCAAGCTGCGGAAGAGATATTCCGTGTACTACGACAAGCGCCATCAGCAAAACCAATGTATGTTTGAAAAGACGTCGACATCTGCAATATTAAGAGTGATCCAAATAAGCAGGAATAGTAGTAAAAGCACACTTAAACTAGGCACATGTTTCTAATCTACAACACACTAACTAAAAATAATTAATATACAGGAAAGATCTCCACACAAGAATCAAGCGTAATATCTCTTCAGATAAAGCCCATTTCTGGGTTTGCCTAAAGAGACCCCGTCAAAATCAATCAATTCATAAGCCCCTTTTGTAAGTTGTCGCTTGACAATATAAGGACCATGCCACATGGGTTCGAATTTCGCAGCCCCTAGCTTATCGCTAGCTTGATCATAAACCAAAACTAGGTCTCCTTCTGAAAAAATCTGAGGTGTAACCTTCCTATCATACTGAGCTTTCATTCGTTTCGCATGAGTCTCGGTGGCTAGTGCAGCGATGTGCCGATTCTCATCTAATTGAGCTAAGTATAAAAAATGTTTCTCCTCTTCAGAAGTGGCTGGTAGTAACTCTATGGCTAGTTGGAGTGACGGTATCTCGCATTCAATAGGTAATACCACTTCTAAACCGTACACCAGTTGAAAAGGGGTAAAACCTGTCGATGTTTTTGCTGAGGTTTGATATGCCAAAAGTGTTGAAAAGAGAATGGTATGCCAATTCAACTTATGAATTCCAATGATTCGTTTGATCATGGTGACTAAAAATTTATTGATAGCTTCAACCAGACCATTTGCTTGCGGGTAATATGGTGTAGAAATGTCATGGCGCAAGCCAAGTTGATCAGTCAGTTCAGTCATCATGATGTTTCGAAAATGGCTCCGATGATCAGTAATTATCGCTTGGGGTACACCGAAACAAGAAATCACATGATTGAACACGAAATTAGTTGCAGTTTTTCCATCTGCCGCAAATGTAGGCATCGCCTCGGCCCATTTGGTAAAATAATCTACTGCTAGAATAATATACCCATGCCCCCCGGCCGAGTGAGGGTTACATGTAATGAAGTCAATGCCCCATTTTGCAAAAGGATCGACAACAATTATAGGGTGAAGAGGAGCAGGTGGTGCACGCATTTTTCGATCGAATATTTGATAATTATGACATTTTCGGACTGCATAAATACAATCTTTAAATAAGGACGGCCAGAAATAACCTGTGCACAATATCTTTTGGGTTGTGGCGTACCCAGACATATGACCGCCACATGCTCCATAGTGACAGTCATTTAAAACCTTTTCGGCTTCTTCATGGGTGAGACAACATCGAAAAACAGAGTCCGCACCACGACGGTATAATGTGTCGCCAACAGTATGATATTGTTGAGACTGGAAACGGATTTTACGTCATTGTGACTGTGAAAGTTCGAGCCGAAAATATTGGTTCTGAAGATAAAAAATGATATCTCCATACCAATGATCAATGGTACTAATAAGAAACAAGGATTCGTTTGCAATTGGTTGTTTTGCCACAGTTTCTGTATCAGTACATGGGAAATCACACATAAGTTCAGCAAATATCAATGATTTCTTTGATTTGGAATTTTTAAATTCCAAATCAAACTCTTGTAGGATAACAATCCATTTGGAGTATTTGCCCCCTAGCAATTGTTTGTTCAAGATATACATCATAGGGTTACAATCAGAAATCACTGTTGTTTTGTGTAAAAGTATGTAATGACGAAAACATTGGACAGCTTGAACGGCTACCAAGGCCAATTTCTCCACATGTGAATACTTGATTTCAGTCGGATGCAAGTTGCGACTAAAATAGTAAATCACATGTTCACCATGGAATTCATCTTCCTGAACTAGAACCACCCCTATTGTAGAATCAGAAGTGGCGAGGTACAAAAATTAATCCTAGTTGTAATTGGGAGGATGCAGTAATGGTGCATGGGTCAACGCGTGTTTCAGAGCATCAAAAGATCGATCGGCGACCTCATCCCAAAAGAAATGAATATTCTATTTCAACAACCTGCTGAAACCTTTCGTTAACTCTACGTAGTTAGGAATGAATCGACGTAAAAAGTTTGTTTCCCTTGCAAACTTTGGAGTTTGCGAAGAGTAGAAGGAGGAGGTAAATTGATGATTGCCTCAACCTTCGATGGATCAACACGCATGCCTGCCTTTGAGACAATAAATCCCAGCAATCGTCCAAATTGTACGCAAAAAAAAAAATTGTGAGGATTTAGATGAATATTATAATGCCTACATCGTATAAAAATGGCTCGTAAATGAGTGATATGATCTGCTCTGCGCGAAGAATGAGCAGGAAAATCATCGAGGTAGGGTTGTACAATGTCTTTAATGTCATGAAATGCATAAGACATGGCTCTTTGAAAAGTGTGTTGGGAAAAATACTGAGAGGGGGGGTGAATCAGTATTTAGGGCAAACTAAAACTTTTTACTTTTTCATGCTCTAAAACCCATACGCTACTTTGCGGAAGACAACTAGCATATACACGCGGATATCCTTCATAAAACTCGCGTATACACAGAGATCTAATTATGCCATTAGTTCTTCACTTATATCATTCCATCATTCATTCATTAGATGTTCTATAAACAGTAAACATGTGCAGTAAGAACAGAATAAACCATCACACAAAGCATCACACATGAACACCAGGATTTTTAGGTGGAAACCCCAGTCGGGAGAAAACCACCGCTGCAGTTGCTCAGCCTTCAATATTTTATTATAGAGAAAACATCTTACAACATATGTGCTGGCGCAGACTTGACCAGCACGCAGGCACCCACCTGCGCTCGTTTACCAGCCTCTCCTGGAAGGGAGCTCCAACCCCCTGACTCGTTTACCAGCCTCTCCTGGAAGGGAGCCACGACCCCCCGATCTCGTTTACCAGCCTCACCTGGAAGGGAGCTACGACCCCCTGACTGAAGGCTACAACCCTCAGCACCTCTATGGACCACGTTTCATCAATTTTCACACTGGATCCAAAGCTTCCTTTAGAACACCACTTGCAGGCCACGTTTCATCATATTTTCAGACTGGACCCACTCCAAATATTTAAGCTCCATCATACAACCAAACTGAAAAAGACAACTCAGAACTGTAGAATACAGATAGCAGCAACACAACAGAACAGATCAGACATTTCATACCCCTTGCTTCAGCAAACCCTAGTTTGCATACGCGCTTTCCTTTCACTGATACCGCGTATATACGCGCCTTCTACCATACAAACCCGCGTATACATCTGTACATATTACAGAGCTAATTTCACTACGCATACGCTCTTTCTCTTCAGTGAAGCCGCGTATATACGCGCTTCCTCTGCGTCAAACTAGCGTATGGTTCTTCAAACATTTAGGTAAATGCAATTCTTCAGAACAAATAGGTCACACATATTTTACCCTTTACTTCAAATGTGATGTTCGCTCATCTCGCATCTAATCATTCCATAAACATCTAGAAATACAAGTACATTTCAGATCTAGATCCCCTTCTTCTTCATTGGTGCATCATGCATTCAGATCTATCATTCAATTATAACCCTTTCCATTCAGATCTACTTCAGAGAGAATTATTCATTCAAGCTCAGACGTCTTGCACCCACACTCATCATTTGCACAATGAATTTCTTCTCTTTATATAGGTTTACCCTTTTTTAATACCATGAGACAAAACCACATTACTTCCAATGGTATTCCTGGACGGGGTCATTTAGACGAATCATTACCCAATACAATGGGTCAATACCATGGTGGTTACCCCTGGTTTTGCACTTTATGAGCGCTTTTTCCCATACGCGACTTGGAACGTTATTTTCTGCGTGCATACGCGACTTCTCCTAGACAAATCCACGTATGCCTTGAGACATACTCTTTTCATCATAGATCTAGCACATATTGAATTCCTTTCTTCATTACCTTCTGTATTCTCTGTAGATACACCAGATTTTCATCTTTAAACAGGATTATCACAACATATTCTATCAAGCACAACTTCATCAAGTAATTTGCCATCATCTTCATCAAGGGTTGCCCTTTCAAGGACAAGACTTATCGTGGGGTGTTCATCAAGGGCAACACTCGCAAGATCATATTGCCAACAAAACATCATATATCACACGATTTACATCATTTACCAAGTCCATCAAGTCACAAATAACTTCATCGTGTGGATTGCCATCACTTCGACAACACATGTCAACAATCTCATGTCTTCATCTTCATTCGCTAAGGTTGCCATCAAGGGACAACACTGCATCATATTGCCAACAATCTCCCCCCTTTGACTCTGATGGCAACCACGATGTGGTTTATTACCACAATGTATAGGTACATTAAGAATACAATGACACCATGTCACTCTTCCCCTTTGACATCAAGGGCAAAGGGCGGATCAAAACCAACACACTCTCCCCCTGTTCTCCTCATGTAGCAGAAGCGTTCTGCAGATCTGATATATACTGAAGTGACCAAGCTCCTCCTGAGTTCATGCTGAATCTTCAAACATATTTTTCAATGAAGTACATGACTCTATGAACTTCCTATCACCAAATACTCATACTTACATCAAATATCCAACCAAGTGGATTTACATATGAGACTCAAATACCCAACCAAGTGGGTTTACAAAATTTGACTCAGCTACCCAACCAAGTGGGTTTACAAATTTGACTAGTCCTTACATGACTGAATATTACCATTTTACATCATGGGTCTCAACAAGACCTTTTCATCAAATTACAAATATGACTTTTATGACCAATAACATCATAATGCCAGCAATGCATTATACTCAGCAAGGCTAATGCTCCCCCTGAATCTGTTCATCCAAGCATCCTTTCCATATGACTAAGGCTCCCCCTTAGTTTATGCATCCTGAACACTTTCAACCAATCATCAAGGCATCTTTATCAAAACATCAGAAATCGAAACAATATTATAAGAACTGGAACACCACCAGAGATACCAAACAGTATCAGAGATACCAAGCAGCATTGCAGCTGTGCTGAAGAAAGCTAACCCCAAACAGAAATTTTGTCAGCAACCAGACATACGCGGTTTTATGTGAATGAACTCGCGTATATACGCGACTGTGTTTCAGGAAATCCGCGTATCCAATACCATCTTCTATATTTTAACTAGATCTGATCCTCTGTGAAGAAAAGACAGTGTTCAGCTTCTTTATGAGTGCTTCCCTGGAATACAGATAGATAGAACAGTGTCGTTGTGTCTTCAAGCGTCATCCAATGGTCGTAGCATAAGCACATTAGCAACCAAGCCTTCAGATTCTTTGTAGCATCAATACATTCTTTCCAAGAGAAATTATCAGACCAGAACAACATCTTCAAATATGTGTCAAGCAATCATCCATGTGGTCCAATATCACCATGATCTTTAAGATTTAACATAAAGTAACTTAAGTAGGGAAAAGATCTCAATCATAGTAACAAACTCTGCATGATCTATTCTTATTTTTGAATCAAACGACTTCCAACTCATCCATGTGTGAGCACAAAAGATACTTTTCAACAAACAGGGCTCAAAATCTCATCATAATAAACCATATACCAAGTCATCATCATTTGAGCATGAGTATCACAATAACCAAAGAATAAGCAGTCATAGTGCCAACAATGCAATCATTAGTATTCAACCTGCTGCTCCCCCTGAACCAGTGCTCCTCCTTAACTTGTGGAACCTGAATACGTTCATCAGCAAGTAATCAGCAAAAATCTCTGTATGATCTGTCCTTATATTTGAATTATAAGACTTTCATCTCAGCAATGAATACTCTTCATCAAAAAGCAAACAGGACTCATCCATAATCTTCAACATAAGAAACCAAGTATCATATCATCATTATTTAGAACTGAGAAACTAAGCTGATACAGAGTCAATAATACAGTTATTAACAATCAGACTGATGCTCCCCCTGAACCTCTGCTCCAGATCTTCAGCTATCATATAAATTCTCTTATCATCAATGTATACGCGACTGTGTCTGCTGGAACTCGCGTGTGTACGCGACTTTTGTTCATTGAACCCGCGTATGGAAAGTGAAGCATAGAAATTTTTTCACATTCCTTCATCTCCCCCTGAACTTGTACTTCCTGTACCTGTCTTCTTCATATTAGATGCTCTGTCAGAAATACATATAACCAGAAAAATCAAATCAACAATGAGAGTCATCATACATTGCTCCCCCTGTGACGATACATTACTAAATCTCATAATGTATCCCACATCATTCCTACAGTCAATCAGAGAAGTAAGCTTCAGAAGCGGATGACTGCAGTAGGGTCAATATTCCCTACGTTTCTGATCAGTCCTCCATCTTTTTCAGATTTGTTTGAACTTTCTATTTGTGTGCCGGAAGTTATCCAATTTCTCATATCTGTTCAACCTGCATTCTTTTTCTACATGTCCATACTTGTTACAAGAATAACATCTCATGTGTCCAGAGAAATAAGCATAAGAATCATAATGAGTATTTCTAATCTTCCTCCTTTTACAATCAGCGGCTTTATGTCCATACTTGTTACATGAAAAACAATATCCCTTGAAGAAACCAGAGTACCTTTCTATGTAGGAACTGTTTGATTGAGGCTGAAATGATCTGCTCCTGCAATTTGCTGCAACATGCCCATAGTTATGACATTTAAAGCATTCAACATTATTGACTAATTTCCTTTGAGATTTCATCATTGTTGGTTGACCTTTTGTCTCTTTCAACACTTCAGGTTTTGCATTGACATCCTCTGAATTTTTAGCACTTCCTTGTGAGCTAGATTCTCCTTTAACAGTTTCATGGAAACCAAGACAAAGTTTGATAGCAGGAGACCTTTGATTACTCAGAATATTGTCCAAAATATTAGTACTATCTTGAAACCTCAAAAGTTTAACCTTTTCTTCTAATTTACCTTTGAGAATGTTTACCTCAACCTCCAAGGCTTGACATTGTTTTGTCATGCTTTCTTCTTTCCTTCTTCCATCTTCTACTTGATCCTTCAGATTTAGAATCTCTTCTTTCAACCAATTTTTGTTTTCTTCACATGTTTGTTGTAGCTCTTCATTCTTCTTATTTGATTTTTCCAGATCTTCTTTGAGAGAGATGATTTCTGCTTCAAGGCCTTCCTTTTCAAATGGTTGTAGAGGTTCCTAATTCTTCTTACTTGATGCTTCAAGATCTGCTTGCAGAGAGATGATTGCAGCTTCAAGTCCTTCATTCTTCTTGCTTGATTTTTCGAGATCTGCATTTAGATCGTTGATTTCTGCTTCTAGACCTTTAATTCGATTGGATGCATAGGTATGAAACCTTTGATACTTGTCCACCTGTCCATTCAACATTTCTATTTGATCTTTCATTTGAGAGGTCATCTCTTTGTAAATAGTTTCTTGCTTAGTAGTTGAACTTTGTAGTTCTTCAACTTTAGTCTTGAGAGCTTCTTGTAAATCCACAACTTTACTTTCACTTTCTACACCATTGCTTGCACAAAGAAGAGTATTCAAAGGACCCCAATCACTATCTGATTCATCTTCTTCAATTTATGCTATACATGTTTTCTGAGATATCTTCTTGTTTCGAGTCGCCTTCTTCTTTTGCTTCTTTGCCATGAGCACTTTCAGATCATAGTCAGAATCTTCTTCATCTTCCTTTGGACACTTCGCCATCATCTTCATTTGCATAATAACTCTTCCTCTTTTCAATTGTCTCCCTTTACCACGTTTTTTCTATAGGACATTTAGCGGCATAGTGACCCGCTTTTTCCACACTCAAAACATTTTGAAAGGAAGCTTACCTTTGAATCTTCCGATGCCTAGTTGGAGTTTTCTCACAAAATTCGCATCTTCTTTTCTTCGGATATATAGGCTGGTTTCTTTGAAAACTTCCTTTTCTTTCCTTTTGCGGATACCTTAAAAACGTACTTTGATTTGAAGAGTTTCCTTGTCTCATTTCAAAAACGATGGGAATACCATATCAATTCAACTTAATAGTAAGTGTTGCTGAGATCTTGCCTTTTTTCAATAAATTTGAAACTTTAGAGTCAAATTTTGAAGTCAAGGATATTAAGACTTTTTCCACCAGAGTAGTATCGGTTATGGTTTCACCAAAATTTCTCATTCGATTTACAATATCGTCTAGACGTAAGAAGAAATGGGCAATACTTTCATCACTATGCATCTTCAAATTTTCATATTCAATTCTAAGAGTTTGGAGTTTTGCACTCTTTACCTTTGTATCTCCTTCATAACTCAGAATGATTTTGTCCCATATTTCTTTTGCTGAATTTAGTTGCATCACTTTAGCAAATTCTGATTCAGACATGCTTCCCAATAAGACATTCACTGCTTTGGCATTGATTTAATACTTCTTTCTTTCAGCTGCATCAGTAGGAATACTTGCCGGGTATTGATAACCTTCTTCCACGATTGCCCAAAAATCTGCACCAAGACTTTGCAGATATGATTTTGTTCGTACCTTCCAGAATATCAGATTGCTTCCATTGAATAGAGGTGGCTTTATATGGAGCATTTACTCCTTCAAGACTTCCCATTACGGATCTCCTTCAGCGATCAAGCACGGAAGAACACTCCTCTGATACCAATTGTTGGGAAAAATACGAGAGGGGGGGGTGAATCGGTATTCGGAAGAAGCAAACTAAAAACCCCTGCTGTACTCCCAAAACCCATACGCTACTTTGCTGAAGACAACTAGCGTATACACGCGGATATCCTTCATAAAACTCGCGTATACACAGAGATCTAATTATGCCATTAATTCTTCACTTATATCATTCCATCATTCATTCATTAGATATTCTATAAACAGTAAACATGTGCAGTAAGAACAGAATAAACCATCACACATAAGCATCACACATGAACACCAGGATTTTAGGTGGAAACCCAAGTCGGGAGAAAACCACCGCTGCAGTTGCTCAGCCTTCAATATTTTATTGTAGAGAAAACATCTTACAACATATGTGCTGGTGCAGACTCTACCAGCACGCAGGCACCCACCTGCGCTCGTTTACCAGCCTCTCCTGGAAGGGAGCTCCAACCCCCTGACTCGTTTACCAGCCTCTCCTGGAAGGGAGCTACGACCCCCTGATCTCGTTTACCGGCCTCACCTGGAAGGGAGCTACGACCCCCTGACTGAAGGCTACAACCCTCAGCACCTCTATGGACCACGTTTCATCAATTTTCACACTGGATCCAAAGCTTCCTTTAGAACACCACTTGTAGGCCACGTTTCATCATATTTTCAGACTGGACCCACTCCAAATATTTAAGCTCCATCATACAACCAAACTGAAACAGACAACTCAGAACTGTAGAATACAGATAGCAGCAACACAGCAGAACAGATCAGACATTTCATACCCCTTGCTTCAGAAAACCCTATTTTGCATACGCGCTTTTCTTTCACTAATACCGCGTATATACGCGCCTTCTACCATACAAACCCGCGTATACTTCTGTACATATTACAGAGCTAATTTCACTGCGCATACGCGCTTTCTCTTCAACGAAGCCGCGTATATACGCGCTTCCTCTGTGTCAAACTAGCGTATGGTTCTTCAGACATTTAGGTCAATGCAATTCTTCAGAACAGATACATCACACAGATTTTACCCTTTACTTCAGACAGATGTTCGCCTCATCTCAGATCTAATCATTCCATAATCAGATCTAGCAAATACAAGTACATTTCAGATCTAGATACCCTTCTTCATCATTGGTGCATCATGCATTCAGATATATCATTCAACTGTAACCCTTTCCATTCAGATATACTTCAGAGAGAAGTATTCATTCAAGCTCAGACATCTTGCACCCACACTCATGATTTGCACAATGAATTTCTTCTCTTTATATAGGTTTACCCTTTCTCAATACCATGAGCCCCTTTTTCAATACCATGAGCCCAAAACTACATTACTTCCGATGGTATTCCTGGACGGGGTCATTTAGACGAATCATTACCCAATACAATGGGTCAATACCATGGTGGTTACCCCTGGTTTTGCACTTTATGAGCGCTTTTTCCCATACGCGACTTGGAACGTTCTTTCCCGCGTGCATATGCGACTTCTCCTAGACAAATCCGCATATGCCTTGAAACATACTCTTTACATCATGGATCTAGCACATACTGGGTTCCTTTCTTCATTGCCTTCTGTACTCACTGTAGATACATCAGTTTTACATCATTTAATAAGTTCGTCAAGACATATTCTATCAAGCACAACTTCATCAAGTAGGTTGCCATCATCTTCATCAAGTGGGTTGCCTTTCAAGGACAACACTCTATCAATTGGTATGTTCATCAAGGGCAACACTCAGCATCATATTGCCAACAAACATCATATCACATCAGATTTACATCATTTACCAAGTCCATCAAGTCACAAATAACTTCATCAGGTGGATTGCCATCACGTACAACACATGTCAACAATCTCATGTCTTCATCTTCATTCAGTGGGTTGCCATCAAGGACAACACTCTGCATCATATTGCCAACAAAGTGGTGCCAGCATTCTTAATTCCAAAGGGTAGTTTGTGATAAGGAAAACTACCCCATGGACAAATGAAAGTTGTTTTGGGTTTATCTGCAAGGAGTATATTGATTTGATTGTAGCCGGAAAATCCATCCATAATGAAAACATTTCACACCCAACACAATCGTCAATAATTTGATCGATGTAAGGGGTTGCATAATTGTCCTTTGGAAAAGCTTGATTTATATCCCTATAATCGATACATGCTCGTATTGTTCCTTATTTTTTATTGACCGGAAAAATATTAGATACCCAATCCATTAACAAGATCGGATAAATAAAACCTACACGAAGTAATTTTTCAACTTCGGCTTTAATAGCGGCAGCTTTTCTCGGATGTATCTAACGTAATCTCTGTCTAACGAGTTTAGCATCCGGGTATGTCTTAATTTCATGAACAACAATCCACAGATCGATTCCTGGCATTTCTTCATATGACCAGGCGAAAATGTCACGGAATTCCTGAAATAGGGCTTTATATGCTTGGATTTCATCAGTCTTACAAAAAGCACCTATATGAATGTTTTCAACAATTCCGGGTTTTACTGAAATGTCAAGTGGAACCGTTGTAGAAATATTTTCTAAATTCAATTCAAAATCGAAATGTGAGAGAGGATTATGAGGTTCTTTGATGTAATCAGTAGTAAAAATGGAGGAAAATTTATTCTCAAAATGATCGAGATCAGGTAAAAACGAAGACCTATGATGAAGATCTTCCCATGGTAACTCATCTACCGACAAGAATTCACGAATATGTTCATCAGTATTGAATACTTATTGACCAAGATCCGGAATTGATGTCAAAGCGGAGCTCGATATTGAAAATGACTCCTCATTGATCACATTCACTGGATCAGATTCAGTTGAAGGAGTATCAGAAAATGACTATACTGCCTGATATGCTAACTCAAAAGGACTCAAAGGCATCGCGTCACCGAAAGAATCCAGTTCTGAGTCTGAAGGTTCTATCCAAGGATCATCAAAGGAAATAGTACGTGATGTAATCATATTGATATTAGCAATAGGAGGTTGTACGTTGGGAGCAGGCAGGGAAAAAGTTCCCAGTAAAGTTGAATCTTTAAGCAAACATACTCTGACATCCTTATAAGGGATAGTCGATTTGTCGATATGTTGGATGCTATCAGTAGAGGCTAGGTCGGATGAATAATATGAGAGCTGATCGATTTTAACGATCTTTCCTTTATGAGGAAACGTGATAAGACGAAAGATCGATGATACAACAGCAGTCATGGCGTAAGACCAACTGCGACCTAGGAGAAGGTTGTAATCTAGAGGGGCATCAACCACTTCCACATCTAGATTAACCATTTTACCTTCGGCCTCTATCGGTAGATCTTGTAAAATACCATATGGCTGAAAACCTCTTCAATCAAAAGCTTTGAGAATAGTCGGCGATTGGTTAATTGTCGAAGAACCAAGTGATTTCCAACATTTTAACGACATAATACATGTAGAAGCCCCTTCATCAACAACAGTACAAAAGATACGTTTTTTTTTTTACTATTACTGGAATTTGAAAAGCCATTTGATGGGGTAGGTGGGGTGTAAAATTCTCTAAATCGAAGATCATGAGGTTTGAATCCTGGAAATCTACAGCTCCTAAGGCTGACAAAAGTAATTTTCTTTGGGCTGGGCATGATTGCAACACTTCCAAAGCCGACATTGTTGAACGATAAATCGCCAAATCTTCAACAATATTGTAATTCTGAGCAGCTCTCGCATGTGGATTCAAAGCTGATTTACGAAGTACACCTTTAGCGGGTGGTTTGATTACTAATTCAGGATTTTGTTTCTCGATATGTAATGGATCAGAAACTGAGGGAGATGTAGTTGATGCTGAATTAGATGTTTCTGCTTCTTTACCAGGATTTTCACTATTGTAATCTTTCGATCGCGTCGCAACCATCAAGATATTCTCTAGCGTAGTTGAGGAAGATCCAACCATGTTACTATCTTGAGCAGGAAAGGGATCCTTCAAGACAGCAGGTATGGGCGAACCCTTAACGAATTTTGATACCTCGGCTCTATGCGGGCACTCTTTTGTAAAATGATCCTCGTCACATATCAGACAAGGATATCGAGGTTTGCGTTTTTCGTCAGTTGGTTCAATTGTATCATTTTTATCTTTTGAAGATTTTTTCTTTTTATTCTTACCTTTCTTCTTACCACCAGTTTTAGGTTTGGTTGTAGATGATTTTACAACATGAATATCGCCAGAATTTTCAATAGAAGAATCTCCTTTTGGTGAATCGGGTAAAGTGATAATAGGAGAAGTCGTCTTGGAAGATTTCTTATTACTTTTACCAGTGCTAACAGAACCAATTACACCATCAGCGGCATGAGAGCCAGAAGGAGTTGTAGTTAATTGACCAGGTCTTGGTAAATCGGGGATTTTATCATACAGAGTACCTGACTAAGTATATACAAGGTCAAGGTACCGAGCCTAAGAAATTACTTGCTCTTCTGTAACAACGCCTACTTTGGCCACATCTTCAGTGATTTTGGGCAATAACGATTTAATTGTTGATCAGCGATTGTCATTGATGTCAACCCAAGCAGCACCAGGGGCTAACCCAATATTGCATGGAAAGTTTGACCTACCAAATTAATATATTCTAGGTCAATAATGATTTTTATGGTTTCTACTTGTCGAGATGTTTCCATTGATATATGGCACGCCATGTAATTCTTCACGGTTTGAGAGATATTCATGTTTGAAGTTTGTACCCCCAGTTAGTGGGCTAAAACCCCATGGGGTTGGGGCATGGGTCATTGAAAAGTCATAATTAATATTTTTAAGCTCCTAAAATACCTCCCACGTTCACTTGTTGAAGCCCCTCTCAACTTAAGCATTTATATAAATTGTGATCTTCATTTCCTCCTTGTCTGAGATTTCGCTATGTAAACGGTCATCGTATTTTCCGCTCTGCGTTTTCCTACGAAGGTTGGAAGCTGAAATTTTAAAGGCGAGCGAAATCTGAGAAGTTGTTTGTCAAAAATTTCAGATCAAGATGCGCAATATTTTTTGGAGATATGATCTGTGGAAGTCAGGATTTTTGCAGGCTCCTGAAATTAATCTCAAAGAAGTGACCTTGGTAAAATCATCATAACTCTCTCTCTCTGAGTATCAGATTGGAATTCCATAAAAAGTGACAAATAGTGCACAGATTGTAGCTTTATCTCTATCAATTTTAGAGCTAAATGAAGAAACGATGACACGTGGGATGACGTACAAGTTCGCTCTACTGAAAAAGTTCATAATTAGGGCATTGTAAGAGATTGGGTATAACTCTTTCTTGAAGAATCCAAATTGGGTCAGACCTATGGCATTGGAAAGACGACTTAGAGGAATACTACAGGACCAAAAATTAGATATTGAGGATCTGAAATAAAAGAGATACACCAGATTCAATATTGAGCTCCTAGAAGGAAAGAAAAAGCTAGATCATGTGTTGTCAAGGGTTGCAAAGGACCAAACTTTCTATGGAAGCAAAGAAAAGCAAGGTGCAGCAGAAGGTAGCATGATAAGAGAAAGCGACAACCAGAAAATAACATAAGCAATAATTTCATCATATGAAGTCTTCAAGTGAAGGCTGTTATACGGTCATTGTAAAGGTATCATTGTACTTAGTCATTGTAAATACAATATTGTGGGGTGTTTTCGTATCTATCTGCCAAAGTTGAAGAGCGATGTTGGGAGTCTAGGATCATCATTAGGTGGTTGTGTCATAGTTGGGGTTATGTTCTAGTGTGTCTTCTTCTTCTACATCATTCTATATCATTGTAAAGTGGACCATTTTCCCTGGTATGGGAGTCCATTCTTCTTTTATTCTTCTATGGGTGTTAGGGTGGTGCTAGGGTGAGTTGTAGCTCATTGGAATTGTTGGGGAATCCGTTCGATTGACTACTTGAAGAATCTAGGAGCAGTGGGCGTCCATGGGCAGAATTTGGAGAAGAAAGATTTTCTGAATCCTGGAAGATGAGCTTTATTTTAAAGTTGGAGTTTAATATTATAAAAATTATTAAGAAAAAGCATTAGGTGGTTTTTTTTTGTCTCGGAGGTAGGTTTCCACCTTAAAAACTGTGTGCATTTGTGTTTCTTTTGTTTACTACTATCATTGTACAAACACTGATAATAATTGAATATTAACTAATGCTCTAATTGAAAGAAATACTGATTCACCCCCCCTCAGTATTTCCAACAATTGGTTTCAGAGCTTGGTTCCTTCAATAGCGGTTTAACAGCTGGAAGGAGGTCATGGAGCATACCAAGAATGGTGTACCTCTATTCAATGAAAATAATTATGCACTATGGAAAGGAAGAATGGAGGTATATCTCTTGGTGCAAGGTTACGAAGTATGGGACACTATTCAAAATGGATTTACATCAACTACGGATGAACAAGGTAAGAAGAATTTGGTAAATGATGCAAAAGCAAAGAATATTATTATCGGTGGACTTATTGAATCTGCTTATCATAAGGTGTTGGGTTGTAAAACTGCCAAAAATGTATGGGACAAGCTTGAGAATATATATGCAGGTGACTCAAATGTCAAAGAAGCAAAACTTCAAATCTATAGAGCAAAATTTGAGCAACTCAGAATGAAATAAGATTGCAACATTGCTGTATACTTCCAATACGTTGATGAAATAACCAATACTCTAGAAGGATTGGGAGATCCAGTTGACGAGAAGACTACTATACGGAAGATTATTAGAACGTTACCAGGGAGATTCAACCCAAAGGTATCGGTCTTAGAATACAGTGCAAATCTGGACAAACTCAGCAAAGAGGAATTACATGGAGTTCTCATAGCATATGAAATGAGACTTGATGAAGAAGAGGGTACTTCGCATCTAGAAACTGTGTTCGTTGCATCTAAGAAAACCAATAAATATAAACAACCTTCAATTGAAAAGACATGCACCTGCAAGTGTGAAGAAAATGGAGATGATGAAGAAGGTCTTTCAGATGAAGAATATGCTTACTTCACGAGAAAACTAAAAATTTGTAAGGGACAATTCAAAGGTAAACTTCCATTGATATGTTTCAGTTGTAATGAGGTTGGGCATTTTGCAGCAAAATTTCCAAACAGAAGTAATGGCAACTCAAAAGGAAATAAAGGCTTTAAGAAATTCAACAAGCAAGCCAAAAGGAACTTTCTCTCTAAAGAAGATAGCTCATCATCCAATGAAGACAATGACAGTAAAGAAGAAGCGAATGAGAGATTATTGTTTATGTCCAAGAACAATAAACGAGAGGTACCAAGCAAGGAAGAAGAAGGATGGACCATAGATGAGTTTTATGAGGAAGCGATCAAGCTTATAAAAGATCTCAAGGCAGAGGATATCCGTTCCAATACTCTTGAAGAACAAGTTCAAGGTCTCAAAATTGAAGTTAAAGAACACAAATGCATTGAAGAGTCACTTCAAAAGAAGTTGGAAGAAAGCAACCAAGAAAGGGAAGAATTAGAATTCGAAGTAGTCTCGCTGCGTGAGGAAGTGAAGAAAGGAAAAATGATCCAAAACTATGCCAACAGCTCAAGGCAATTAGAAGAACTCATCAACAATCAACGATCTTACAACGACAAAACTGGCATCGGTTACAAAGAAGAAGAAGCAGGACCTTCTACAACAAAATACAATGAACCTATGAGATCTGACATGCATGTAGACTTCATTGGACAAGATTCGCAAGAATAACCTTGGAAGACAATTCCTCGACGAAAATTTCCATCCAGGTACCAACATATTTTTTATGGCTATTGTTATTCATGTGGAAAATTTGGTCATAAAGCTGTAGAATGTCGCACGTACCTTAGGAACGAATACAATTCCAGGAGATCTGTCAAATATGAACCTCCCAGGGCTCAGTGAAACATCAATAGATTTGAACATTTAAGAAATAATATTGACTGTTACAAATGTCGAAACTTTGGACACAATGCCAAAGACTGCAGACTTGAAAATCCTCCAGAAGAATATTCGAAGCCACAAAACGAATGAACATGGAAGAAGAAGAAGAATGATAATTGTGCTCTCGCTTTCAAGGCTCAAAAGAACAAAGATGTGTGGTATGTTGATAGCGGTTGCTCAACGCATATGACTGGAGATAGAAATAAATTTGTATCTTTGAAAGAGAAGAAAGATGGAACCATGTCCTTTGGAAATGATGGATCTTCAAATGTTATAGGATCAGGTACTGTCACTCTCGGAAGCAAAGATGCTCTAGCCAAGAATGTTCTATTGGTTGAAAACATGAATCACAATCTGCTCAGTGTTGGACATGTGTGTGATCAAGGACACACAATACTATTCAACTCCACGAAATGTGAAATTAGGAAAGGCGTGTATGGTGAAATTGTGGTTACAGTAAGTCGAGCTCCAAACGACATATATGTTCTGGATGAAGCAACCAAAGCATGTCTAATAGCTAAAGAGGATGATAAAATAATTGGTAGCAATGATGATCAACTAAGTAATAAGTTTGCTACAAAGGTGCAAAGTGATTTCGAGATGTCTTTACTTGGTGAGCTGACATACTTCTTAGGGCTTCAAATATCTCAGCAAGAGAAAGGAATATTTATATGTCAAGCCAAGTACATCAATGAAATGATCAAGAAATTTAAAATGGAAGATTGCAAACCCATCCTTACTCCAATGGTAACAAGTTGCAAATTGAGCATAGACTACTCATCTAAGGATGTGGATCAAAGGATGTACAGATCTATGATTGGTAGTCTTCTATATGTAACAGCCTCCTGGCCAGATGTTATGCAACCAGTTGGACAAGTAGCAAGATTCCAAGCAGCACCAAAAGAATTACATATTATTGCCATCAAAAGAATTCTTCGATATCTAAAGGGAACAACAGAATATGGCTTGTGGTATCCCAAGGGTAACAATCTCATTATTCATTCCTTTACAGATGCAGATTGGGCAGGAAGTGTTGATGATCGTGAGAGTACTCGTGAAGCATTGGAATATCTTCGCCAGAAACTTGGGATTCTCCCAAGTTCTCATTAGATTTTCCTTATTCAAAATATAAATGGGGAGTGGAAGTGTGTACAGGTCCACAGGATGGTTGTGTGTCAGGGGGAGTGGAAGTAGATTACAGGTCTGCAGGACAGTTGTGTGTCAGGGGGAGTGGAAGTGTGTAGAGGTCTGCATGATGGTTGTGTTTCAGGGGGAGTTACCCTTTGCCATTGATGTCAAAGGGGGAGATAATGTTGTAGGAAGAGGTGTCATAATCACAGGGGGAGTACTTGTGTTGCCATCAATGCCAAAGGGGGAGATTGTTGATAAGCGGTTGTCATTGATTTCAACCTAAGCAGCACCAGGGGCTAACCCAATATTGCATGGGAATTTTGACCTACCAAATTAATATATTCTGGGTCAATAATTATTTTGATGGTTTCTACTTGTCGAGATGTTTCCATTGATATATGGCACACCATGTAATTCTTAACGGTTTGAGAGATATTCATGTTTGAAGTTTGTATCCCCAGTTAGTGGGCTAAAACCCTATGGGGTTGGGGCATGGGTCATTGAAAAGTCATAATTAATATTTTTTAAGCTCCTAAAATCCCTCCCATGTTCACTTGTTGAAGCCCCCCTCAACCTAAGCATTTATATAAATCTTGATCCTCATTTCCTCCTTATGCAAGGGATTTCGCTATCTGATACAGGTCATCGTAGAATTTTCGCTCTAAATTTTTTTCTACGAAAGTTCAGAAGCTGAAATATTTATGAGGCGAAGCCGAAATCCTGAGGAAGCTGCTGTAAAATTTTTAGATCAAGGTGCGCAATATTTTTGGAGATATGATCTGTGGAAGTCAGGGTTTTTGCAGGCTCCTGAAATTAATCTCAAAGAAGTGACCTTGGTAAATTCGTCATAACTCTCTCCCTAATTATCGGATTGGAATTCCATAAAAAGTGGTAGATGGTGCACAGTCTGTACTTTTCTCTCTATCAATTTCAGAGCCAAATGACAAAACAGTGACACGTTTCACACCGTACAAGTGCGCTTTGTTGAAATAGTCCATAATTAAGGCATTGTGAGAGATTGGGTATAACTCTCTCTTGAAGAATCCAAATTGGGTCAGATTTGTGGCATTGGAAAGACGACTCAGAGGAATACTACAAGACTAAAAATCAGATGTTGAGGATCTGAAATAACAGAGATACATCAGATTCAATATCGAGCTCCTACAAGGAAAGAAAAAGCTAGATCATGTGTTGTCAAGGGTTGCAAAGGACCAGACTTTCTACGGCAGCAAAGCAAAGCAAGGTGCAACAGAGGGTAGCATGACAAGAGCAGCAACCAAGGTGCATAACAGCAGCAAGAAATTCATCATATGAAGTCTTCAAGTGGGAAGCACTGCATACAATCATTGTAAAGGTATCATTGTACTTAGTCATTGTAAATACAATATTGTACAAATTGTACTAGTATCTATCTACCAAGGGTTGAAGAGGCAGTGTTGGGAGGTCTAGGATCATTATTAGGTGGTTGTGTCAAAGTTGGGGTTATGGTCTAGTATGTCTTCTTATTCTACATCATTCTATATCATTGTAAAGTGGACCATTTTCCCTGGTACGGGAATCCATTCTTCTTTTATTCTTCTATAGGGTGCTAGGGTGGTGCTAGGGTGAGTTGTAGCTCATTGGATGTTGGGGCATCCGTTCAGTTGACTACTGAAGAATCTCGGGCGTTGGAGCTTCCATCCAGTGGGAGCTGGAAAATAATGCTTTTCTATATTCTAGGAAGTTGGAGCTTTATTTTCAATTGGAGTTGAATATTAAAGAATTATTAGAAAAGCATTAGGTGGTTTTTGTCCCGGAGTGGGTTTCCACCTTAAAAACTGTGTGCATTTGTGTTCCTCTTGTTTGCTGCTATCATTGTACAAACACTGATAATAATTGAAGATTAACTAATGCTCTAATTGAAAGGAAAACTAATTCACCCCCCCCCTCTTAGTATTTCCAACACTAATAAACCATTCAGCCAAAATTTGATCTGGAATAAAGACTTTCACTAAACGCTTCTACATCTCCATTCATGAATGTGATCGGATATGTACGTAGATGTAGACTGTTGTAATGAAGTCAACAATTCTGTGTCGTTGTCGTATCTGACAGGCAACTGAAAATGGGTTAAGAAAGTAGTAGCTAGTGCATTAAAATTATTAAAAGAGAAGCGTGGTAACTCAATGTACCATTTTGCAGCTAGACCAATGAGAGTTCTCTGAAAAAGACGTAATCGAATCGAATCATCGATTAGTGAATTGGATGCACACCATTGGTGATAAGTCATAACGTGATTAGATGGGTCCTCTCCTGACTTACCCTCAAACTTTGGAATATCACTAGGCAACTTGTTAGGCATCGGCGGCCAATATGGAAGATAAAAGATAGGATCGTTCGTAAGGCGCGATAGATCCGGTAAATCTAAAGTTGCTATAAATGGTAACCGATGGCTAGGGTCTTGATAACCTTGTGTGATCAAACCAGTGCTAGGAGGAGGATATCCATGATACCCTAGAATTGGATGCGCATTTGGAATCATGAAACCTCCTGGGTAACCAAGATTAACCAGACCATACTGGGGTTGTTGAGGTACTTGATAAGTATACCCAGGGTACGGCTAATACTGATATATTGGATTTTGTGTAGCCTGTCCAAATTGATATTGTCCTTGGTACGGTTGATAAGTAAATTGTGGTTGACTAACAACAACCGTACTAGTACCAGCTTGTCCTGTAGGCATCCGAACCGTAGTCTGAATTGTAGGTCCTGACTGTGGTACATATACTTGAGGAATTTGCACTGATGTAGAGATAGAAGAAACCGGAGCTGCAGATACTCCAGAAACAAGTGTGGTAGGTTGAATAGAAGTTGCAACAGCAGCAGAAGTCTGAGGCGGAGTCTGAGGTGTACTAGGCCCAGGCTGCTGAACAAAACCAGCTGCAGGGACTTGAACGGTAGGCTGGACAGGTTGCCGGGTTGGACCAGAACCTATGGACTGTCCAGGTTGATTAGGTATCTGCACATTGGGTTGCATATTCTATTGAATTTGAGATGGATCCCACACCATATTCATTCCAGGGTATTGACCCATAGAAGGCTGTGCATATGAAGGACCATAACCTGGTTGAACGTAGGGTTGATAATTAACTGGAAAATTTCCAGCTCCTTGTAATAATGGTTGACCGGAAGGAGGTTGGAAACCTTGAGTTGGGTACTGACCTTGAGGTTGATAACCTTGAGGCATGTACTAAATCTGGGGTTGATATTGACCTTGAGGAATAAACTGACCCTGGGGTTGACCCTGAGGAAAAAATTGACCCTGGGGTTGACCTTGAGGAATGTACTGTCCTTAAGGTTGATATTGACATAGAGGTATGTATTGTCCTTGAGGTTGTTCTCCAGGCAGATAATATTGTTCTACAGTTTGTCTCGGCAAAAAATTACCTTGAGGTTGCCCCCCAGGCGGTAACTGACTACCTTGAGGTTGCCCGTAGGTGGTAACTGACAACCTTGAGGTTGCCCCCCAGGTGGTAACTGACTACCTTGAGGTTGAGGATTTGGAATATTGCCAGACATCATAAAAATCTGCTCCGCATTCAATGTTTTAGTTTTAGTGTCATTTGTACCATATGATAACACTTGTTCAATTGGTTGAGGAGTTGCTCCTGAGAAAGTACCAGAGAGTGACTGGTACCCCGAAGGAACATAAGGACCACTGTATAAAAATGTTTCCGGAGATTGGGAAAACATAGATGACTCACCCGACATAGTTGATGAAGGATAATAACGTCTCAGTGTAGGATGAAAAGGAATTCGGGGTGGCCAATAAGTAAGACCTGGGTTTTGTAAAAAATCTGTCAATGATAAATACCAAGCATCAGTTCTAAAAGGATTATAGAATATCGATTCATGCTCCCTAAGATTCAGAGTTTCTTGGGTTTTGGGAAGAGTTACGTCTTCGTCTGGACCAACAAGTTCTTAAATACATATGAGGTCAGAAGGAAGATTTTCAGTAATGCAATGTCTTACCCTAGGTGAACCAGAATCACTAGAAGTCGGAGTAACAAATCCTGAAGATGGTTCAAATACAGCAGGTTCAGTGTCAGGCTCAGAAATTTCAGGCTCTTCAGTTAATTCATTAGAAGGAGAAATACTACCAGTAACTTCGGAAATTGAAATTGGCTCTTGAATATGTTCTATTTTTTGTGATTGATAATCAGGATGAATAACTATAGATGATTCTCCTATTTTTGTTGATCTAATTCTACTGACACTATGCGATACTAGAGCTCGCAGCCTTTCAAGTTGGCTTGGTTTATACTCAAGGGGTTTCCCCTAGAGTCTACGCGATTGTCTTGGTAATTCAGCCACGGTTAAAAATTATTAATCACACGCAATCAAAGAAAATTTCAATAAAACTCCTAAAGTCGCTAAGGAAACAAACAAATGAATCACACGCCTAAAATTCTAGGAGATCAAACCACACACAAACAGTAACTTCCCACACTAAAAACACTAGTTGGTGATGAAATCCAACATCGTAGTATTTTAATGTAGAGAGGGCAGTTGGAACAGTAACCCCGACAACCTGCTTAATGAAACAGACAGGTGCAAGTTTTTCCACTTAAAACATCTCGAGTGAAGATAACCCTCCGGAGAGTCCAAGTGAGTCTAGTCGACGTCTGCTCCAGGTACAGTGGAATCTTTCCTCCACCGTCACCTTAGGAAAGAATCGTAAAGATTATGGCCACTAAGGTTTCCAACAGGAATAGTCTACGATTCGACATACGCGCAAGGGCAGAGTAACAAAGCTCAATCCCCTTGAAGGTTCCTTGACATAATCCAAGGTATACCAGCTAGTGACCCCAGGCTCCTTGACAATGGTCTATCCGAGGTTTACCGTTGTTAATACGCGCACATCTTCTATCGTTCCCAATGAGATAGAATTGATTATCCCACTGGTTTAGATATGACCTTGTGCTTGACTCCTTTAAGAGGAGCTTCCCAGAGCATACAAGCGACTATTGGATTTTTCCTACCGCAAGATCAACTACTTTTTTGTTTTAATTGTCTTGGAGAGTTAATTACTCCCTACTCCAAGACACTAGCCTAAGCTATATTGGTGAAAAGAGCCCTAGAAATATTAAAAAATTACTAGATTGATTTTAATTTAAGCGTCGATTTTAATAGGTTGTTTCTTAGGACAATAGGTGCGAAAGTGAAATTGATGATATGTAGTGACACGACTCAAAACACACTAAAAATGCATCTATTACAAGAAACAATTCTTTTTCTTTCAATGAATTCTATCTAAAGGAAGAGTTGAGAAATGCAATCTTTTAAAACAATTCTTTCCTTCAAACAATAATAAATGAAAAGAAATCTAATTTCATGAGAACTCAAAATGATCTATTGCTCAATAAGAAATTCCTTTATCATTCAAGATCGAAACTACAAACAAAGTTTTTCTTCAAAAGAACACTATAATTTCTAGAAATAATACTCAAAACTAAAAACACTAATTTTGAGTTTTAAAAAATTCTAAAGACTAAATTTGAATTAAAACTTTAAATATTTTGAGGATGTCTTGCTTAGCTTGTTATCTAACTAAGAAATTCTTTGCTTGGATCAGCAAGAACTCAAAAAACACCCAATTTTGGTTTTTTAAGTGAAATTCCAAACTCACAACAAAAGTTTTAAAAATATTTGCAAATGAGAAAATGGGATTTAAATCTCATAAGGCAATTTCTGCTATAATGTCAAACTCAGCAAGTAAGAAAGGAAATATAGTGATCTAAAGGTATACCAAGGTTTCTAATCTTTGAGTGGGATAAAGATAAAGCTAAAAATTGCTATAACATGCAGATCTTCCAGAAAATCATTCAAAACTTAAAAATGTTGAAGTAAACTCTCAACCAAAGCTTTCTGACAGAAAATAGAGGTCTAGGTATACATTGAAAATCTAACAAACTAATCCAGAAAAGAGAATTTTAAATTTTTCTAAAAATTTTCACAGGGTCCGCAGGTTTCAGTGTAAACAGGTGCGGTCCCGCACTGTTTATACAAGAAAAGAGCGGATATGCCCGCACTATTTCTAAAAGAAAAGTGCGGATACCATAAAACTAAAAGAAAAAATAAAAAATTCTAAATCATTTCTCGGGGATTCTACAGGGATAAACTACCCAAGCCAGTATAAATCAATCAAAATTAGAAAAAAAATAAATTCAAAAGTCAAAAATAAAAGAAATCAAAGTATCAAGGTTTATTCCCCATTGGAGTCGCCTTTTGTTTAGACGGATAAGTCGTTCTTGCGGACAAGACAGACCTCCCAAGTGTCGTACGGACAGCTAACAACAAACAGACAAATAAAAACCATTTTCTCTAGACAATATTCGATTCATTAATTAGTTACAACAGGAGTTTTAAGAACCTACCTGTAGTCCAGTGCTATTTATAATAATCTTCTCTCCAGCTCCTTTGAAAGAATTGTCTTCAAAGATTTGCAATCACAAACATGAAGAAATCAATAGCACCTACATAGGATAAACTAATTCACGAATTATATATCTATCAAGATGATCAAGGAATTCAAAAAATAAGCTAATTAATTAAATAACTCATCGAAATAACATGATAAACAAGCTACTTAATTAAAGAACTCATTGAGAAAACGATATTCATTCGTATTATCTTTGATAAAGAAGAGCCTTACAACCGTGTCCGCCTTGATGTCATACAAGCCTTCCTAGGGTCCGGAACATGCATTTCCTTTACTCTGACAAGCTTTGCACTCTCTCAGCTAAAATGCACATGGGTGTGTAATCATTCCCACATAATGATCAGTTAAGAGAGTCTGAATCTCTACAACATTTCTCCTCAAAAATTCTCCAAGTCTAACTCACTAACTCTAACCTTTGAAGCTGCACTATGGCTTCAATTTATAGGAAAAGAGAGGAGCTTATGGTTCCACATAAGAAGGGATAGAATGCTCTTTTGAAGGGATTGGGCTCCATAAATCAAGGGGTAGACTCCCATAAAGGAGGAATTAATATACATGATAGGAGCGAACCTTCGACTGGATAAATGCTTCTAGAAGCTTCCAGATTTGACTGTTGGGCTTCTAAATGTTACTTTCCGCCTTTGTTTTACCTTTTACAGGGGTCCGCACCCTTAATGAAGAAAAAGTGTGTTTAGCTCCGCATTCTTTAGAGCAAAAAGGTGCGGCACCGCAGGCAATGTTAAGAGAAAGTGTAGTACAAGTGTTTTTAAGACTTTTATGAGCTTTTCTTTTAATTTCAAGGCTTGATGTTAGGAACTTTGATGTTGTAGACTTCCAAGGGAGTACTAAAATTTCATGGTGACAAATTTCAGTGTAACACTCATCTGCTCCATCATTATACCATGCTCCTTTCCTTCGAATCATATCCAAGGATCATACATCCTTCCTCATGATTAGCATCCCTGCACAAATTCATCTAGATAAACATATACATATGAACTTTTAAAACAAAAGTTACCTCAGTGATGACCTTTCACCATGACATCTTCTTGTCGGCATTAACATCCTTTATTCAGATTGACACATCTCCTAGTGATATGTTTTGTCAAGGATCTTCTTCTTTACTAGACTTCTGTCAGAGTCTACATATCCTCCTAGGAGATATCCTAGTCACGTCTTCTTGGCTTACGGATGATAATTGCCTTTAGACATGGTTGCATTCATGATCTCTTAATTTCTGCACATTCTTCATTTCCAGGAACTTACAAATTTTCCAGTTCCTCGTCTGTCAATACACCGAGTATATGAAAAAGCCTACCGATCTACCATTCACTAAAGGAGAGATCCATAGGGAGTCGATGCATGCTACAATCCATGTTATGAATGTGGGACTGGATCCAAATCTTAATAAAACAACAAAGGGAAAACTATGTCAAACACGATTGAAGAAATTTTCCATGTCTGACTTAATATCCATTCCTTTCTCACCTCTTTCCCTACTTTAGTGAATGGCATTTGCGCTAGAATAATGTCATCTATTATATGCTTTTTTTTCACAAATCCTCCTTTATTTTAGGAATGATTTTTGGGAGGAGTAATTTTAGTCTTCTTAATAGGATTTCATAAAAAAAATTATATAGAACATTGCACAAAGAGATTGCGTGGATATATCAAAGGTCATTGGGTTGACCTCCTTTGGGATTAAATCTAGGAATGTAGAATTTATTCCTATCCCTAATTTTGAAGCATGAAAGATAGGAGACCATGTGAATTAGATATTTTTATTATTATTGACTTCCCATTGAAGATAGAGCTTCTCAATTTTCCTTTAATGAGTTTTCCTTTGTTTAAGGTATTATTGTCCTCATGTGTTACAAGTTGAGGGATGTGTTCTAGCATATTTTCACTCGCCCCCTCATCTGTTATGACTTTTTCTTTGACCAGGTCAACACCATGTTCTAAAGATGCTTCTTTTATTTGATTATGGGTTTATAGCATCTTCCCATATGCTTTTGAGATTTTGTTGACATTGTTCTTCAATATCCTATGTTTTTCCTATATGTGAAACTATTTTGTGTTTATATGTCCTACTTTCAGCCATATACTTCGTGACTTGATCCTCCACATTTCTTCTTCTTTTCTCAACTATTGTTACAATTTCTAGAATACTCGATGTTGAGATTGCAACAAGATGATAAGCTTAGTGAAAAGAGTCGCCTTCACTAAGTGGGCCCGCAGGCTATTTTTGGCGCAAGTCTATTTTTAGACTATGTCCATTTTTAGACATGTCGATCATATTCTATGACTTGCAGGATGCTATTTGTGGATGGTTGGTCAAGTTGGAAAAATAGATGGACTTCTATTTTTAGACACATTGGGTGGAATCTATTTTTAGATTGCCAGCCTAAAAATAGATATGTCGAATATTATTAGCTCTTAATAATATTTGGACTCTAAACATTATCTTATTCTCTTGAAGCACTTCAGTTAAGTGCACAGATGTGGGCACAGGAGCTGACAGAAGGAATTACGCTATTCCTGAGGGTTAAGTGGAGCTATTGCATGGATACTTCAGTTAGAACTCATGTGAAAGAATTTGGTGGAGTTGTAGAAGTAGTTGGTGGAGTTGTGTTCAGTTTAACTCAGTTAGACACAGTTGAGCTAGTTGTATCTAGTCTAACTGATTGATACACTAGTGAGAGTGGTGTGAACTAATTAATAATTAATTCACTAAATATTAACTCATTAATCAACTGAAGAATACATTAGTTAACTACAGTGCATGGACAGTTTCAGTGGAGACCAGTGGAGAGATAGGTGAAAGGGTAAGATGACTATCAATTGTGACTATAGTGTTGCATGAATTTGCACCACACATTGATGAGATGCCAATGAGGATTGCGTGAGCAAGGCTGGACCAATTCGAGTTCATTCAGAGCCATTCTTCAGCAGGGATTGCGCAGTAGAGGCAGGCTAGCAGGTGGCAAAGATCGGTGCATGGATTTACAAGATCTAGCCTGATTAGTGTGTAGCAATTGTATTGTACTGAGAGCTTGTGAGAAGCTTTATATGAGGATTGTTACATGATCTCTATGACATATATTATATACAGATAGTTGGGGTTTTTAGCTTCAGGCTTTCCCGTAAATCATTGTGTTAATGTGTGTGAATTTTTTATGGTTTTAATGTGTGCATGCAATTGATTTAATTTCTACATGTGATGATCAATGGTGGAATAGATTCTGTATTGTGCATGAAGTCAAATAGTGTATGATCAAGATAATCTTAGACATATAACATATCAGTTATATAATTTCTACACTTGATTCTCTTCTAAAAGTAGATTTTCTATAGTCATGAGGAGTTCCTTTCGATCTTGAATTTCCTTCAACTGGAGTTTGAGACTTAAGATTTTCTATTCATATTCATATTTCTTTTCTCTTATCCAAGATTTAAGTGCTTCATTTGCCTTTATAATTTTTTTCCCCTGTATAAAGGCTAGAGAAACATCTATCCATTGGTTCCAAAGACTGGAAACAAGACCTTGAAAATCAATATATTGGGTATAAAGAGGATTATATCTAAAGAGAAGGAGATTGTGATCCTCAGTGGAGGAGAAGGAGAGGGTAATAGGATGATGATCTAATCCATAACAAGGTAGGATTTGGGACAAAAGAGTGATATTTTATTCTAGGAGAGAGATGTTGGGTAGGAAAAAATCAAGCCTAGCCATAATATGACTTGGGCCAAGGAACCTATTTGACCAACTAATTTTTTTTCTAGAGGGCTTGAGATCCACCAAATCTAAAGAGGAAATTAAGTCCTCCATTTTTTCTCTAAAGGGGTCTCTAGTAATTGAACTCCCCTTTTTCCCAATTGTACAAGGTGGTGTTAAAATTGGTAATTAGAATCCAATTGGATTCCCATTCATTATATTTTAGATTGAATACAGAGGACCAATAGGCTAATTATCAAGGGAAGGATTTGGCATGTAAACATTGATAAAGCTAACAATCTTATCCAAGGGGAGGTGAATAAGACAAACTGTCAACCAATGTGATAAAGGAAGGACATGAATAAGTTGAAAATAGGAGGTCGACCACATTGTGCACAAGCCTCTTGTGGCTCCTCTTGAGTTGATTTCTTTAGCCATATTGTTTTTCCAGATTTCCCTATATTTGTGGAGGATAGCTAACTCCATTTTACTCTCATGGAGCATGTAGATTTGGGTTTTTTTTGTTTTGATTAGATTTTTCACCGAAGTCTGTTTCTTTGCTTCCCAAACCTTTGGAGTTCGAGGATATGTTTTTCATCATTTGGAATTTGATATGGGGGATCCTTTAGAGGGAGGGGAAAAATTGCTTTGAACTTTGGAGCTTCTAGTGTTTTGATTGTAACAACTAGTATTTTATTTTAAATATTAAAAAACTTAAGTATCTATATGGAGCAAAATATCAAACATTGAATATGCCATTTAAAAAGAAAAACACTTCAATTTCTCTCAACATTGCAGAGCTATTGAGAACCCAACTTGCCTTTGGTACTTTCCATTAAATATGAACCATTATTCTTAACTTCTTTGAGTCTCCATTTCCATCAAAGGTTTCTAGCAAGTATAAAAAAATAAATAGGAAGAGATAATCAAAGCTTCCATTTCACATCTTGGCTACCATAATTTTTATTTCCATCACTTCTCTCTACATTCTACAAATAATTAATTCACTTCTTCTTTGCAGATAGCGATAAATTCTCTTTTCTCAATTGTACAAACCTTTGAAATCTATTATTTTTGCATTATTTGCTTTTGATAGTCATAAATACCCAACTTTACTATTCAATAATTTGATGCGGGTTAGATGTTATTATCCAAAATATCAAGTCCAATATGTAATCTGTGTTGGTAGATCAATTCAATTGCCTAAAATGCCACTCGAACCTAAAATTGCAACATCTCGTACTCTAGGCAGATGGCCATTTTAAACTATTCCTCTTATCCCAAGGAAAATACACACAAGACATTCAACTACACCTATTAAACAAATAAACACCCTTCATTGCACCTATTAAATAAATACATACAAAATAATAAAAAATGGTAAAGATAAGATGCAATATCGTTAAGCACCAAATCCATAACTACCAACTTACTAATCTTACATATTGAAATTTACAAATTCCAACTCTCTATACAAATTTTATAATCAATATCAATTCAATCTTTAACCTGAATGACAAATTCAGAACGACTAATTGATCCTATTCAATTTTCCTCCTTAACATTGGAAGTTGTAGGGTAATCACACTATGTACCAACAAGAGATGTGTCATAGACATTTGTACTTATGGATGAACTACATTTTCAATATCTCTATCCACGTCTAAATCATATTGATTTGGATCATCTTGACTAATGTTAACCAAATAACGAAGATAGTTTATAAACCTTCTTGTAAAGACAAAAATTATCAAACCAAAATGAAAATAACCTTTCCTCTACTGAATTTATCTTTTAATGTAGGTAACATAATGATGTCCTAACAAAAAATTTCACTTTGCTTAGAGTGAGCCATATTCTCCCACCACTTACGTAAAACTCCTAACACTTGCATTGTATAATCAATAAATCACATCAATCCTTATTTATATAAATTAAGAAGAATGATTTCATGATATAATACATTAATACATTGTGCACAATGGGTATTTAGAGTGAAAATACTACCTCTATTATGCAAGAGTTTGTTGTGTGAGATTAAATATTGCAAAACAAAACCTCCACTATGCAATAAATTAAAGTAACCATAATGAATGGATGAACACAATAGAATAATAATGCACAAAGATGAGATTCACTCATCTAATATTTCATACTAATCAAAGATTATTAATGCCACACATCCATCCAATGACTCATTGAAATCTTTCATCTAATATTTCATACTAATCAAAGATTATTAATACTACACATACATCCAATGACTCATTGAAATCTTCCATTGAAAGCATTATCATTTGCATTGATTAAATAAAATAAATACATATATTTGAATTCATTGAAAGCAAAGGTTGAATGAACAATCATGAATAATAGGCCACTATTATGTGATGCACAATAGATTTATAAATCCCACAAGGTAGTGGGTGGCTCCCAAAAGTTATATTTCATTAACCACTACCCACTATAAGCATTTGAGTTTATTAGTAAATGGATTAAAAAAAACATTCAATCGAAGTGACATCCTCCAAAATAGTTCCAAATTGTAAGCAAATTAATGGATCGAAGTGACATCCTCCAAAATAGTTCCAAATTGTAAGCAAATTAATGGAATTTTATGAAAATTATCACTTGCCATTAATACTTTTTGGTGACTTCATTATCCATTTTAGAGATGGTGAGATAAAAAAATTGGTGGGATTTGATGAATGCACATTTTGTCTATCAAATTCTAACCTTGGTGTCCCGTTAAAAGAGGACCTTAGATGTAATAAAAAAGAACCTCAAGCCTAATTATATGTGAAATCATCATATTTCTTTATTTAAATTATAATTTGAATGCAAAAATAAATTTAAGAATATGGAAAATCCTATATCTTAAAATTAAAATTTTCCCAATTTCTAACCAAATTTCATTTAAAAAATATATTTGCAAAAAAAACCAAAAAGTTGTGTTGTTACACTTCTGCTAATCCTCTCGTGCAAGGTTGTGCGAAGGAGAAAGCATTTGAGCTTCGGACCGTAAACGGCTCTAGAGCAGGCTACAACCAGACCGTTGAAAGGGAAGTAATAATCTAAATGGTTGTAATCTAGGCCAAGTTTCCAATCCAAGTGTTTCTGTAGAAGCACCATGCAGTAACAGCCACCGAGAAGGACCACATCGGCACAATTTCTTTGGTTTCCGATTTCTAAACACGGTCAACACAATTCACAAGTACCCAACTACTTTTCAGGTACGTATCTTAACATTTGATGTCTTTTAAATTAGAGCATTTGAATTCAATTCACTAAGTCGAAGCCTAATTTGGTGCACCCTTTTGACCTTTAACTGAAAAATTACTTTAAGTATTTGGTTTTTTTTTTGGTTAAATAAAACCTATCAAATTTCATTAATAGCACATTATATAGAACAAACTGGGGTTTAGATAACTCTTTGTTCAAAATTTGTGGGTTGTGCATCATGATGATGATGGGCTTCATTACCTCTGACATTCCTTTGAACTCTTCCTTCTAGAGTTTGGGCTTTGTTACCTCTGACATTCCTTTGAACTCTTCCTTCTAGAGTTTGATTATCTTCTAGCCAATGTAAGGGTTCATATTTGTAGAATGATTGGTCACTTTACATAGAAGTGGTGTCTATGTTTTCAGAGTCAGTTGATTATGAGGAATGTTGCAGTGGTATTTGTCTAGTGATGCATTGAAAAGAACAGGGCAGTCTCCCAGAACGGCACCATATTTTGAAGAATTCCAACACCTAAAGCCTCTGAACAAATCTATGGTTGAGGGTAGCCTGTTGATATGTCGTTTCTCCTCGGGCTTCTTCAGCATGCGGTCTGAAATTTCTGCCATTCAAGAGACTGTTAAAATCCTCGGTGCATTGGGTTTCACTTTGCCTGCCCATCTGTAGTAAAGTTAAATGAGAAGGAGGAAGTGATGTTGGTGTCATGGATTCTAGTCCTCAAAGCCTGAGCTCAACATAGCGATCGAAGGCGAAGGCGAGGTGGTGAAAAGCATTATATGCAAGAATTGTATAGTGCTCCAGAAACTGGAAGTTTTGTTACGAAGGGCCGATACAAAGCAGCAACTTTCATGGGTGACTGCATGGGATCTTTGAGTTCTTACTGTGTTTTGAGTTCTCACTATACAATGGATGAATAAGGGACCAACAGAGGGCTCCAGAAACTGGAAGTTTTGTGGGTATGATTGGTGAGACAAGGGCTCTTCTGCTGGTTTTTCCTCTCACGATAAGCCTCAAACCACCTCAGGGTTTTGACTGTTTGGGTTCGTTTCTAGGTTAACTATGTATCGGAAAAGCACTAATGGTTAGGTTGTTTTATTGACTGGGACTGAAAACTGTACACTATATCTGCATTTTGAATCTGTGGTACTTGTTGGGTACAGTATGTCAAATAGATTTGGGCTATTCCAAGTATAGGTTGTGTATTTTCGAGTGGGGGGGGGGGGGGGGGAGCTATTTCAAGTATAGGTTGTGTATTTTCGGGGGGGGTGGAATTTAAGAGGGAGTTGGTTCTGGGGCTCTTGACGTGATCTGTTTGTCTGGGGCGTGGGTTTCTTCCGAACAATGCCCCTAGAGGTGAATGTGGAGCTTCTCCACATCTTGTTTCTGGATCTCATTTCGATTCTTCTCCTGTACTCGGTAGTGATAACACATTGTATACCCTATAGTAGATGCCCACATGTCTAATAATTCATCCATTAACGTAAATTTTGGACCGGATAAAGACTCAGATTTCTCAGAATTCTCAAACAAGCCTAAACTTTGCTATCTGTGGCATAAGTGGCTTGATTCCTTTATCATTTCTAAACTGTACAAGGATTTTGGTTTTCATTTCTGTAATCACTGGTGGAGATGTATGCGATGTTGTTGTTGTTTTTGCTGCCATATCTAGCTCTGAACAATTGACATCTCTCCATGCTTTACTCTCCTGCAACTTTCGATGATTTTTCCGGCACCACCTTTTTTTCCGATGACCCATTAATCTATTTTTCGTGTCTTCATGCCTGTCACCTTTTTTGAACTCAACTACTCTCTGACTTCCATATTGACACATGCAGATCTTCTGACACTACCCTCCTCTCCTACAACATCTAGCCTTCCATCGGATATAGTGGAACTCTCTCAAGGCCCATTCTCGTTGACAATTCCTCTTTTCAATGAATCACGCTTTTCAATATCCGTCATTCTCTTTGGGGCTTTAATTTCCTCCTATATGTCCCCTAAAAATTCCCTTTTTGGTATATCCTACTTTTTCCTGTCCAAATCCCGGGTGGTTGTATCTATTAATTTATTCCTGCCCTGGTTTGTGTTCCTTGGGATTGAAACATTAAAGAATTCCCAATTGCTGCCATATTAGCTGGGTCATTTAATCCTCCATGGTTGCCTCGATCCTTTCCTGATTTGGTTCCTTCCCCTTGATTGGACGAAGTTGGGGGTGGTTGGTCTAATAATTATTACCTCGTCTGGTGGAGCCTCTAACTTTCTCGGGATCGCGACACCATGGATGTGGTAACGACCCTTTTGGGACCAACACATCTGCCCATGAGGCATTCATCCAGGCAACGCTGGACGCTGAAAAGGCTCATACCACGTGGAAGGCTAGACAAATATCTTCGTTCTGTTCCTAGAAAGACTCTCTCCCTTCGACTCATTGCCTTTATCCCTAGACTTATCAGGTTGGTCCTCACTAGCTAATGGCTGGACATTGTAGGAACTCTAGATGTGTTGCTCGATCCTCCAACAAGATACTCTTACCTGCTCTTGATATCAAGCTTTTAAGTTTTGGTTTCGATGAGTTATGGGGTAGGGTGAAGAGTTTACAGGAACGTGCTATTGTCGGTCATTGTGTGTTTGCTGACATGCCTGCGAAAGACATGCAGGGATGGGTGAAAAGGACTTGGGGTCCTTTGGTTGGGTACCCTCTTAAAGTCGGCCGACTCATGAACTCTTGGTTCAACATTCACTTCCTGTACTCGAAGGATATAAGAAAAATTCTCAGCAAAACTTGGGTTTGGGGTCAGAGTTTTCTACAACTCCACGAATGGTACATAGGCTTCAATTCCATTATGGAAACCCCTAAGAACAACCTTGTTGGGTGAAGCTCCCGGGTTTGCCTCTGGAATTTTGGACTAAGCTGACATTGTCTGTGATTGGAAACTCTATTGGGAGAATTCGGTGTATTGACCCGGGTTGCATGGGTGCTTTGGTTAAACGTATAACATGGATTTTGGTGGAGGTTAACTTCTCTGGGGGCCTCCTGGGAAACATTGACTTGGCATGGGAGGGCTGGAGACACCGACAGCGGGTGGATTATTGGGGGCTCCCCTTTTGTTGCCTCCTCTGCCACCAAACAAGACATTTGATGTGGACATGTCCTTGGAGGCACAAGAAGTAGAAACCTTCTGGTAGCTCTTGGATTGCTCAGGGTTCCAATGATCGTTCTCTAGACATTGAACGACTGATTCAGTTCGACAAAGGTATACCCATTTCATCTCCTTCCCACAATTCACATCAATTTTGCTCATCTTCGCCTCTGTCAACCCCGCGCCTCCCCTCACAGCCTCTGGTCATTGTTCCATCCCCGGCCTCTTCCGATCCTTATGATGGGCCACATAAGCCGACCTTGAACAATTGTTTTAAAATGCACTCCTCTTTTACTGACCTAGGCATGCTTCTAGACTCCAATACCTTGTTGGAACCAAATCACCTACTCACTACTCCTCTCGTTCCCCCTTCGCCTCCTGACTCAACTACTCGCTCTCCTTTCATGCCATCTCTTGAAACGACTTCCCCTCTACCTAACCTTACTCCCGAAACAAGGTCACCCTCAAACTCTCCTCAAAACTTGATTGGTAGCGACTATGACTTCCTTTTCATGAATCCGGACTTGGACATGGCGGCCCTCACAGTACATGAAGGCCATTTTGCTGAGTCTCATCCTAAAATCTCCCCCACATCGGCTTTGAAAATCATACTTTGCAAGAAGGGGAAAAATGATAGCTGCCATTTTCGAGGCAGGCAAAAAAATAGATCTATCTTCTTAGTCAATTCAAAGGGACTGCGTGATATACCCATTATATCCTTTTTTGATTCCCGGGCACTTAGAGCTTGCATGCCCACTCCACACGACCCATGAATCACATCATATCTCTGAACATCTGTGGTTTGGGAGATCACTCCAAGTACTTAAGCCTCAAAAATATTTTTTCAGTTTCCTTTGCTTTTATAGTTGTTTTCCAAGAAACCACGTGTTCTGCTTCTAAATCCATTCCTCTTTTTATCTCTATCCGACCCGACTGACATAATAGAGGGGGTTGACTCTGAGGGCTTATTGGGTGGACTTATTGTTATGTGGAACCCCCATTTCGCAAAATTCCATGCTTTTCGCTTCTTTGCTGGTATACTTATGTTCGGAAGAATCCGAGGTTTTTTTGAACACTTCCATATGATCAATATGTATGCTCTGTGTCACAATCGATCATCTTTTTGGTCTTGCGTCAGAGCCTCTGACATTTTAAACATAGGGAAACCTCATCCTTCTTGTTGATCTTAATGCCACCCTGTCCTCTGATAAAGTTTGGGGCTCTCAGAGCCACTCGAACCCCCTTGCTAATAGTCTAACTCAAATTTTTGTAGACTATCACATGGTTGATATCTGCACTTCACCCCTCACCCCGACCTGGACCAATCACAGAATCGGTGAGGATTTTGTTGGTAAAAGGCTGGATCGGTTTTTGGTACATGAAAGCATGCTTGAACTGCTTGGTAACTTGCAGTTTTTTGTTATTAAATATTCTCTTTCCGACCACCACCCCATTTCTCTCAAATGGCGCTCGGAGCCGGTTCGTGGTTGGAAGACCCAGACTACCTGGCCACGATCTGGGATTTCTGGAAATTGGATGGGATTGGACAAGGCAAATCGGCATCCCACGATTTCACCCAAAAACTACGGGCGCTGAAGATCAGGACTAAGGCTTGGGAGAGACACAAGAAATATTAGATGATTAAAGAAATTCAATCCATTAGCAGACAAATTGAGGACATTTACATATTAATGTCATAATCCGGATATGCAATCTTACTCAGCACCATCGACATTGGAGAAACGTAAAAAAAAAAATATTGAGAGTACAGGAAATCACCTAGAAACTGAAGAGCCGGGTTAACTAGCTTTGTGAGGGTGGTCATAATACTAAATGTTTCCATCGTTATGCCAATAACCGGAAAAAAAAAAAATGCAATTTTGCAAATTGAGGCTCAGGATGGTACCCCTGTACAGTCTAGTCCGGCTATCCAGAGGGAGGCCCTTAAATATTTTTCACATTTATACAGTTGCAAGGAAGGAGTTGGGCTACATGACTAATATTGGGCTCTTGATAGGTATCCTTGCATGTTTTATGCAATTGCTAACAAGGCTTTGGGCAAGCCTGTCATAAAGGATGAGATTATGTCTGTTCTAAAATATTTTTCTCGGGACAATAGCCCCGGGCCAGATGGTTGGCCAGTGGAACTGTATCTTCATTTCTTTGATCTTATGGTAGAGGACATCCTTAATGTAGTTCAAAAGTCTCAGATTATGGGACGTATTCCGGGGGATATAAATTTGACATTCATTGCTCTTATTTCAAAGTCCTCTCTCCCGAAATATTTCATGGATTTCAGACCTATCTCACTTTGCAATGTGATTTATAAGCTAATTTTGAAGGTCATTGCAGAGAGAATTTCTGGTTCCCTCTCAGTTCATATTTCCCGTGAACAATATGGATTTCTCTCAGATCGTCTCATCCATGATGCCATTACCGCTGCTCATGAATTCTTACATTCTATTCACTCCAAGAAGATGGAAGCTATTATCATGAAGATCTACCTCTACAAAGCATATGACAACGTGGATTGGTCCTACATTCAGTTGGTTCTTCATAAGATCGGACTGTCACAACATAATGTTCAATGGATATTGGCCTGCATAGCACCGATTTGGTTCTATGTTATTATAAATGGTTTGCCCACTGATTTTTTCTGTGCTAGATGGGGCCTTTGTCAAGGCTGCTCTCTCTCACCCCCTATTTTCATTTTGATCATGGATGGGATCAACACTCACATCAAAGATACTCACAAAAGGGAAATTTTTGAAGGCATTCATATCTCCCAAGGAGTCTCGGTCACTCATTATTTTTTCGTGGATGATACCTTGGTTTTTGAAATTATTTTGAGAGACCAGTGGTCTGCCCTGCACTAGATATTTCTCAGATATGGGGCTGCATCGGGTTTGGAAATCAATGGATCAAAATATTTTCTAATATATGCTTCAGAAAATAATGAGGACTTAGAACTTATAATTGGACTCTTTTAAGTAAATTTTGTTCTGCTCTTTAAGGGCCTCACTTATTTGGGTTTCAGATTGAAACCTTGTAGCTACAACAATAAAGACTGGTTCTGGCTTGTGGATAAATTCAAGAAAAGGCTGAATAAATGGACTCATACGTGGCTCTCTTTGGGGGGCCGCTACATCTTTCTTTTAGCCAATCACCCCCGTGCCATCTTCCAAGAATGAATGTGGGATCTCATGAGATCAACTGATGCATAAATAACCAAGGGAATCCATAGGTTAAACCAACTCCACCCTCACATTACCGTGATCTCACCTAAACTGGTCACGAGATCACCAAACCAAACTGAGCTTGGATGCTTCAGAATTCCTTCACCATCCATTGAGAAATTTTCCCGTCTCCACCCACATGTTGAGGGCTGCTAGGAGAAAAACATCCCCATTCCCAACGCTTGGTATTTTCCCGAGACCACCTCACTTGGATAAAAAAACCTTCTGGAAATCCAAAGCTCAACCAAGAAAGAATCCCATCACACCATGGCTATTCAGAAATGTCAAGGCAAGGCTGAAACCATTGTCAAACCAGGAAAATCCCATGCCAATGACAACAAATGAACCAAATACACACATGCATATAATATGCATGTCAAAGCCAGCTATGAAATCGTACATGCGACTTGTTACCTACAAGTATTCTTGCTGAAGTCGCTTGATCCAACCTTTCCTTGCTTGATCCTTGCTTTCCTCATCCTTCCTTTGCTTGCTTGCTTGCTTTCTCCTCTCTGAAACCAATTCCAAGAATAAATGAACAAAAGGCTCCCAAATTATTCCCTGAATCATTTTTATTATTGATGCCTCTAATTTCTTTATTTTTCCTATATTTTCCTTCAATTTCCTCCTCACATGCAACCTGTGACCTTTCACCTTCCTTTTCTCCTAAATTCCTTTATTTTCATAAATAAAATGCCAAAAAATGCCTTTTTTCCTTTTCAAAGCCTTTTCCATTGCCTTTGCCAATTTCCCCTTAGCCATAATAAACAACAAGTGATGCCCACTAGGATATTTTGCCCAACATTCAGCTTGGAATACAGGTCCCATGTCCTTGGTCTTATTTTTTCCTTTATTAACTTTATTACATGACTTTTAACCCAGATTTGTTATAATAATCAATCAAGGGAATCCAAAGTATAACCACCTCCACCCTCAAACTATCGCGATCTCGCCAAAACTGGTCAAGAGATCACAAAAGCAAAACAAGCTTGGATGCCTCAGAGTTTCTTCACCATACCTTGAGGAATTTGCTTGTCTCCACCCACTTGTTGAGGGCTTCTCGGAGAAAACCATCTCCACCCCCAACCCTTGAAAATTTTCTTGAGACCACCTCACATGTTTCCAAATTTTTTTGGCAATCCAGAGCTCAACCAAGACTGAATCCCATCAAACCATGGATATCCAAGAAATGTCAAGGCAAGGCTGAAACCATTGTCAAACCCGACAAAAACCCATGCTAATGACAACAAATGAACCAATAAACAAATGCATATACCATGCATTAACACCTCAACTAGGAAATCACACATGAAACCGGTTACCTACAAAAACTTCCTGCTGAAGCTGCTGATCCAACCTTCTCCTTGCTTTCCTTTGATTTTCCTTGCTCGCCCTTTTCCTTCCTTTGCTTTCTCTTCTTGGTGCTCTCTCTATCTCTCTTTGAAACTAATTCCAAAGCCAAACTGACAAAAAAGTATGAACTGATCCTGAGAATCCTTTTTATCATTGAGGTCTCTATTTTCTTCATTTCCCTTCATTTTTCCTATAATTCCACTCTCATGCAAATATGTGTCTCTTCACCCTCCTTTTCTCCTATTTTCCTTTATTTTCATAAATAAATGCCAATTAATGCCTCTTTACCTTTGCCAATGCCTTTGCCAATTTCTTACCCGTAGATAAACTAAAAGTGATGCCCACTATATTGCGTTGTCCAACATTCAATTTGGAATATGTGTCCTATGATCTTCGTCTTATTTTTCCTTTATTAACCTTAATTACATGAACTTTTAACCTGGGGCTGTGACATAAAACAAGAAATCTACACTATGAGAGTTAATTTCTCCTTAGATTTCTCAATTCATTAATTATTGTGTTGTACTTATACATGCAATAGATACAATATGTAGAAAATAGAGAATTAAAAAAAAAAATATCTCAAACCATAATCGACACTAGATATAACCTTGGAATCCCTTTTGAGAGAAAACCCAATTGGAAGGTGAGGTTGCTATGTTGTATTTCCCTGAATGGAAAATGGATGCAAGTACAAAGAAGTGAGACTTGCAGCCCATGGGTTACTACAGTGCACAACCCCTCTCTGTTTTCTCTCTTCCTATCCACTCTCAGCTACTTTGCTCATCCATGGAAGAAAATGCACTTGAATACAATGGAAACCCTTTTTCTCTAGTGGCTTGATTATAACACAACCCAATAGCCTACTAGTGGTTAAGTCCGACTCTTTCAATTCCTAAATAGAGTTACAATATCGACTCTTATAAAGTGTTATTCATCATGATCATGTGGCTAGCCTCTTTTCAATGAATAATGGGGGCGGACATGGCATCCTCTCGAATTATGGTGGTCAAACAAGAAGGTCAATTTTCAGGTGGCATAACTTTTACATGCGAACTCTCACTGAGGCAATTCTTGCGTTATTGGAAAGGTATCTATGTGTAGAATAAAGATAGGGGGTGTAAGCTTAAGTGGAAAAATTTTACCCCAAAATATGATGTTTGATTCCTCAAACTGCTTCCGTAAGATTTCAAACCCTAATTTTCCAAACTAGGACCCACCAATAAAAATGGTCATGTGAGACGAGTCCTCCATTTTTTCCACTCTAAAAGCATAAATGTGAATGAAAAATAATATAATGATCCAATCTGGATCAATTTTAGATATAACATTATTTTACGGGGGATACGAGACTTAAAATGTAAAAAAAAATTGCTTGATGGGAAAAAGGAATACAAATTCCAACACTCGTTGGGGTAAAAAGGAATACAAATTCCAACCCTCATTTGGGGTTTACTTCCAATATATGAAGGATCGTGTAATCGTAGGGAATTTCATGTGGATTCCCCCCCTAAAAAAAAGGCTTTAATATGGTGGATAAACTCAAGATGGAAGCCCAAGGGCCAAGTAGATTTGAAGCTAATGTCCAATATTTTTTCAAAACCATTTTTGAAAGCCTAGAAGATAGAGAAATGGTCTTTGAGGATTGCCCATACTCATTCAACTTAGTAGGACTATATTTGAGGCTGTACATAGAGAAGCTTAGCCTAAAAAAGGAATATTTTATAGTAGCTCTAGTGTGGATATGGCTGTATTCACTTCGTCAAGAATTTTCAAATGAAGAAATTCTCACAAGAATAGGAAACATACCAGGATGATTCACCAACCCTAAAAATTCACAAGAACATGTAGATATATAGACTTGCAAGAGTATGAGTTATATGAATGTTTTAGGGGCTCTCCCATAATCCATCTAGATCAATTTCCAAGACTTAGAATTGCTCCAAACCATAGAATATGAACACATTACTTTCCACTATAGGAAATGGCATGAACATGGACACATTTTTAGGTATTTCCCTATAAATTCCATAGCTAATCTAAAAAAGTAGGAGGAAGAGATTAATAAGCATTTTGTCAAGGTGTAAATCAAATGAAAATTAGGAAAATCCACCCACCCCAAGTATATCATAATATCCTTCATAGTTTTTAATCATTAGAAGAGGAGTACAATCCCACAAAGGTTAAATTGGGAGAGGAAGCATCTGCAAACAAGGAAAACATGCCTCATGTTTGATAAATCCAGGTCTAAGGCGACTCTAAATTAGTTTGTTTTAAAATTTTGTCATACACATAGATTTTTTTCATAAAAAAAACTTCATATTCATATATACTGAATATATATGTTTTAGTCTAATATGATTGTTCTATTTAGATGATTCCCAACACAACTTGCATTGTTCTATACATGATTCATGAACTCCTCAGAAAATTACGATATATAAGTCTTTTACTATAAAAAAACCCTGATCCCTTGAATGTCTTCATAAAGTTCACAACATCAACGATAGTTTATGATAGGAAGAACTCAAAAGTAGAAATCCATGTGGTTTATTTCTTCACCATCTAAGATTGTTGTGATATTAATGGAGTCTGGAGGCATCTAATGTGTTTCCTTAGATAAAGAGTCAACTTTTGTGTTTAATTCTTGAAGGATATGTGTGAAAGATATCCATTTGAAAGTAGTAGGAGCCTCTTGGATATCATGCAAGATAGGCTACAAGAATATGTATTCTACTGCAAATTTATGGTTTACGCAATGTATGACCATTTTTGAATCCCCCAAAACTTGTAGTTTATTTACATCTTCAAGGGAGTAATAAAGAGAAGAGTTCTCATGGCAATGGACTCTGCAGTATTGTTTGATCCATGACCAAGAGCATATCTCACCTACAATGTGTGGGAAGGATTCATAAATAATATTACTCCTATTCCACATTGGAAAGGATGACCTTATTCAACTCCATCAAAAAAACCCCATGTGATGGAATAATCTATGAACTATGATCTTCTTAATTTTTGGAGGAATTTTATACGCTTTGCACATTTTAGATATCAATCTCATGATAAATCCACATTAATATCCTTTCTAGAAAAATGCAAGAGTTCCTTGATCAGTAAATACTATTAATGAGAAGATAAGGAAAAGCTTCATACTATAATGCTAAAAACTCCTTGTGCCATGTTTTATAACATTTCGACAGACTTACATGTAACATACATAAATTTTGAAAATGCATCTCTACAACCACTTTGAAAGTTACATGTTTATATTAAGAAAAGTATAACATTATGTAACACATCTACATTTCTCTCATATTAAATTGTAATATATTTCACTATCCTCAAAATAATATTTTTTTAATATAACATTATATTATATTATATTTTGTAATATAATGACATTTCCCGTACTAAATTGTAAAGTAACTCATTATTCTTAATACATCATATAATAAAAAATATACTAATTTAAAAATATTTTCAATAATTATTTTTCCCAATAAAAATTTCCCATTAAGTAAATTATTATTTTTTTAAACTTATATCTTAAGTATTTCCAAGTAAAAGTTTCACATTAAGTAAAACCGTCATCAATTATTCAGAGACAATCCCCGAAATATGTACCAACTTAAAGGTTAAAAATTACGACTCTTTTACCACATTTATGGTTCATAAAATGCTCTATCCCGATTCAAGAAGTCCCGCGGCTGGCGTTATAAAGCTGTCACAATAAATAAACGAAACAGGGGACGTGAAAATTGCAAAGCAAAAGGAAAGGATCCCCGTCGTGTAAATACGGAGTTATACTCTTTGGAGTAGGATTCATTATTGTTCTGGAAAAGCAGAGAGAAAAACTCCAGAAACCCTGAAACTCTGCAAATTTATCTGCATTAGTGCGTCTATAATAAAAAAGGCAGCCTAATAGTTGCAAAATTCTCTAGAAGAATTGCCTGGCGCTGCAGCCCTAGCATCATTCTACAGGTATTTATGAACACCCAGAATTCGAAAACCATCAGAAATATATTATACGGAGGAAAACCTATGACTAGTAGCCAAATAAATCGATGAAAGTGCATTTAAGCTGTTTACGAATTAGATGTTCATGAAATTCAATGCATTCACTTGGAAGAATACACTGAAAAAAATCAACCTAGCTTTTAAAAAACTGTCCAAGGGTTTGGGGCAATGTCCTGGAAGATGGGATTGAAATCAGTGTATCAATGTTAGAATGTGTCTGCAATAACTTCGTTGTTAGACTTTTGAAGCTATCTGAGAAAGTCGGAAAAATGACCATTAAAAGACCCAAGGGCAGTTAATTATACAGGAAAAGCCCACAAAAATGGGCACACAGGTAATTCATTTAAGACTAGTATAAGCATAGTGTAATTTTCAAGTCCGGTAGATTTCTGAAACTTAGGATATTAGTTTGAGTCAGAATGGCGATTGGGAGGTTTGTGAGGCTGTGGTGTAGCAGCAAGTTGGAGTGCTTTCCATGATGATTGCCAGGTTCTAAACTGGGATGGTGTACTCCTCGTGATAATATTGGTTCCATGCTAATGTGGAGGAGGTGCTAACAGTGTTTCGTGTGTCAATGCGGTGTTTGCAGTTAGGTACAAGCCTTAGGTGATTATCGTAGTATAGATATCCCTCAGCTGTAGCATGGTAGCCAAAGTCTTCTGATTGTAAGCGTGATATTGTAAGGAGTTATCTGTAACCTTTCCTGTTGAAAATGGGTTTGACTCATAGTTACCAAGTTTGGTTGTTTCATGCCAAAAAAGTTGAGACTTTGGTTATAATTTGGTATGGCCGATTTATCGGGTCCAAACCATAGTTGGTTTGGTTAAATGGCTCTGCAAGAGGCACATGACCAAGTGGGAGGATCAGAACTTTATTTTCAAGTGAGCCACCCTCTGTCAACCCTGCGTCCCCCCTCACAACCTCTAGTCACTGTTCCATCCTCGGCCTCTTCCGATCCTTATGATGGGCCACATAAGTCGATCCTTATAGCTTTGCCTGCCTCTGAAGGTATTTACTCTAGTCACTAATGATGAAACCTAAAACTTTCTATTGTACTGGTGGGACCCACCCTTTATATACCCCACTGACTCATGAACCCTTGTGGCAAAGCTAATCAACCAGGTTACAACCAATCCACTCTGTGCTCGCCTTGTAATAATCCTATAACTTGACTAATCATAGCTATAAGGTAAACCCTCAGCACATCCGGATTGAATCCTAGCTATAATGTATATAAGGAAGGTAAGAGTGCTAATCCGAGCTATGAAGGTTACAACCAATCCACAACATTGAACTGTCATAGCATCCTCAGGGAGATCATTCCGTCGGACAAGGCTCATTATCCTAAGGGGCTTTTACGTCAGGGGCATGAGGAAAGACTGAGAGTTATAACCAAGGGGATGAACTAGGAGATGAACTGACGGTAGTTCATCCTTTGGGCTAAGGTATGCATATTGGGGGTTAAGGTAATCCGATCACGTCTCTTGAACCCCTCGCATAAGGAGATGAATTATGAATTCGAGAATCCTGATTAACTAAGGCGGTGGGCAGCTACTAATGATTGACTCGCTACCGCTCGATGAAGCAAGCTAAGGGTGCCACTATAAGGAAGGTAAGGGGACTTTGACCTTTATTAGTTCTCCTGTTCTCTTTACCCATTGCCTCATCAACCGTTTCCTAAGTAATCTGACGTTTTACTGGACTGGACTGGAAGGAATGCTACTGACTCCCGATCTCGATCTAAGACAGTATTTGGATTTGGATCTAGGCGAGGTAATGGCTCTAGAATAGGCTAAGCTACTTACTTTGTTCCTAGTGGTTCAACTACGGGCTCTGGTACTCAATCTGGGCGAGGCTACGAATCTCGATAATGGCTAGGATGCTCCTGGATGCTCCTTCCTTTGCTTCATCCGTGTAGGCGGTAACTTCAATGACGTAGAATTGTCCATGTAGGCGGTAACTTCTTTGTTCGAGGACCCGGTGGATACTTCTTTGTCCATGTAGGCGGTAACTTCTCTTGAATACGAGGGCAAGATTTATACAAATTCCCATACTCATGGCAGTCTCTACAGTGAAATGTGATATGTGAACAACTGTTTTAAAATGCGCTCCTCTTTTACTAACTTGGGCATGCTTTTGGCCTCCAATACCTTGTCGGAACCGAATCACCTGCTCACTACTCCTCCTGCTCCCCCTCCACCTCCCGACTCAGCTACTCGCTCGCCTTCCATGCCATCTCTTGAAATGGCTTCCCCTCTACCTAACCTTGCTCCCGAAACAAGGTCGGCCTCAAACTCTCCTCAAAACTCGATTGGTAGCAACCATGACTTCCTTTTCATGAATCCGGACCTGGACATGGCGGCCCTCACGGTACATGAAGGCTGTTTTGCTGAGTCTCATCCTAAAATATCCCCCACATCGGCTTTGAAAATCATAATTTGCAAGAAGGGGAAAAATGATAGCTGCCATTTTCGGGGCAGGCAAAAAATTAGATCTTTCTTCTCAGTCAATTTAAAGGGACTGCGTGATATACCCATTATATCCTTTTTTGATTCCCAGGCACTTAGAGCTTGCATGCCCGCTCCACACGACCCATGAATCACATCATATCTCTGAACATCTGTGGTCTGGGAGATCACTCCAAGTACTTAAGCCTCAAAAATATTTTTTTAGTTTCCTCTGCTTTTATAGTTGTTTTCCAAGAAACCATGTGTTCTGCTTCTAAAGCCATTCCTCTTTTTCTCTCTATCTGACCCGACTAGCATAATAGAGGGGGTTGACTCTGAGGGCTTATCAGGTGGACTTATTGTTATGTGGAACCCCCATTTCGCAAAATTCCATGCTTTTCACTTCTTTGCTGGTATACTTCTATCTGGAAGAATTCGAGGTTTTTTTGAACACTTCCATTTGATCAATATGTATGCTCCGTGTCACACAATTGATCATCTTTTTGGTCCTGCGTCAGAGCCTCTGACATTTTAAACATACGAAATCTCATCCTTCTTGGTGATCTTAATGCCACCCTGTCCTCTGCTAAAGTTTGGGGCTCTCATAGCCGCCCGAACCCCCTTGTTGACAGTCTAACTCAAATTTTTGTAGACTATCACATGGTTGATATCTGCCCTTCACCCCTCACCCCGACCTGGACCAATCACATAATCGGTGAGGCTTTTATTGGTAAAAGACTAGATCGATTTCTGGTAACTTGTAGTCTTTTGTTATTAAATCTTCTCTTTCTGACTACCACCCCATTTCTCTCAAATGGTGCTCGGAGCCGGTTCATGGTTGGAAGACCTAGACTACCTGGCCACGGTCCACGGTTTCTGGAAATCGGATGGGATTGGACAAGGCAAATCGGTGTCCCACGATTTCACCCGAAAACTACGAGCGTTGAAGATCAGGACTAAGGCTTGGGAGAGACACAAGAAATATCAGATGATTAAAGAACTTCAATCCATTAGCAGACAAATTGAGGACATTTACATCTCAATGTCATAATCCGGATATGCAATCTTACTTGACACCATTGACATTGGAGAAACGTAAAAAAAAAAATATTGAGAGTACAGGTAATCACTTGGAAACTGAAGAGCCGGGCTAACTGGCTCTGTGAGGGTGATCATAATACTAAATTTTTCCATCATTATGACAATAACCGGAAAAACCAAAATGCAATTTGGTAAATTGAGGCTCAAGATGGTACCCTTGTACAGTCGAGTCCGGCTATCCAAAGGGAGGCCCTTAAATATTTTTCACATTTATATAGTTGCAGGGAAGGAGTTGGACTACATGACCAATATTGGGCTCTTGATAGGTATCCTTGCATGTTTTATGCAGTTGCTAATAAGGCTTTGGGCAAGCCTGTCATAAAGGATGAGATTATGTCTGTTCTAAAATCTTTGGCTCGGGACAAAAGCCCTGGGCCAGATGGCTGGCCGGTGGAACTGTATCTTCATTTCTTTGATCTTATGGCAGAGGACATCCTTAATGTAGTTGAAGAGTCTCAGATTATGGGACGTATTCCGGGGGATATAAATTTGACATTCATTGCTCTTATTTCAAAGTCCTCTCTCCCGAAATCTTTCATGGATTTCAGACCTATCTCACTTTGCAATGTGATTTATAAGCTAATTTCGAAGGTCATTGCACAAAGAATTTCTGGTTCCCTCTCAGTTCATATTTCCCGTGAACAATATGGTTTTCTCTCAGATCGTCTCATCCATGATGCCATTGCCACTGTTCATGAATGCTTACATTCTATTCACTCCAAGAAGATGGAAGCTATTATCATGAAGATCTACCTCTACAAAGCATATGACAACGTGGATTGGTCCTACATTCGGTTGGTTCTTCATAAGATCAGACTGTCACAACATAATGTTCAATGGATATTGGCCTGCATAGCACCGATTTGGTTCTATGCTATTATAAATGGTTTGCCCACTGATTTTTTCTGTGCTAGACGGGGCCTCTGTCAAGGTTGCTCTCTCTCACCCCCTATTTTCATTTTGATCATGGATGGGCTCAACACTCACATCAAAGAAGCGCACAAAAGGGAAATTTTTGAAGGCATTCATATCTCCCAAGGAGTCTCGGTCACTCATTCCTTTTTCGTGGATGATACCTTGGTTTTTGAAATTATTTTGAGAGACCAGTGGTCTGCCCTGCACTAGATATTTCTCAGATATGGGGCTGCATCGGGGTTGGAAATCAATGGATCAAAATCTTTTCTAATATCTGCTTCAGAAAATAATGAGGACTTAGAACTTATAACTGGACTCTTTTAAGTAAATCTTGTTCCGCTCTTTAAGGGCCTCACTTATTTGGGTTTCAGACTGAAACCTTGTAGCTACAACAATAAAGACTGGTTCTGGTTTGTGGAGAAATTCAAGAAAACGCTGAATAAATGGACTCATACGTGGCTCTCTTTGGGGGGCCGCTACATCCTCATCCAAGTTGTCCTTCAATAGCTAGCTGTTTATTGTGCACATCTTTTTTCTTTTCCTTCTCACATTATCTCCTTGATCAGGGCCATCGTATCAAGCACCCCGTGGTCGGGCGCTCGAGGCACAAAAAAATTTCACCTCTGTAAGCTGGATTCGATCATTATACCTAAACAACTCAGTGGATGGGGACTACTGGACATACACTCTTTTTTCGGAGGCTCTTTTAATCAAATCTCTCTGGCGGGTGGTCATTGGCCCGGGTCTCTGGCCTATTCTTTTTCGCGCTAAGTATAACTTGAACCAAGATTTGCAGTAGATCTACAGGTTTAAAACTCTCCCCCAACGCAAAGGGTCTTATATCTGGTAGGGGTTCAGGCGTGTGGCCGACCTCTTCTCAAGCAGGCTCACATGGGACTTCGGGAATGGTCAGAGTATTATTTTGGGAGCTGACAGCATCTGGGGTCTCCCCTCTGATTTTAATCTGGAGATCCATCTGAGACATGCTCTTGCACATAAAGGTATCTTCTTCCTAAATTGGGTTATTTCCCACTGGCAACAGGGTTGCCCGATTTGGAAGTCTGCAGCACATCTAGGATTGTCGGGTAGGGCTGTGGAAGAATGGCAATCTTTCTCGAATATGTTGAAATTGGGTGGCTTCTGTTTACGCCCTTTGGGGGACAGGATTGTTTGGGATGGCAGGATGAATAGGGATTCCAGTGTGGTGTCTGATATATATGGCCTCCTTATTTCACTCAAAACACAAGCTTTGGAACAATCATTTCTCAGGAAATTCTGGAAGAGAACAATTCCTATCAAGATCATCTTATTCGTCTAGCTTACTTGGAGGAACAAGATCCTCACTTGGGACAATCTGGTTATGCATGGCTTTCAGGGGCCTGGGTGCTGTTCCTTTTGCAGGAATGCTTCTGAATCAGTTACACATCTCTTTCTTGATTGTACTGTTGTTCTCGAAATTTGGCAATTTTTTTCTAATCATTTGCAGGATCAAAATTGGCGGCCTCTTGGTATTTTACAATGCATTTACACATGGGCGCAGCTGGATCACAAGTACAACTCTCTCCCCTTTTTTTTCATATGGGAGATTTGGCTGGCTAGGAACAAAAACATCTTTGAAGGAAGGCAAATTGTCCCTTACCGGATCTATCGTTCAATTTTGTCTTTTGGTTGGATACTCAAGTTGTTCCTCCCTCTCCTCCTAAGGATCTTTCACACCGCCTCTGTCCTCATTCGGTGATATTGCCAGCTGGTTACTTTGATGGGGCTGAACAACAGGGCACTTGTGGGTGTGGGGCTTGGATCAAGCTTGAACACAAGGTGCAATTTCGTATTTTCTGGAATGGTGGTGCGAGAACGAACACTAAGGCGAAGCTCCTTGCTCTCTGGAGTTTGTTATGGGTGGCTTACAATTTGCAGCTTGCTACTATACACATCTATGGTGATGCAAAAAGCTGTCATCGATGGGGTGAATGCCCTCACCAATTTTCAGCCCCCTGGCTTTCTGAGTTGGCGTAACCGTGTCAAATACCTGCTTCAACGTTTTCAGGCTTCTCCAATCCAACACATTTTCAGGGAGGGCAACACTAGGGCAGACTCTCTCTCTAAGGATGGGTTACTCGAACAGTTTGGGTACATTCAAGTGCAGCATCTCAGGGATGGACAGTTGCTCGACTCCTTTTCCATCCAGCTTCCATAAGCATCATATTTTTGGGTTCCAGATATGGTTTTCTCTTTTTGCTTTCGCTCTATTATAGTTATTTGTGATGTTCCATTGATGATGCCTGGAATATTTTGAAAGTGTTTCTTGTAAACACATGGACAACTATCAGTTTGTACTTGGATCTGTTTTGTGACATTTGAGTATTTTTGGAGGATAATCCATTGTCAAAATGTGCTGTTTTATTTCTCTAATATAAACAATCAGTGTTTTTTCCTCTCCGAAAAAAAGGTACATAATAGGTCTACTCGGAATTGGCCAACATGAATAGTGAGTGGCGAATTGGTCTAAGTAGAAGTTTATATTAATCATTCACACAAACGGTGGAAAATGTTTGATATTATTACCTTTTGGGATTGTTGGGAGATATTATCCTATTTCTAAGAGTTACGACGTAATTATCATCATTCTCCTTATATATTTGGTTAATTTAGCATTTCTCTGTTTATTTTTGAAAATTTGGATCATAAGAAAGAGAGGATCTTGACACATATCTCCAACTCTTGTTTTCATGCATCTAGGCTTCCTCCTTTGTTGTACCTTTGGTTTGCCTCAACTTTATACTTGGTTAATTTAGCATCTGTGGTTATTTATGTTCTCTCGTTATTTATGTGAGAGGATCTTGACACATGTCTTCACCTTCTGTTTTCATGTGTCTAGGATTCCTCCTTTGTTATTCGTTTGGTTTGCCTTGGCGTTAGTCTCCATGGTTAGCCATCAGGGATTTTGTTACCCAACCTTCTTACGTGGGTGAATCTTATTTCAAAGAAGGTCAGTAACAATACACTAATCTTCTTAAGGATTGCTTTTGCCTTCCATTTTCACATTGCCTGTATAATCTATCCTACCTTCAGGGCTTCAGTCAATAGCTTCTAATTGGTCCCATCATGTAGGTATCTATGTCCTTCATTTGCAGCCAGTTTAATTCCTTCCAAAGCTGACATTTTCTCCGCCTAGTTATTAGTTTACTTCCCTAGAGCTTTACTGAAGCATGTGAATGAGAAACTGGATTCACGTTTGAGGCACCATCAAAATTCAGTTTTATGAAGGGAGGTCCTGGAGGACTCCACTGTGTTTCTCCTTTGGATTGTTTTTCCATTTTTCCCCTTTGTTTTTAATTTCCAGATCCTCTATACCACAATCTTGTCAGAGCTTTTCTTGTGCTCGGCATTTAAAGGCCTTTTCCTCCCTGGGTATTGCCTTCATTGTTTCAATATTTTCTCTGGTTTGAACATTGTTGGCCTATTTATGGCTCTTGACCCTAAATATCCCTACCCATTTCCATCCTCATTGATACTTCTATTAGGAGTTGTTCTACAGTTTCCTCCTCCCTACAATTATAGCAAAAAGTGGATCCTTGAATTACCTTTCTCTGGAGCTTGTCCTTCATTAAAATTTTGTTCTGGATATGGCTAATTTGGGACATTTATTTTGGTCACACACTCTTCACCAATTTCTATCTTTGATGCTTTTGTTAATTTCTTAGAAGAGGAGTTTGTAAACGTGTTTTACTCAGAAAGATCCTGAGCAAGCCAACCTCCCTTCAAGTTGGTTTTCCTTTTGGAATAAGGGATCTTTGTTAGTTTTTCTTTGGATGTTTGGTTTAGGCCATTAGGCCAAATGGTTGTAGTTTTCCATTGTCTTTCTTTTAAAACTATATCACGCATTGATATTCTGCAGTATCTCAATAGTCACTTATTTTGATCCACCTTCAGGGATTCTTTATTTGGGTCAGGATGGAGTCAGATTCTCCCCTTTGTTTTTAATTTCTAGATCCCCTATACCACAACCTTGGAGGAGTTTGTTTTGATATGTGCATTTAAAGGCCTCTTCTTCCCAGGTTATTGCCTTCATTGTTTCAATTTATTTCCTCTGATTTGAGCATTGTTGGATATTTGAAAGCTCTTGATCCCTAAATATCCTTATCCATTGCTTTCCTCATTGATATTTCTATTAGGAGATGTTTGATAGTTTTCTTCTTCCTCCAATTATAGCAAAAATCACATCCTTGAATTCCCTTTCTCTGGAGTTTGTCGTGCATTAAATTTGTTTTTTGGATATGCTACTTTGGGACATTTATTTTGGTTGCACACCCTTGACCAAGTTCTATCTTTGATGCTTTTCGCCATATCTTAGAAGTGGAGTTTGTTAGCTTGTTTTGCTAACAAATATCCTGAGCAATCCAATCCTCATTGAGATTGGGCTTCCTTTTGGAATAAGTGATCTTCCTTAGTGTTTCTTTGGAAGTTTGGTTCAGGGCATTAGGCCAAGTGGATGTTAGTTTTTGTTTGGGAATTTGGCTCAGGCCATTAGGCCAAGTGGATGTAATTTTCTATTATTTATCACCCATTGATATTGTGCAGTATCTTAACAACAACTATTTAGATCCACCCATTACCTTCAAAGATTTTCTTTGTTTGGTCAGATCAGATTCCTGTACCAAAGGATGGCATTGATTCCATGAGTCATCCTAGAAGAAAGTTTTTTCTCTGTTACAACAAAGTAGTCTAACACCCACAAAGTGTGAATTCCCAAGCGCCAAAGTACTAGCTTTGTGTAACTCAGGAAGGTTACTCAGTGTCGCGTCGGTTTCTCTTCCTCTCACTTTAGGCTGGCTCTTCTCCAACATGAAGGGCGTTTCCCTAAGTAGGATTTTTAATGCTATGGAGTGGAGGCTCTACTTGATGGTTGAAGAGTAAGCCTTTACAAACCAAGTGGTTGTATTAGTGGTGAAAGGGTTAATGGTTTGATAATAATAAGATGATGGAAACCCTTAGACTAGTTCCTACCAAATCTTGGGCAAAATTGAGTTGAGGGAGTATGGATCTAAGAGGGTGAGTGCATGAATGTTTAAGGCAGACAAGGGTTGTTATACATACCACAAATTAGCTTTAGCTTGCTGAAAATTATTGTCGAAAATTAACCTTGGGAGTTAGGGGTGTTATTCTTAAACATTGTTACGAAGGTGATGCCATATTACTTTAACAACAACTTAGTTTGTTAGATGCAAGCTTAACATAACAATGATAGATATAAGAGGGATTGTAAGCTCACTTTACAACATCCAAATGACAAATAATCCATTACAAGGCCTTCATAACAAATTACAAGGGTTTCTTAAAACAATAAACAACATGCGAAAAGTAGTGCAAACATCAAAACTTGACATAAACCACAAGAAATACCTCCAAATTTTCCAATAAGCTTGTCCATATGATGTACAATGTAGCCCAAGGGAACAAATCCTTCAATTCCCAATCTCTCAACCATCACCCCACAAATGGAGAGAAAGCTCCTTTACATAGAGGGAGGCTCTTATTTCTTACACTAAAAGATATTATTCTCTAACTAACTCCATGATAAGTCAAACAATAATACATATTGGCTAGTTAGATTTGTCCCTAATCAATGGTTGATCGTGTTAAGTGAATATGTGGTTCATCCTCTCTAAGAGAGCTCATCTTATCCAAAAATAAAAAGTAATAAGCAACAAATATCTCAGAGAGAGGGCACATCACTAAGAATAGGCATATTGACAAAGTAAATATGCTACAAGGTCCACATCTAATGTTCCCTCCAAGATGCATGCATGCAAATACACAATAAACTGTTCCCTTACATAGGAGAATGTGTTCAAGATAAATGTAGAAAACCTTAGCAAGTGCACCCTCCAAGATGCATGAGTGAAGAGAACAATCAAATATTCTCCCCTAGGAGAACACTCCATAATCACCATCTCAAAATAGTAAGTGGTCCACAAGATACATGAATAAATGTGGAACCAATCCACACATGCGAATTGTAGAGTAGGGTGCAACCAAATCCATAGATTAGTGTGCAAGTTGCCAACTAGTTGGAGTACTCTGTTGAAGAATGTAACTAGTGTCAGTCTTCATAATTATGTTTGAGTCATGATGTAATGTATTTGTCAAAAGAACGAAAAAAAAATATTTATAAAAGAAAATGATTTATCAAGCATGGGTTTCATGCTCTGGATATTTTCCTAGGTCAAAGCCTCCATTGTAGGCTTCTAGGGTTTATGTCAAGGGTCCTTGTCCATTTCATCTTGTAATAGACCCTTCTTGGGCTTTCACCAAGATGTCCTTATCCTATAGAAGTCAGCCTAGTTAGAGGGAATTTGACCTCATGGAAGTAGTATATATAGAGGCAACTCGATTCATTTGACACACACTACACAATTTTAATCTAAAGTGAAAGAGGCAGAAAAAGAAGAGTGAAGTGAAGGAGAAAGAAGAAAGACGTTGGGAAAGACAAAATAGGTTATGAAGCCGACCTTTATATGTTTATAGAGCCGACTTGTAGGGCTTATATTCCACCGCGAAGGAGGTTGACTTGAGGGCTGTCTTGAGCCATTTCTCCATGGTTGAATGACAAGTTCTTGAGGCATATTAATCTGACTAGAATTCTTCATATACATGACTCCTAATTACATTTATAACTAGAAGACAAATCCTAATAGACATCAAGAAGAAGTCTATTGACCTATAATAAAACCTTGCTCATGAAACCCATGAAGCAAGGATAACAAAAATAAATTTTATTATCTTAGTCTTCTCTACATAAATACATAATTACATAGTCAATATGAAGACCGATCCTAGTTACACTTTTCAACACTCCCTCTTAACTATGGAGGTATTCATACAGGTACATGGTCACTTTCAAACTGAAGAATCTTATAAGAAGAATCGGATTAGTAATTGCATCTGTATAGCATCATATCAAACCAACATTGTCCTAGTGCAAGGCCTTGACTAATAGCCCCATCTCTCAACGAGACAATGGGCTACAATGCTGGCGAGGCACATGACTTATAGACACCATAGTCATTGTCTCTCTAAGGTACATACTCCACCCAGGTGTTCCCAGAGTATGACCTTCTTTGGACTATTCTTCTCTGGATAGCCAGCCCTCAAAGAATATCGGTCCCTGACTACTCTTATCTTGAATGCCCTATCACATTCTCAAAGAGTATCAAATGCCAGATGAATACCCAATTCTCCATTCTGTCTTCCCACGTGAAGACCAAAATGCTGTGTCTATCCATTCTCTCCCCATGGCTTTCACTGAGACTTACGGCTGTTAGTCCTGGTCTAGTGCATGACACATGTATTAGAGAATCATATACATTGCTCCCTCTTAAATTAGGAAGGACATAATTCAAGTTTCTTCCAAGCAAGAAACTTACCACTAGGCTCCCTCTCAACCAGAGACCTGCAACAACAATGGTGAGACACCTAGCTGCTCATGAATAATTCCTCCCCTTGATGTCATGGATTTCGATATTGAGGAATCTTCAACCTTTTATCGTCATAGGGCACAGATCATCCATCACTTTCAGTCACAAGTCATGTCAACCATCAGAAAGTGGTTCATCAATCTTTCTCATTTGGTCCACCTTTATGCCATGCTGCGTTCCTTCAAAACTCCCTCTTAGTGAGGTAGGTATTTCTGCCACCACCTGAAAGTGGCCTTGCCGCTGAATCTGATCCACAACCACATCGTTCCTGAAGACCTAGATATTTTAAGACACCATGCTCCTATAAGCCTCCAAATTCAGAGCATCATGCTTGGCCATCCAAACCATGACTTCCCTTGTTCCTAGAAATTTCCATCTCCATGAATTTTCCTTGCATGGCCATGAATTCCTTGCATGTGCGATGAATTATCTTGCATAATCATGCCTTCGCTTGCACGATCCATGACTTGCATGTATCATGAATTTTCCTTGCGTGCACCATGACTTCCTTGCATGGTCTACAACTTTCCTTGCACACACCACGACTTCCTTGCATGGTCTGTGTGACTTTCGTTGCATAGCCTGGAAGACTTCACTCTTTTTCTTGAACTTGAAGGTTAGACTTCCAAATTCCAATGGGTTGCTGACTCTCCCTCTGAGCCCACTGTTTTCGTCTGAAGCTAGAATCCCTTTGAGCCTACATAACCTTCCCTTGGCTCACTCTGCTTTCCCTCTCGAAAAGTGTCGGAATTGAACTTGTGTCCTTTCAAGGTTAGTCTCAAGTTGCAGTTAAACACTTGTCCTAGTCCACTCTACACTACCACAACTCAACTCTGCAAGTGTCCTCATCCTCCTGGGTCAAACACCACATGGATCCACTATCATATATGCAACTATGCAACCCAATGAAGATACCATTTCACGAAACTCATCAAATTGCAATCCATATGAAGTTACCTTGTCCATGCCAAAGAATTCCCTGCCAAGGCACTTGATCTGTCACAACTTACTTGGACAAGTCAATGAAAGTCCATCAATGGTATCGACAACTTGCCATTCAACATATTGCTGTGCACTGAGGTCTCCACCAATCAACCAATACTCCTATTTTGCGACCCCAAGTTGCAATAATCCACAACTCCTTGCTTGAACATTCTGCTCCATGTTTCACAAGGCATACCTACCCAACTCACTTGGCAACACTGCTACTTCTTGCAACAGTCCCGCAACTCCCTCTCACAGCCGCCACCTATGCACAAATTTGACTCAACTGCTCTTCAAAGTAGCTTTGATAACATGTTAGAAGTCCACTCGTCCTAGGTCTGGTCTATGCTCTAGCTAGAAACATAAACATACTGAAAATGCCTAACTTCAAACAATTTTTGCACAACGGAAATTGCACTAGCAATCAAATCAATGCATAGTACACACAGTTTAATGCCCAACCCTGTTTCTTATTATTCCATTAATAAGAAAACTCACAGGGCTCCCATACCGGGGATAGTGGCCCTTTGTATCCCAGTACAATGCCAAATAAAATGTCGATTCCTTTTGACCAAACACCTAGGGCCGAGGCTTTGTCCTCTAAGACTTTCTTGCCCAAACAAATACACCTATAACACTTTAACAATACACTTGTAGCTAACTAGGGCTTTATTATCCCACCTTAAATCATACAAATACCAATCATCTTACATGGCTAGCTTGTTTTCCTTTGCAGTCAACCTCTCTAGCCTTCCTAGGCCCTCAACCTGCTCCCTTTCACCTACAATTAGCTCCTTAAGACTTCAATTTCTTGTTCCAACCTACAACTCATGAAAATTTGGATAGCCCGATTCCTACTGCAACAACTGATAATATTTCTTCTATTTGTTAAATTAATTAAACAAACTATTTGCAGTTTCCTATGACAAATATCGAAACATATACATTGCAACCTTCACAAAATAAATATTGCGGAAGAAAAATAAATGTTGGAAAATTAGAGAAATTCTAGCACACACATAAAGATATTGACACAGTTATTTTTGGACAATTGTCCCCGGAAAAACCTAATGCTGGAAAACTAGTGCAATAGATCAGGGTTTCTTTATTAATCTTCAGGAGTAATTCAAGTACAAGAATTTAAACAACAAAATGGAGGAAAAATACTGAGAGAAATTTCTCACTGTCCACAGCGACTCCCTGACCCCGAGATGGACCCTCTGCCCATACGTTGGTGTCTCTGCGTCACCCTCTGTGCAGTTTTCTAGTGGGCTGCGTCTCTCCTCACGCTGTCTCTTCCTGATTCGTCTTGCACTTCCCAGACCATTGTTGATACCCTCTCTCTCTCATCTGAACTCACCCTATGGCTCTATCTCCACTATTGTACTTCATCCACTGAGAAAATCGATCTGCCGGGGCAACTGAGTGATTGCATTGATGTTTCCTCCATTTACCCATCGACTTCTTATAATCTTCTGTTGGAGCACCAACGACCAAGATTAAAACATAATCGATGACCCAGATTATTTCCCTGTTGATCCGTGTGAGTTTCTAGAACATTCACACCATGACTTAATTAATTCTGATTAATTAATCATATTTCCTAAGTTTAGACTTAGGAAATATTAAAAAACTGATTAATAAATCTAATTAAGTCGTCTCTAGGTGGAATTTCCAGAAACAATTTCTAGGTATTGGAGAATACATATATTCTCGCCTCTCCACCAAATCGCATGGCTAAAACACATCTGATGCTACAAAAAATAACACTCCCTCTTAGCAAGGAAAGTGTTCTAGTGCTGCAACTGCTGCCACAACACACTATCTCTACACCATTTCCTGTCACGCTGCTGATGTCTGGCTATGGCTGCCCGCCAACTACTACGCCTCTGATATGTGTTGCATCTTTGCTGCTGCTGACCCTGCTGTACTGCTTCCAACTATTGCATCTGCACTGCAACTCCCTCTCATCTGTTGTTGTTGCAACTGAGAATTCATCTGTTGCTGCTACTGAAATTGGTTCTCCACCATACACATCTGTTCCCTAAACTGGATGAACTTAGCTCTCCCTAGAGCTTTTGTGAGTATGTCTACTACCTAGTCTCCCGTGGGAACATACTGCAACTGGACTTCCCCACACTGAACATAGTCTCTGATGAAATGACATTTGATATCAATGTGCTTCGACCTATCATGAAATACTAGATTCTCAAAGAGTTTTATGCAACTCTGATTATCACAATAAACACTGGTTGCTCCCATATTCTTCCTGAACAAACTCACGAGCAACTTCCTAATCCACAGCTTCGCATGTAGCAGTGTTGGCCGCCATATATTCAACTTTTGTTGAGCTCAGTGCTACTGACTTCTGCTTCTTGCTGCACCAAGAGACCATCCCTGATCCAACACGGAAGCAGTACTCGAAGGTACTTTTCTTGTCCACTGAACTACCTTCCCAGTTTGCATTTGTCAATCCGCATAATCTGAGGTCATCTCCTCATGTATATTTCAACCCATATCCGACTGTTCCACACACATATCTAAGAATGTGCCTAGTTGCTGCCCAATGTACCCTTTTCGGTTCCACCATGAACTGACTAAGGGTATTGACAGCGAAACAAATTTCTGGTCTAGTGTTAACCATATACATGATCGACCCAATGAGCTGTTTGTACAAGGTGGGGTTGACTTATTTGTCCCCTGATGCGTCTATCTTCTTCCAATTGGTGATCACGGGCGTCGTCATGGGTCGAAAATCCTGCATTCCGAATCTCTTCAGAATATTTGTAGCATATCTCCCTTGCCCAAGGAAGATCTCCCCATTCTTCTGCCATACTTCCAATCCTAGAAAACAGTGCATCAACCCCATATCCTTCATGTCGAATCTGCTTCAAGGTTCCTTTTGTAGTCCTTTATAAGCCCTGATGATCCTGTCAAAAATAGGTCATCCACATACAAAACCAGAATGAGAGGTTCATTCTCCACCATCAAATAGTAGAGATTGGGATATGCATCACTCTTGATGAATCCTAACTACTGCAAATAACTGTCAATCCAACCATTCGATGCCCTGGGTGCCTGCTTGAGCCCGTATAGGGATTTCTTCAACATGCATACATGAGTGTGCTTCTCATGAGTTTCAAAGCCCTTAGGCTGCTCTATATACACCTCTCCTTCTATCACCCTGCTCAAGAATGTTGTCTTGATGTCCATCTGGTGAATCTCTCATCCCATTTGCGTTGCTAGGGATATAACGTATCTGATAGAGGTATATCTGGCAACTGGGGCGAAGGTATCCTCATAGTCTATCCCTTCCTTATCTGCATTCCCCTTCGCCACAAATCTAGCCTTGTACTTCTCTACACTGCCATCTGCAGCGTACTTGATCTTGTATATCCATCTGGAACCTACAACTGATCTATCTTTTGGTCTAGGCACTACCTCCCAAACATCATTTGTCATGATAGAACTGTATTCTTCTACCATGGCATCCACCCACACCTGATTCTGTGCGACTTCCTGAAAGCTGGAGGGTTCTGCAACTTTAGCTACCAAAGCTTGATATATGTCAGGATGCCTGCGCTGTCTCTTGTCTGTCCTAGGAGCTTCGACAAACTCCTCTGTGTCCCTCAAGGTCTGATGCACTTCCCTACTGGCTCTACCACTGGTGGTGGGAGGTTCAATCAATTCCTCCTCCCGTTCCTGCTGCTCCATCTGCTGAGAACTCCCTGGATCTCCTAACCCTGAGGAGATACCGGTACTTGTCACTGTACTCGATCCCTATGACTCTACTCCTGCTTGTCCCACTTGCTGTCCCTGCTGCTGGACTAATGGAACTTTTGCTGATTGATCACCTGTAGGCATTTCTCGAGATCTTGTGAAAGTTCTGTCTTCCATGAACTTTACCTCTTGCCTCACTGCAATCTTCCTGCTACTAGGAATGTAGATCCTGTATGCCTTTAAGGTCTCGCTATACCCGACAAGGAACCCCTTCTTTGTAGTCTCATCCAATTTACTGCGCTTTTCATCTGGTATGTGGTAGTAAGTCACACTTCTGAATATCCCCAAATGACTTACTTCAGGCTTCTTTCCTGTGAAGACCCCCTTTGGCGTTTTCTTCCCCAGTGCTCTATGAGGTGTCCTGTTTTGAATTTATACCGTCATGTTGCATGCCTCTGCCCATAAAAATCTAAGCAAATCCTGGTCATACAACATAGCCTTTGCAGCCCCAACTATTGTTCTGTTCTTTCGCTCCGCTACTCCATTTTGCTGAGGATGATTATATGGAGTTGTCCATTCTCCTTTGATGCCTTCCTTCATGCAGAGGTTTGTGAAGTCTTTATCTGTGTATTCTCCACCATTATCTGAACGTAGCACCTTGATCTTTTTCCCTGTCGTGTTCTCTACAAGAGCCTTGAACTCTTTGAACTGATCAGAGACCTCTTCTTTGGTCTTTAAGAAATAGATCCAGGTCTTCTTGGAATGATCATCAATAAAGGTGACGAAATATTCACCACCGCTAAGAGCTCTAGTGGACATAGGGCTGCAAATATGTGAGTGTATTAATCCCAACATGCCATTTGCTCTGTTGTCACTTCTAGGAAATGCTACCTTTGCATACTTCCCAACTACACATCCTGTACACACATCATCGCGCTCTGTGCTGAGAAATGGAACTCCTGTTACAGTTTCTTTAAGCATCCTAAGTGCTCCATGGTGTAAATGTTCCATCCTCCCGTGCCATAGTTCGTTCAACTCCTTCCCATTGCTATTATCACTAGCTATTAGTGCTATTCGAGAATCGATCTGCAACCTGTATAGCCTATTGCTCCGAGCTCCAATCTATCTCACCTTCTTCCAGCTAGAGTGTTTGGTATACACTTTCTTCCCCACGAAGTGTATATCGTATCCCTTGTCCTGTAACTCGGACACTGAGATTAGGTTCATACCCAATCCTCACGCACATGCAGTACATTAGTAGCACTAGTGCTAGTTCCTGTTACTGTCTAAAATTCTATGGTGCCTCTCCCTACCAGAGTACATTTAGTTCTGTTGCCTATAGTGATCTGGAAGTCCATCTGCTCCTCCTGATAGCTAGAGAAATATTCTCTAACTCCTGTCATATGAGCTGAAGCTCCAATATCAATATACCAGACACCAGATGATGTCGAACCTGACAAGCATGCAAACTCATCCTCCAACCTGGAAGACAATTATGAGGCTTCCTGACTGTTGATTCTATCCATGTTTTTTGTGTTATTTCTCCTTTCCTTCCGAACGCTGATTTCGCTGTTGCAAAATACTGCGTCCCAGCTGGAAATCTGCTTTGCAAAAAATACTGTTGCTCCCTCTGCCTCTGGTAATCCTCGATTTGAAAAATCTAATTTCTCTGTTGACTCTCTTAGAGAAATAGAATTTTTGCAAAAATTGACCCTCTTGGCCAAAGGGACTGCGCAGCCTTTGGGGTTTTGAGCAGCTGCTTACGCGGTGCTACGAAGCTCCTTCTCTTCTCTGTAGCTGAGCTCTTCGGCTTCTATTTGTGCTTTGATACCATGTGAAAATTCAGATACCCTGAATCCTACTGCAACGACTGATAATATTTTTTCTATTTGTTAAATTTATTAAACAAACTATTTGCAGTTTCCTACAGAAAATATCTAAACATATACACTACAACCTTCACAAAATAAATATTGTGGAAGAAAAATAAATGCTGGAAAATTAGAGAAATTCTAGCACACACATAAAGATATTGACACAATTATTTTTGGACGATTGTCCTCGGAAAAACCCAATGCGGGAAAATCGGTGCAGTAGATGAGGGTTTCTTTATTAATTTTCAGGAATAATTCAAGTACAAGAATTCAGACAACAAAACAGAAGGAAAATACTGAGATAAATTTAGTGACAAATTTCTCACTCTCCACTGCAACTCCCTGACCTCGAGATGGACCCTCTTCCCATATGCTTGTGTCTCTGCATCACCCTCTGTGCAGTGACTGCGTAGTGCTCTAGTGGATTGCGTCTCTCCTCACGCTATCTCTTCCTGAATTCATCCTGCACTTCCCAGACCACTACTGATACCCTCTCTCTCTCACCTGCAACTCACCCTCTGGCTCTATCTCTTCTGCTGAACTTTAGCCATTGAGAAAATCGATCTGCTTGGGCAATTGAGTAACTGCATTGGTGTGTCCTCCATCTACCCATCGACTTCTTCATATAAATTTCTGTTGGGGCACCAACGACCAAGATTAAAACATAATTGATGGCCCAAATTATTTCCTTGTCGATCCGTGTGGGTTTCTAGAACATTCACACCATGACTTAATTAATTCTGATTAAATAATCATGTTTCCTAAGTTTAAACTTAGGAAATATTAAAAGCTGATTAATAAATCTAATTAAGTCGTCTGTAGGTGGAATTTCCAGAAACGATTTCTGGGTATTGTAGAATACATATATTCTAGCCTCTCCACCAAATCTCATGGCTAGAACACATCCGATGCTACAAAAACTAACACAACCAACACTCAACAACTCCTTGATCTATTTCTTTAGCCTCTCGACCACCTTTACTAGCCCTAACACAAGCCTGCGGTTAATTCCCTTCATGTTGTAGCCTGCAGTTTGGTCCTGCAACTAGCTTTGCCTAGTGCTTGGCCCCCCTTCCTCAGCTGTGGCCAACTCTGCCTGGTTTGCGACCTCTCCAACCTCAGTTGTGACCAACTCTTCCTGGTTTGTGCCCCTCTAGCCCCAGCTACAACTAGCTCTAGTATGCAGTCTCTCCAAACTTAGTTGCAACCAGCTCTGCTTGGTCTGTGGCCCCTCTAGCCTTAGTTGCAACCATCTCTGGCTCCTTTTCCTACCACAAAAATTTGGGGTCCTTCCATAAACCCTATCCTTGACTGCAACCAACACCAAAACTTAGTCCAATTGTCTTGTGACCAGGTCCTTTTAGCCCTCTTTCTCATAACACATCCTCGTTGGTGGCATGCCTTGCCACATATATGTATACAAGACATGAGGGAGTCGAAGGGGTGCGAGTATCCTAACTGATGCGTCTCTTTGGCTCCTAGTCGACCCTTCATATGACTATGCCGACCTATCATTTCCTAGTTGACCCAAAAATAGCTTCCGAACTATCAATATTTCAACAAGCCACACAAAATGTTAATTTTGGGCAACTAGGTCCAAACTCCATGTTGCACTGCTCATATGATGATGGTCATATTTTTGTTAGATTCCTCTTTCGGAGAGGTGCAAGATTGATCTAAAGATCATCTTGATTGGATGAGCAGAACATATATTTTGAATTTATTTTCCACATGTGCAAGGTTGGCCAGATTTGTAATGTAGGCTCACATGCCTAATAGATGTGTCACACACCCTCACTGATGGATATAAATTGGAGAGAGTTGGTGGTCATTTTCTCATCAACTCATCACACATTCTCTCATTGTGATTTGATTGGTTCGATAGCCTTTGGAGGCCTTTTTCCCCTCACACGTGTGGAGCGAAGCTGTTGATTTCTACGGATCCGTTTAGGGCTTTTTGCTGCAGCGTTGACTAGCGTTGACCATGGTCAACCCTTGGTCGTTTGACCTCCAACTTCTGCCAAAAATCCGATTTTAGGAGGTTGTACTGCTGGGCACTAAAATCGAGGAATTTCGGGTTGTTTGATCGAAGCCCTAATTTGCTGCGTTGACTTTTCTGTTGCTACTTGCGTTGACTTTGGGTTGACTAGCGTTGACTTGTGATGAGCTGTCTTTGAGGGCTGTGGGTGTGACACATGAAGAATTGGCTGACCGAGAAAGACTTTGCTGGCTGAAGCATCCCGTTGACTGTCGTAACGCAACAATATCTCATATCTTTGTTGGACAAAAGGAATTGTAAATCTGATCTATTTGGCTTGTCTTCTATTGATCTATTATTGTGTTCTATCAACATTTTACTTTCATGTAGAGAGATTGAAGTAAAAGTTCATCAAGCATAGAACACCATGGTCATCTAAATTTAACATGGGATCAGAGCTGAGGTGAAGACAAAGTCCAAGAGTCCATGCTGGTGTTAGAAGCAATCTTTGAAGGAAGAAATCCTATCAAGGACAAATGGCCTCCTCAATCTACAAGGGTTTCAAGGCTGATGATAAATTGATTGATAAGTTCGATTATCATGCATGGAAGATGTCCTTGGATTTGGTGCTAGAAGATCAAGATGTCATGGACTATGTGCAGGGGAAGATCCAAGGGCCTCCATCAAATGCAGCTACGGCCACGAAGACGAAGTATAGAAAAGGGGAAATCAAAGAAAAGATGATTATCTGGGATTCTATTCATAAGCACTTGGTTGTTTACATTTATGAGCTGAAGACATCTAAGGAGATGTATGATAAGCTGGTGAGCATGTTCAGGGCTAACAATGCTAATCAAATCCTCTTCTTCAAGAATCAATTGAAGAATATCAAGAAGGGTAAGGATGAATCTATTCAATCCTATTTTACGAGGCTCACTAAATTCAGGAATAACCTCCTAGCTATTGGGGAAGCAATATTTGATCGAGAGATGGTTCTTATTACACTTGGAGGTCTCCCCCGTGATTGGCATGTATTCAATACCACTATTCTTAATAATAATGTGATTCCTGATTTTGATGAAATATTGACGAGATGCACTCAAGAGGAAACAAGAATGATGGAGTATGCGTCTAATGGTAACGGAAGTGATCCTACTGCCTTCGTCGTTCATGCAAAGAAGAAGAACCATGGTGGCCCGAGAAATCAAAACCATGGTAGAGCGGGGCCCAAAGGAAGGAAGGGAAAAGGTTATACTTGTAACAAGTCTAGTCACTATGCAAGAGAGTGCCCTAATAGAAGGGACTCTCCTAGGGATGATGACAACAACAACTCGAGAAGGAATGGTAGGAACAACAGGTTCCAAGGAAAAAGGAAGGCTCCCTCTGATCGTAGTGGAAATGGGCAACCTTTCAAGAGGTCAAGAAATTCCAAGTACGATGAGTCTAATGTTGTTGATAATAAGAGAAATGAATTTATTCTTGTATCTTCCCTCTTTGCTGCATCTCCTCCCAACACCCTGGATGTGTAGTTGATTGATAGTGGTGCTTCAAGGTACTTCACTGGTTATAAAGAAGCCCTTTTTGATTTGGTTGAGAAGGATACTAATCTAGAAATTATCCTTAGAGATAATGCCACCTATCCCGTGAAAGGGACAGGGACTGTGACCCTCCCTCTGTCTCAAGGTCAAGTCCTCCGATTACAAATGTGTTGTACGTACCTGATTTGAAAAAGAACCTTGTGTCCATTTCGGCAATGGAAGACAAAGGGTGCAAGGTGGGATTCGTTGATGGAAAGGTACTTATCTGGAAGAAGAACTTCAAAGAAGCTCTTTCTATTGGTTTTAGAGTTGACACACTCTACCAGGTCAGAGGAAGTCCATTGGGGGCTATGACATGTGATACAACTCTTCAAATAGAGTTATGGCACCGGAGGTTTGCACACCTTCATTACAAAGCCCTTCCTGAAGCAAGAAAGGTGGTGACAGGGATGCTCGAATTTAGAGATGATCATGAAGGTATATGTTAGGGTTGTGCCGAAGGGAAGCATACAAGGGGACCATTCCCCTCAAGTGTCACAAAGACAACTGATTTCTTGCATTTGATACACTCTGACTTATCTAGTACGCTGCTCGTGATATCCTTGGGAGGATGTTCCTATTACATGACTTTTACAGATGACTTCTCTCGCAAGACCTGGATATATTTTTTGAAGAATAAGGACGAAGCATTCAAATGGTTCCATACCTTCAAGGCCTTGGTGGAAAATCAAACCAAGAAGAAAATCAAAGTTTTGAGGTCCGACAATGGGACCGAGTATGAGTCAGATGAGTTTAATGACTTTTGTAGAGAAGCTGACATTAAGAAGGAGACCACAACTGCGTACACTCCTGAGCAAAATGGTGTTGCTGAAAGAAAGAACAGGACCATCGTGGAAGCTGCCCGCGCCATGCTATGTGACCAATGTCTTCTGAAGTTTCTATGGGGAGAAGCTGCGAACACTGCTGTGCATGTTCAAAATAGATGCCCGCATTTCGCTCTGGACTCCAAAACTCCTGAAGAAGTCTTCTCTGGTAAGAAACCTGATGTTTCTCATTTTAGAGTTTTTGGTTGTCCTGTTTACTTTCATGTGCCAAAAGAAAAGAGAAGCAAGCTGGATGCTTCTGGAAAGAAGGGAATGTTTGTGGGCTACAGTGAAACTTTGAAGGCATATGGAATCTATGTGCCTGGTCAAAGAGAAGTGGAGATGTGCCACGATGTCACCTTCAATGAAGATCCTGCCCTCAAGAAAGTGAGAAATCTTCCTAGCTTCAAGGAAGACAGAGAAGATGAAGAAGTTGGGAAGCAGGAAGAGTCGAAGGATGACCTGATGCCCGATGTTGAAGGACCTATGGATCCCATTGATCCACCTCCTTCATATAAGAGAAGACCGTGATGGCTTAGGGATACTCTCGAAGATGCCGAGAGACATATTGCCCCAAGGGGGACATTCCGTGAAAGCAAGAAGCCAAAGAGATACCAAGGGTATCTAGCATCTATGAGTACGATAGTACAATCTGAGCCTAGATTATTTGAAGAAGCCGCAAAGCATCAAGTTTGGAAGGATGCTATGCACGAAGAATATGAATCCATTATGAAAAATGATGTCTGGGAAGTGGTCTCGAGACTGAAGGGAAAATTTGTTGTCACCTCGAAATGGCTCTATAAGATCAAGCATGGATCTCATGGAAGTGCTGAAAAGTATAAGGCAAGATTTGTTGCCCGAGGCTTCTCTCAAAAAGAAGGCATAGATTATGATGATATATTTGCACCTGTGATCCGCTACACCACCATCCGATCTATTATTGCCCTTGCTGCTACGCAAGGATGGATTCTACATCAGATGGATGTGAAGATCGCTTTTCTGCATGGTTCTATAAAGGAAGAGGTGTATGTGGAGCAACCTCTGGGGTTCGAAGTCCGAGATAGAGACACCCATGTATGTAGTTTGAAGAAAGCCCTCTATGGGTTGAAGCAAGCCCCTAGGGATTGGTACTAGAGGATAGATAGCTACTTGATGAAGCTGGGCTTCACTCGAAGTAATGCTGATCCGAATCTTTATTTTAAGGTTGATAGAGAAAAGCCTCTCATTTTGGTTCTCTATGTGGACGATCTCTTCTTGATAGGTGCTGACTCTCTCATTCATTAGTGTAAGAGGGAGCTAGCTTCCGATTTTGAGATGAAAGACCTAGGACTGATGCACTACTTCCTAGGCTTGGAGGTCTGGTAGAGGCCAGGCGAGATTTTCCTTTCTCAAGGAAAATATGTCGTGAAGCTGCTGGAGAGATTTGGTATCATGGAGTGTAAGTCTGTGTCGACACTGATGGAACTCAACTTTAAGAAGTTGAGTGGAAATGCTGTTGGGCCCGTGCCAGCAAATCCTATTGAGTATCGACAACTTGTGGGGGCCCTGATGTTCTTAGTGAACTCCCGTTCGGGCGTATGTTTTGCAGTGAACAATTTGAGTCAACATATGGTTGATCCTCATCACATTGACTGGATTGGTGCCAAGATTCTATTGAGATATCTTCGGGGCACAATCAACCATGGGTTGAGATACACTCCCGGGAGTTTGAGACTCCATGGATATATTGATGCCGATTGGGCTGGTAGTGTGGTGGATCGCAAGAGCACATCTAGATGTTGATTCACCTTAGGTTTTGCTTCGATATCTTGGATGAGCAGGAAACAAAAGTCGGTGGATTTGAGCACCACTGAGGCCGAATACATTGCAGCGAGTATGGCCTGTTCTGAAACTGTTTGGTTGCGAAAGCTCTTCAGTGAGCTGTTTGGGCATGTGCTAGATACCTCCATTATCCTTTGTGATAACAAGAGTGGGATTCGTCTTTCTGAGAATCCTGTGTTCCACGATTGATCCAAGCATATTGATATCAGGTACCACTTTATCCGGGACATGGTATAGCGAGGCGCCGTAAGGCTCGGTCATATAGGAACTGATGAGCAGGTCGTGGATATTCTCACGAAGCCCCTGGGGAAGGTTAAGTTCCTAACCTTCCATGAGAAGCTTGGAATCGTGGAAAGACCCTATTCTGAGGGCGCTGATTGAGTTGGACTATGAGCTCTGGGAGCTCGAGGGGGCTTGGGGACAACTTCTTGGAGCTATAAGCACACACGGGGCTAGGCTTGCCGAACCTTGTTGTGCTTCTGCCCCACTGTTATGATATTGAGCTGGTACACCTCTCTTTGATCTGTGCCCTGCATGCATCCTACCCATGGAGTTTCAGACTCATTAGAAGTACCTCTCATTTGGCCAATGAGGTGGGAAATGTGGATAGAGACCAATAGCAAGACCGATGGACGCATCGGAAATTGCCGTACTCTCTATGTCTAGGATGGCACGTGTCCAACACCTTGATCTGGGATCAAGTATGATGAGGTTCTTACCTCTAAACTGACTTTGGGTCAGTAAACTAACTTCGAGTTAGTATGAGACTCTTTTTGAGTCCAAGAGAGGTTTTTACCTCTAAGCTGACTTCGGGTCATCTGAGTGTGATGTCTTTGTGACTCACCTTTTGTTCTATTTGAGAATGAGAGCCAGCAAATCAAGTTACGACAAGATGACGCACGATGTTTGTTTGAAGTATTAATGGATGGCACTTGTGGACAGATGGAGTTCTCCCTAGTTGAGAGGGAGTGTTAATTTTGGGCAAGTAGGTCCAAACTCCATGTTGCACTGCTCATATGACAATCGTCATATTTTTGTTGGATTCCTCTTTCGGAGAGGTGCAAGATTGATCTAAAGATCATCTTGATTGGATGAGTAGAACATATATTTTGAATTTATTTTCCTCATGTGCAAGGTTGGTCAAATTTGTGATGTAGACTCACATGCCTAATAGATGTGTTACACACCCTTACTGATGGATACAAATTGGAGAGACTTGGAGGTCATTTTATCATCAACTCATCACACATTCTCTCATTGTGATCTGATTGGTTTGATTGCCTTTGGAAGACTTTTTCCCCTCACATGTGTGGAGCGAAGTTGCTAATTTCTGCGGATCTGTTTAGGGCTTACTGCTACAGTGTTGACCGTGGTCAACCCTTGGTCGTTTGACCTCCAACTTTTGCCAAAAATCTGATTTTAGGAGGCTGTATTGTTGGGCACTAAAATCGAGGAATTTCGGGCTGTTTGACCAAATCCCTAATTTGCTGCGTTGACTTTTCTGTTGCTACATGCATTGACTTTTCTACATTGACTTTGGGTTGACTAGCATTGACTTGTGATGAGCTGTCTTTGAGGGTTGTGGGTGTGACTCATGAAGGATTGGTTGACCGAGAAAGACTTTGCTCGCTGAAGCATCTTGTTGACTGCCGTAACGCAACAATATCTCATATCTTTGCTAGACAAAAGGAATTGTAAATCTGATCTATTTGGTTTGTCTTCTATTGATCTATTATTGTGTTCCATCAACATTTTACTTTCATGTTTATGTGATTGCTATTTTGTATCGGGCCTAAGAATGCATGAATGATTAATCTCGTTATATGCACTATTTGCATGACCTGGAGAAATAGACTAACATTCCATCAATCTAGTAAAAACTTGGGAATTTAACAAAATAAGCAACTATTATCTTTTTATACTTGTTAGGGGTATTTAGGCTAAATAATATGGGGTTTTATGGCAAAATGGATGCAAGAAAGTAAGATAATGATGGAAAAAAGGATCACCGGTGATGTCAATTTGGGAGACCAACAATGGCAAATGAGGGAGGTAGAGCTCATGCTAGGATTTTTCCCACGCGCTAATCAACGTCCCTGTCATGTTCCTTTTTCTGGTTTCCCTTACAACGTGGTCATGATGGACTTCCAGGGTCGGAGGTAGCGAGGTCATGGGAGCAGGTTTACTCCATCGCTGGGCCTAAGGGCTTCTCGAGGGGTTTCATGGAGTTTTGAGGAGTGTCTTATGGGATCTGATGGCATTCACTTGGCATATTCCATCATCCACACAACTTGCCTTTTGTTTCGTTGAATTCCAACAACTTCTAAAAAACAAGGTTATTATTGGGCCTAACTCAATTAATTACGCTTAAAATGGCATTCTGGGAGGAATACTTGGCACCATGTAATATTCCAAATTAGTAGTCAACTAATTGGAATATTCTTTTTGATGAATTTTTCCTTTTTCCTAAAGTTCAACAAAAATAAAGTATGGTGGGGGGACCCACAAATAAACTATCTAGCTACAGTGCTTTCTAAGTCACTAGAGGCAACTGTGTGGTGTGGTGGGGTCCATGTGACACCCACCGAATGAGAGTAAACGTCTTCACGAGCTGGCGTGGGAGAGAGGGCTGCCTTTGATGGTAGCGCAAAGATAGGTCAGAGGAGGGGCAACGCGGTCTAGGTGGCCCCAAGGGAACATTGGAGGCTCAACTTGGACAAAAGAGGATGAGAGCAACTCATTCCTCATTCATTCATCACCTATTTTCTGTCTGATTGACTGCAGCACGCTTGAGCTGTTTAGACGAGTCTGCAAGTGCTGTTTAACACAGAGATTTCCGAGCAGAGATCTCAACCTCTACCTCAGGGGACTTCGAGTGCCCGCTCAAGACAGGAGTACCATCTGATTGTGGGAGGAGTTTGTAGTAAGACATTCCAGGCATACACAGTCCCTTCAGGACAACGCAGAGGCCATGTTGTAGCTGAGGAGAGGTGTTGGGAAGTAGGGAGGAAGAGAAGATTTCAGTCGGAATTTCGGAGGGGAGGCTAGCCACCCTACCAAGGATTTGGGGCATAATTTCAGAGGCACTTTCCAACATTTCAGCCAGAGAACCGATTCACCCAACAAAGCAACATGCTAAGCCCAAAGGGGCTATTTTCCGGGGTTAGGATTTCTGGAAACTTTTCGCGGGTTTTTGTGGGTCTTGTGAGTAAAGTCTGGGGTTCAAAGCCCAGAATTTTCTGAGCATAGGAGTAGGCCCAACTCGCAGTCCATTTCCAGTCAGCAACAACAGTGCCAGCTCTGGCAACACAAAGAAGGAGCCACACAGAGCAACAAATCAACAATGTTTCTGTTCGGGTTTGAGCAGTGTCTTAGCCTGTCTTGTGCAGGTCCAGGTGCCATCTTTCCGAGCACCTTATTGCACTCTTTCCCACAGAAATATTAATAAAATGACTCAGATGTTTTTGGCTCCATTCATTGTGTTTTAATAGCATTTCCTGTTTTGCTGTAGTTTTTAGTCTTGTGTGCTTTGTATTGCTGTTTGTTCCCAATTTGGGATATTACACACCACACCTTAGTGTAATAGCTCGTTGGAACCGGAACGAGAAGATCTATAGGATGAGATGGTGAGAAGTGACTTTCAGTGGCTTGAGGAGGAATGGTGGCCGATTTACCATTTTCCCGAATTACTTTTTGGTTGGTAACACCCCCCACCACACATTCAACATAAGAGGACCATGTAGAATGTCCCCTTATAACATCAATAGTATAACAACACTATACATTGTCACTAGGATGCTCCAAGAAGAAGATAACACATGAAATAGAAAGCATCCATATGTTAAGAGAGTAATCCATCAAGCATATGGGCATGCAAGTGGATCAAAACCGTGAGATGACCATCAAACATGGCCATCCACCAAGAAGAGAAGTGAAACTCCTCCACCAAGATATCCCCATCAAATGGTCAAATGCCAAAAGAAGAGGCTCCATGAAGGTGTATCTCCCCCATGTCCATCAAAAGCTCCAAGAAACCAACACCAAAATCCATCAATGTGATGAAACTCACAATGTGGAATCTCATGCAATATGAGGCGTGACATTCCCCATTCCTAATTTTCCAGAAACTACATCTTTGGATGAGGCCTTTGCTACATTGTATACTATGCTAGATTGGTTAACATCTTGGAAAAGTATGTATTTTCATCAAATTATCCCAATCTGTATTTTGAGCATACATGCTTTTCCAATAGTTGGCCCTAAGCGAGTTCTTGCTATTACATCACCACTAGAATAGTTTTTCTGCCAAATCTTTGTTGAAGAGACCCAACTTCCTCATATTGAGGTCTCCTTGAGCTTTTGGTTTGTAATTAGTTTTCCAATCAATCATAGGTCATTTTTTCTCCTTTCTCTGTTCCTGACACACCATAATAAGTATAGTTCCTTCAAGACTCTCGATGGAGCTTCTAAGGCCAAGAGAAGATGGGTTGGGATCACTTATAATACAAGTTTGATTAAAGTGAATCTAATTGCAAGTGACAATCTATTCAATGCTCAATTGTCCAATCTCAAATTTATTTTGGTTACTACTTCCTCCTACATTGCTTATGCCCTTGACCCATGTGTAATAGGTATTCCCAGGTATTACATTGGTAATGAGGACATGTTGAAGCTTAACAGTCTGCTGATGTGAACCCAGAATCTTTGTGGGGTATTAAAGAAGAAGATCTGTGATGTTTCCTTGCTACTTATTTCTCTTCATTTCCCTTCTGCTTCAGCTTGACAACTTTCACAACAATTGCCTCCCCTTCTAGGAGTGTGTCATCTACAAATTGTAGATGAGAAATATTCTCTCCTTGTTCTGACAAAGTGATCCGTTTGATATGTCTTTGTGGCATGGCCAAAGGCACTGTCTTCTCGACTCTTCCTTATGACTTGCCACCTGCAATGTCTTAGTCTTTCTGTATCCTTGGTGTTTAAAATGTATTTATTCCTTACGTGACTCATGGATTTTGAACTTGCCACCTTTGTTATTATTATTTTCTTTTGTTTTGATTACATAAATTCCACATTATATTTCTTTTTGGTTTTGTTTAGTGAATATAATGTTTTATAATATGTTCATTGTTTTATTCATAGTTTTAATAATTCACTTTATTAAATATTTAAATAAGTTGTTTTATTTACTTATTTAAATTATAAATCAAATAACTTGAATTCATATTTTATTATTTTCTTTACTCATATATATATAGCTAGATACGTATACGGGCAGTATGTATCAAAGTTCTCACTTGATATATTTATTATATCAAGGTAAGTTAGGGATTTATTTTGATAATTGATTTATTAACCTACTTAGCTATTTTTCAATATTAGTAGGTATGTATACTAGTGCAGTGCATGCCATGTACGCATATGCATGCCATGTACGCATATGTAGCTATCATATGCATACACTGTATACATGCTAATACCCTTTTGCCTATAAATCGAAATGGGTCATTACAACTCATTAAGCAAAAGAACTTACTTGTTGAAGGTTCCACATGGGAGGATGAGTATTGTATACAAAAACATCCATAACTACTAAAGTGTTGAGGACAACAATTTGTTGAAGGAGAGGGGCATGTTAGGTCCCTATAATACTAGTGTAGCCTCTAGATTATTATTGTTTTACCCCATAGAAGCCCACTATTGTTATTGTTGTGCCCTTACATTATTATTTTTATGTAGGCCCTAATTATATTTTTACCCTTTAGACTCCTATATATATCAAGTAGGTCTTGTCATTTGAATTATCCAAGAATTGTTCATTTATTTGATGTAAAGGAGGTTTCCCCCTCGAAGTGGCTTATTATCTAGTCGTTGATCTATATTTTCTTATGTTTCTGCTTTATTTTGATCTGGATACATAACAATTTTGTTTATCTCTATTGATGGTTGCTTTTCCTTGACTTGTAGTTGATGTGATCTATTGAATTAAATAAAATATTGACTCCACTAATTTTTTCTCTCTTGATGAAGTTTACATGATATTGATCATAGTGTTTTTACCATTGCATATAAGATCTAAATTCTTGTTTTTGTGGTTCTAGAGAAACATGTGGACAAATATTGGAGAATATGAGATTATTTCCTTATTTCTATAGATTCATTAAAAATCATTTTTAGTCATTTTGCAGTGTATTTACAAGTAACAAGTCTCATTATTATTTTACCTAACAGGAGGAAGATTGAATATGGTGGATTCATCAGCTAATAGCCCAAGGCGCATGCTTTCTTTATCTAGGGAAAGAGCATTTGTATCCATATTGGATGATGAAAAAGAAGGTAGATTTGCTTTATCAAACAAACAAGGTGCAAAGCTTTTGGAAGTGTATGGATTTGTGGGCTCTATCTCGACCATTGTGGCTGCAGGTGAACCAACTTGCTTGGAAATACTTCTTAAGAGGATTTATGAGTCACTCATTTAATCACAATTCATAGTTCATTAGTTGAACATTTTAAAATAAAAATAACACCCATCACAAATGAATTGTTTTTATATTAAAAACTCTTACATAGATACTTTATTATTTAGTTTCATATGCATATAGGATAGAAGAGTAAGATAGCGCCATTGAATGCTTCTTGTGAATAAATTTATATCTATGTTTTACATGAGAGATAGATTATGTTGATTATTTGGCCCTTGAGAGACCACCTTGGGCCAACATGGATGTTCTCTAGTGAATACTACACTACTTTTTTCCAAATGGGCAAGGAAAACTATTTGCATAAACAATTCTGACATTTGGCAACATCCTTCAATACAAAGACAACAACTTAGTGCAAGTTGATGAAAATTAATAGCTCATTCATCCCTACAAATAATTTACTATGTAATGTTTTAGAAATTTTAAATAGAACATATTTCTTATAGATTGTCTTAACTTTTTGCTAGTGTTGCATCTCAATACCACTATAATTTCTCCCCTACATGGAGATACAAAAATTGTGTAACAAGGATTGTTAGCCACAGACAATGGATGAATTAAATTTTTTTTTTCGTTATGACTAGAGGAATCGACAATTGGGCTTGTTTTGTACTTGCATGACATGGGGTCGATTCCAATTGTTGAATTTGTAACTATGGTTGGTCTTCATAATGTATATTTGGCCACTTGATGTACTTTTATTGATTATTGTAATGTATATTTTAAATGCTAGACTCAAAAGAAAATTTATTTGGCATCAAAGTCCCATTGCGACTTTTAAAAGAAGAAAAATTGTTTTTTTTAAATTGTAATTTTTTCCTCCAAAAGTTGTCAAGTCGGCCTCCCTCCAAGTCAAGTCGGCCCGGGGAAAAGGACACACCCATTCGACCCAGCAGATTGTTGTAATTGTAGCTACGGTCAGTCTTCATAAAATTATTTATTGTCATTAGCATGTTCTCCATATTTTTGTTTTGGTAAAAAATGTAGTTTTGTAAAGAAGAAAAATATTATTTTATTTGTAATTACAAGTGGCTCCACATGTGCTAAGTCAACCTTTCTAGATGGTCAAATCGGCTTGCCTAGAAACTCAGTCATTCAGATCAGATCAGCCCTTTTAGATGGTCAAGTCAGTTTGCCTAGAAAGGCGTTTATTCTGATCTCATGATGGCTATATAAAGAGCTCCATTCATCCTCTTTGAAATGTAATTTGATCACACATACATTAGTCATCTATTCTCCTATGTGAAGGTATTCAAAGAAGGGTTCAAGGGATAGATCTAGCAAAGAAGGATCTCTTCTATCTTTCATTGAGATCTGTATTGATTCGTTGCTCCTATGGATCAACTCTGAGATCTGTTACACTTTTCAGTGGTCCGATATTTGCTCATTATTCTTGTGATCTGAAGTCTGGTGGTTTGAGATCTGCTTCTTATTCTTGTGATCTGAAATCTGGTACTGGAATGAGACCTAGTAGGATACTGCAAGCATTATTTTAGTGGTTCAAAATCTCTTGAAGATCTGCTTGTCAAGATCTAACGCAGATCTGTGTCTAGTTTGAGATTTGAACTACTCCAAGATTGTGATTTGGTCCGTGTTTTGTGCTTCCACAGATCTGTATCTGATCTGAAGTTCGAGCCTCGGAAGGGAAGAGATTCAAGCTGTCTCTGTCGTATGATATTAATCTTGTTGGGGATCTTGTTGGACTACTTGTTGACATTTGCATTGGAGACTTAACACTTGTGGAAGCCATCTTGTGGTCAGTATTATCTATGTCTTGATGTCTTGTTGAAGGAACTCTATAAGAAAAAACTTGATTGGGTTTTCCCCCCTGTGGGGTTGTTTCTCTATCCTCTGACCTAAACACTGGTGTCTCTTGTTATTGTGCACTGTGATCTCTACTTTCTTTCCATTGCTATCAGTTGAATTTCTGAAGTGTAATTATTTGATGATGAAGAAGAATTAATATAAGCTCTAATAATTCACAAATTATTATCAATAGTTCAGAAATAGTACTTGTAGACGCTGTACTTTGTTTTTCAACATGGATCACTATATAAATGCAACTCGGCCTCATTCCTCCTCCACCAATTTGCACATCCTCAAGAAGAAATTTTCTGGGCATCTCAATGAAGATCAAGAAGGAAAAGGAGGACGAAAAAGAAGACGAATTACATCTCTTTCTCTCTCTTTCAAGCTCACATGTGGATATATTCTCTCTCTTCTGGTTCGCAGTTTTCTGGGTAGTTCTGTTGCAGGGGGCTAAAATTCTGGGTAACTGCAGGGGCCGAAATTCTAGGGTAGCTGGCAGTTGCAGGAGGGAGGAAATTCTGGGTCAGATCAGGCAGAGCAAAATTCTGGATTAGATTGGGAGGCCTGGGTTGGAGGGGTTCACCAAGTTTGACCAAAGGTCTAGGCGTGTCTCTTGTTGAACAAAAGAACTTCTCTATTGAAAAGGTGGTTGGGTTTTTACCCTTGGTGGGTTTTCCTAGGGTAAATCTTGTCTTCTCTTTGTGCATTGTGATCTCTACTGTCCTACTGTTCTTGTATGGTTGAATTTCTAAGTTATAATTGATGAATGATATATTGGAATAATTTAAAAGAAAATCAACATCAAAAGTAATTTTTAGTATTTCAGAAATATTGTGCTAGTCTATATTGCACTTAGAAAATCAACACTAACCATTACCACTATAACCTCTAGGTGCATATGTGCACCCCTTTTGAAGGCATAGGTAATTCGAAAGTTTTGAACATCAACTCTCTTGGTACATGACACTTCACTATCACAAGGATCGCCAAATGATGTGTTGCTCGGTGGTTGGGTGACTTAAAATTGTCTCCTCTCAAATTTTTAATTTGCTAGTCCATGCTCAAATGATGTGTTGCCCGGTGGTTGGGTGACATGTTCTCCCCCTATATTCAACCATTAAGCACTAAAGTGGCGATAATCATTCTTCATCTTCTTATTGATGCTGGTTAATCACCTTTTGACATAAAGGAGTTACATGCAAAGTTTGAAAAATAATATTGTGACCCATATTATTTTGTTTATGCCTTGATTTTAATTTAATTTGGTTTTGTTTTGGCTTTTATTAGATCCCCACTTGTGTTGATGATTGATTCTTAATTATTTGTTTCTAATCATGTATCTATTGTTGATTAACTTATATATTCTAGTTGGGATGGGAATCACAGATCTCTCATGGGGTGAACAAGGACGTACACAATTCATTTTGCATTCCAACAGATAAAGTGGTTATGGACAACGTTGCACGAAGCGGGGACGTTTTTTGGAAGCGGGGACGCGGAAGCGTCATTTCCAAAAAATCTAGGAAGCGAAGCGTCTCGGAAGCGTCTACTATATATATATATATTTATTTTTATTTTTTTGCATTTATATTAAAAAAATATCCAAAATACCAAATTAATTGTAGAAGATATGGAAGCATGCATATTTGTACATAAATCAAGATATGACATCCATTGTACATTAATGATTAATTATTTGAGCATCAACCATTTAGAATAGATGCATCAACCATCTATAATCTAGATTCTTCTCCTCTTATCTAGCCTTTGCCTCTACCTCGATTATCTAGGGACATTAGTCAAAATTGCCCAATTTTGATCAAACCCTAATGCAAGCCTTAAAATATGGTAGAAAGAACTTAACATGCTTGATCGATTATTTTGACTTGATTGAAATGTAATTTTTTACTAACGACATGACAAAGGAGTTCAACAATTAACACCACCAACACTAGGGTACATATAGGGCTTGGTGCTCTTGATTAAATGCTAATCACATACCCTCATACATGATATAATCTAATGACATGCCACCATACCACTGATCCTGAATTCCTGAAAACTGTTAAGTCTGTTGAATTTTGAAGAGGATATGAAATTCTATTTTCTCCATATGAAGTCCGATCAGGCTGGAACCACTCTCAAACATCCTGAGTCATTTCATGGTAATGTTAAAAATTTAAGTAAAAGGATGAAAATCTAAGAATTTAACATTACCATGAGGGAGCATCTAAGAAATATCTAAGGAGGTAAAAGAGAGCTTATATTTTTTTCCTCCTATCCCTAACTCAGCACTAACTCACCTACTAACCCAACCAAAGACAAAAATTAAAAAAAAAAAATCAAAAAAATCATTTTTCTGACCTACATTAGTCGGATCCGTACGACACTGTACGGAACCGTTCGCGATCCGTACGGATCCGTCCCGGAATCGCGGCGGTTCCGTACAGCGATCCGACGTACGATCCGTGGATCCACTGTACAGAATCGCGGATCCGGGCGTACGGATTCGAAAAACCAGGAATCGCAAATTTTTTTGGGATCCGCGTTTCCGAAAATCGGATCCGCGGTTCTGGGTACGGATCCCGTACGGTTCCATACGAGACGCGGTTCGGGCCTTGGAGCCGGGGGGGGGGACGTTTCCTGCAACATTGGTTATGGATGACTTTTTGTTGTTGGGAACACTCAATAATAGTCAATTTTGACTCAATCCATACAACGTTTAATTTCCTTTGGCATTTGAGTTAGGTTGTGGATGTTATCCTAATTGAATTTTTTTAGATCTTGGAAATTTTACTTTTCATTCTTCTATGATTTGGCAATGGCGTATTTCTTCATATGTGCACGCTAACAACATTGTAAAGGAATTCACATACAAGGACATAAGCTAGGAGACAGGCAAGCACAAGAGAAGAATTGTTGTAATTGTACACATGTTGTCCACTTATTTGTATTAACTAGATATAGGAGTACAAAAGTGGGAGAGAGACTAAGCTTGACCAAATCTTCAATAAAATACAATAAAGTGGACGAGTCATCGATTTGGACCAAGTAAGGTGAAAAGTTTTGATAAATCTAGGGTAGCTAGAATAGGTGTGATTTCTCTAAACTTGATAACTGCTTATGATGTTCTTTTACTTTAACTTGATGTACTTATAATTTGCTGCGTCTTATCTTGATTATTATGGTGTTTTTATCATCAGACGACTACCAAAAACATGAAGATCAATAGAACAAATGGACACAAGATGTAGGCTGCTAGCCAGTGCCAAAACCTCTCCTATAGAGGAAAACCTACAATGAATTCTTCTCTTATAGAATCTTCAAATGACGAATTCCAAGACCTCTAAACCAACACTAATACCCTTCCAAGACCAAGTCTGACTTTCTTGATGATGTGCTTTCTTTGTCCAAGTCAAACCCAGTCAAATCTCTTCCAGCTGCACAATTTCGACCTCTAGCTACAAAATTTCAGTCCTCTAACTTCAATTCTTCAACTTGTCCTACAACTTCGATTTCCTGTAATTATATGTGAATTCCTGTAACGTTGAATTCCTGCAATCATATGCGAATAACTATAATTGCGAATTCTTGCAATCACACTCAAATTCCTGTAATCACACCTGAATTCCTGTAGTCCCAGATTCCTGTAATCACACTTGGATTCTTGTAGTAGCGAATTCCTATAATCACATTCAAATCCCTATAGTCCCAGATTCCTGTAGTCACATCCGAATTCCTGTAGTCGAACTTGAATATCTTTTTTTTCTTTTCCAAATGAAGTTGAATCGTTGCCTTTATATAGTAGATTCTAACCCTCAATTAGGCCGACTTGGTCTTGGAGGGTATTTTGACACTTACAAATACAAAAATAATTCTTTTTACAAGTTACAATGTGCCCGATGGGGTCTTTTTTTATATGACAATGACTCTTTTGACTTCTTGACCCTAGGACAAACCTTAGAAGCACTCAATGGGTGCCTAACCTCTACATAAAATGACCTTGAGCATGAAACCCATGCTAAAAATAACATTAATAATTTTTCTTTCATTTTACAATATACAAGAATCGAAAGTACATTTCATATTTATGAAGACCGAACCTAGTTACACATTTTTCAACACCTCCTCTTAACTACGGAGGTATTCATAAATGGTACACAAACATTCTCAAACTGAAGAGATCTCATAAGAAGAGTCGAATTGTTAATCCATCTCATATGCTACTTGCTTAGCTTATGCCAGAGCATCTTATCATACCAGCCAACATTGTTACATAGCAAGGCCTTGATTAACAACTCTATCTCTCCACAAGATCAAAGCACAATGCTGGCGAGACCAATGACTAGCAGACAACATCATCATTGTCTCTCAAGGCACATACCCCACCCGAGTGTTCATAGGGTATGTCCTTTTAGGACAATTCCTATCTTGCAATAACACATCGTCAAGAAATTTCCTCTTTGACTACTCTTATCTTGGATGCCCTACCTCGTCCTCAAAGAGTATTGGAATCGATCTTAGATGCTTACCCAATCCTCCATTATTTCTTCACAATACGAAGACAAGAATGATGTGTCTATCTCTCCTCATGGCCTTCACTAAGAATTACGACTGTTAGTCTTGGTCTAGTGCATGACTCATGAAGTAGAGAACCATATTTTTCACTCCCTCTTAACCAGGGAGGACCAACCCATTCCTATAAAAGGACTGTACCCAACCTCCCTCTTATCCAGGGACTTGTCCAAGCTCCCTCTCAACTAGGGACTTGTTTCCAACAACAAATCTTTGGTGGATATCATGATACTATCATATGCTTGTAGGGCTCCTCCTTTCGATGTCATGAATTTCATCTTGATCATTATGGAGCCTTCTTTTTTGTTAGGGCCTCGACCATCCATCACTTTCCTTCAACAAATCATAGGGTTGAACAATCAGTCTTGTCATCCTTTTCATCAGAAAGTGATCTTCTAGTCCACATCTGGCTTTCCTTCATACAACTACCTCTTCCAAGTCATGTTTCCTTCAGGATCTTCCATCCAACCACATGAGTGCTAGTTTGTGTTAAAATTATGCAACTGCGGTCAAATTACACTTTGGACAACTCATATGATGAAGATAATAATTGCATTAGATTCCTCTTTTCGAGAGGACCAAAATCAACCTATAGATCACCCCAATCGATTAAGTGGAAGTTAAATTTTGAATTATTTCATTTATTGCAGTGAAATGGAATGGGTCGGCCTAAGCACATGTGGAATTAGTCAAGTCGGCCTCATCCCCAAGCGGACCCTCATGAAAGACTATAAATAGAAGCGACCTCAAGCTCATTCTCACACATTGCTCAAGCAATCTCCTATTTGCATTCTTTGTCTTGGTTTGTCTATTTTGTTTTGGCTCGCATAGGTTCGACTAAAGAGTTCACGTAGGGTTCAAAATATGATGCGAGAGGCTTGCTCTGATCTAGGGTTTTTTGGATCATAGTCGCGAGCATAGGGTGTACTGCCCGCGGCTAGGGTGTCATAGCCGTAGACACAGTGAATCAAGGTAGCGGTTAGGGCTTTAGGGAATGGTTGGGCTGATCACAGCCATAGTCACAGGCACAAGGTATTCTGCGCTAGGGTGCCATAGCCACTGTCAAAAAGTTTCAAGGGTGCAGCTAAGGGACTTTTAAGCAGATTTGGGCTAGATCGACTTCAATTGCTCGCACAGTGTTTCCTGATATCGTCCGCACAGTCACAGATGCTCGAAGTCAATTTTTGGTAGCATCCTGGACTCCTAGATTCAAATCTAGGATTTGACAATTGATTTCAGTTGGCTTCAATGATCTGTTGGATCCGTGTTTCTTACTATTGTAGATCTACAAATCTGTAGATCTGTTTTGTATATTTCCGCTGCAGATCAAGCCCTCAAAGATGAATCTACAATTCTCCAAAGTTTCCACCCAGTGACAAGAGTGTTCAACAGTATGCTACAGGGAGTGACAGTGCATTACAGTTCTCAGAATCAAGATTCTTCATTAGAAGTATGATTAAGGTTATATTATGTATGTGCTTGTTGTTTTATTGCATTATGAAGATATGGATCAATGGATCATTGTACTCTTGTTTGCTGAATCATTTGATGATGATCTAAGAAGAAGAATTTGCAAGGGTTTTCCCCATAGTGGGTTTTGCCCTAGTCTCGAACCAATCCTGGTGTCTATGTGTGTGCATGATTGTCTTCCTTTATTCCTTTATGTTCCGCTGCATAGATGATGATGATGTTATTGTTCTTTCTACATAGTTGCATATGCTGATGGTTAATAGTGTAAATATGAATAATGATATAATGATATGGGTTGAACTTAATGTGTTTATGAAGAAATGCAACTATCAAAGCAAAGATCAATGTAGCCCTATGAAAAATCAACATTGAATCAAAGTTGGCTGAATAAAAGCCATGGAGATCACCCCCATGGAGACACTTTTGATGGAAGCAAGAAGAGGATGGTGGAGACCTAAAAGAATTCTAGGGTATGTAGAAAACCCTAGGTAGTTAGTGCATAAAGATTTGATGTAGGAAACACTAGCATGGTCTATGTGAAGATGCTCAAGCACTCGGGATTGATTTGATGAAGCCCTCAATGAGATAGTGCCTAGTAGACTTGGTTGTTGATAAAGTTGATTGTAGGCAACACTGGTATGTGGTCTATGGATGGCTCTTGAAGGTTGGTTCAAGAGGGCGAGGATCATCTCTCATTGAAGATAAGTATGCCTTGAATTATCACTTTACTCTTGTTGAAACTTATGGATCTGATTATGATTATTATTGCTTATACTTCTTGCATGTATATTTTGAGTACCTAAATGTTTCTAACCTTCTTGATGAGATGTGATAAGTGGATCCCTCTTGAGGATCATTTGAGATGCAAGAGAGAAAAACGAGATCTGGAAAAGGTAAAGAGGCACTTGATGAAAAGGTGACAAGCACTACAAGTTGCCTATGTGAATGTGCACAGGTATTTGAATACTACAAGGTAGGCATGGTATATTGTTTGAATATTATAACATTGGATGGATAGGTATGCCCTATGGTATGTTGAGAATGTCTCCTTCACAAATGGCTCATGCATGCATATGAAAGTGATTTGGATTTATGTTTCCTATGATGAAATGGTGCACCTTTGAAAGCTACTTATTGTTGATCTTAGACATAATGGTATACTTGATGTATGTCTAACATCTATCTCTTGGATACTTTGAAGAAGGCTAGCACCTTGACTCTAGTAGATGATACTATTAATGATGGATTTCACATAGAAGGATATCTCATTAATTCCTTTACATGATATTATTGATAATGCTTGTGATAAACATGATGAAAGCTCATGGAAAGAGAGATTGACACTCTTTTGGTAAAGATTTATTAAATAACCTAACTTGATCCTATTGATCATGATAAGCATGGTATTGATAACCATGATGATAGAGGTATAACTATGAGATTGATATTCTAGATCTCCTACTACTTGTGGTCATGGCACATGGTGAAATTAAATGCCCCAACTCGATATATTATTATTGTGTTCATAAGATATGGTGTCACATCTGCTTGCTGCCCTGATCTTTCAAGTCTAGCCCTTGATGAAAGATTGATGACATGATGTTGATGATCATGATAGATATGTGTTTATGATCTAACAGATCTGCTGTTGCATGACTCTAGTAAAGACAGGTTGATGACATGAATGAAGATGGAATTATATGTTCTATTATGATTTATGGGTATCTGACATTGTTGATCTACAACAGAGGTCTGAGCCTCACTCACACCAAGGAAGGCCCATAGGTGTGACTATGCCTGATAGACACAAAAGTGAACTTTTGTACACGAAAACAGTCTGTACTCTGAATCAAGGGATCTCTGATATGTCTTGCCATTGTAAATTGATTTTTGAAGTTGCTGGGTTAAAATTGCCGATCACAGAAAATGAAGGATTGAGCATGAAATCAGATGGTCACCTGGAAGATGTCAGTTCTACAGATGTGTTGCAGATATCAGTAAGATTTGTCTGCAGGAAAAGTTCATATGTTTGAACCGAACTTGTGTTTGTAGGCGATCGAGACATTCATATTAATATGTCAAAATGTTTGAAGTTTGTGCTCAAAAAGTTTGACATGATTTGACTAATTGATATAGATGAGTTGTGTTTGGTGCTTTGACATGATGCTTAGCAATGACTTAGAACTTTGAATTGATGATTGAGACATATCCTTGGATTATAGATCTTGCTATGATAACAATTTGGATTTGACCTGATGACTAATGATCTAATCTGATGTTTGTTGATTTTCCTTGATGTCAATGCTATGTGGGCATAGTGACCTTCAGTGACTTATGTGAGTATTCAGAAAAATGGTTTTGTATTGGCCTCCTTGTTCCTAGCACAATGGTTGAAGTATCGATAATTGTGATTCTGTATGAAGATGGAACCTGTACGACTCATACATGGTGGATGCATTTGCGCCTAGTGACATAAATGGCTTGTAATGGCATGATAAATGACAAACTTGTTGGCTTGATAGTAAATGAAGTCAAGACTTGATATGAGCTCTACCTGTCACCTGGTTGAAAGAATTGATTCTATGATATCAATGTATTTGATATTAGTTTTGGTCTGGCTTCTAAACTATGATGAGTTGACTTTGTTGATACAACATTGATTTATGTAAGGCTGAGTATGTTGGCTTGGTAAGACATTATGCTTACAGAGAGTGTTGCGTGATGCAGAGTCCTCGATTCAAATTTGTCCATATTGCCAGTTATTTGACGAAGATAGGACATTGAGTTCCAAGGTATGGCCTTGATTTTGATTATGACTTTGGTTTTACATACTGATGTTCTACCCTTGACAGGTGATGAGCCTCTAACGAACTAAGTAAGAGGGAGATTGCTTCTAAAGCTCGAAATAATGTACCATGGCATGATGAATCGATTTTTGAAATTTGGGAAAGGAATCCTATATTGCAAAGCTATTGAAAAGTGTCTTTGTGGAATGGAAATGTAAATCCTTGGACACTTTGATTTAAAGTTCAAATGTTGTTGAAATTGACCTGGAATTTGACAGTTGATTGAAGCATTGATGTTCCATTTTGAACATCCATCTGTATATGATGTGTATAGAACTTGAATTGAGTCATTCTTTCACATAGAGTTGCCACCAAACATCCTTTGAAATATTGGCATAAAAACGTTCTACTTTTAAAGGGTAAGATATTTCTCCTATGATATGTTTTTGCATGAATGTACTGATGATGTTTGGGATTATTATTGATGAGCATATTTGGATGCTGCCTTAATATGAGATCTGCCATGATATCTTGAATGAAAGGTCCATAGCACGATCGAGGTTGGATACGATATTGCTAGCATGGCTAGCTGCGAGGCATGATGTAGAAGCTCCTTAGAATGTTGTTTGAGCATGATTTGGATAAGACATGGAAACATTGTGATGACAAAAAATCTGATAATCCCATATATTTTCGCCATACATTGAGACAGTGCAGCTGTTCGAGACAAGCTTAGGCTTTGTGATTGACACCTCCTTGAGAGGGAGGATGATTATGGTATCCATTTGTGATTTTATATGATTATTTATGTTCTAACATAATATTTGATATGATGTTCTGTATGAACAAGAATCAATTGTTATTGAGACAAGTAGATACCAGATTTGAGTATGCTGAGAGCAGCACTGATCGAGGACACTGAGCCAACTCTTCCTCCCCGACTGAGCTCCCAAGGGTGAGGAATTGAGATAGAGGGCTCCTGGGGTTAGGGGAACTCTGGACAATAGGGTTTGACCCTTATCTGTTACCCATAGGTTAGAGATGCTGCTCCCCTATCTTCATAGGGTCGGAGAATGTTGCTCCTCTGTTTGGTATTTGTAGAGTATACCCCAGTTGGCATCATACCCACAAGCAGGACTTGTTGGGAATACTGCTCCTTGTTTGGCCAACGGGTTGAGAGTGTACTTGGGTTGTACAACCCAAGTTGATTATGATGCAGGTGTTCTACCACATGACTATTCAGGATCATCAATGGGAAGATCAGTAGGCAATAGGATGGGTTAAGATAACCCTATGCAGTTCCAGGTTGAGATTGAGCTCTTCGATGTAATTCCATGGTCGAGTTGGGCTCCTTTGCATGTTTGGATATCCTATTGCTTGATATGGGGTTGTAGATGTATAACTCCCCCATGAGATTCTAGGTTGAGATATGCTCCCTGATACGGTTACAGGTCGAGATGTGCTCCTTGATGATATGCTCTCCTGTGATGATTGATGATGATATTTCGGGTAGTAGCCCGCTGGCAGAGATTCCGAATGGTAGCCTGATGGATGAAGGGTGGTAGACTAAGCTCCCCTCCGATGAAAAATTCTTCTTCTTCTAGATCCGAGAATGTTCAACATATGAGCAAAAACAATCAAGAGATAAGTAGGAATAAGCATGAGAAGTACATTCATGATTTGTAATAATGAAGGATCTGTTGTCGCATAGATTGTCTAGGCACCGCGACAACGGCTTAGATCGGGGGTTGTCACCCTGATCCCCAATCTCTCTAAGGACAAGAAATCTACAATGGTCTCATTACTGACATCACAGTCCCCTCAGAAGAAGAGAAAGAAGCAGAAAAGAAGAAGTAAGCGGTTTGATTCGTCTGATGGCCGAGAGCAGCTTGACATTCAGATAAGACAAAATCCTACAATTAGCAAGATTGGACATGGCACATCTGAAAAGCAGCCTACAGACTTGCTTGAAAGCAGACAAATGCTCAGCATGCACTATATTGAGCACATCTGATGCCACAGGGCATCCTTAGTATTGTATCTCTAACCCTATACTTGTCCTTTCAGCATTTCATTTCGTAGTTAGATTAGATTTACTTTTCATGTCAAATAGAATAATAAATGTTAGAAGAGCTTCTATTTTTCACGTGCTTAATGTTATATGATGATATTTGGATGGACGCTACTTATGTAATCTTGTGTGTTGCTTGGATACAGATTCTGGATTCTCACATTCCTTCGATGAAGCAACGTGTCCCCAAGTAGAGTTAGATGTTGACCACACTTTGTCAACGACCCCATAGCAGTACACCCCCATTTTTTCAAATGGGATTCATCATGTTCGACGTGGTCGCGCCATTCAGATTCCATCATCAGTTGACAGTTTTATAAACAATGTAAACCCATTCTGCATGTTTATGATGTAAATGATCTAAGTAAGACCGTCATGTATGTAACAACCTAGGTAAGCCTAGTATGTTGGTGACAATTTCTATCCTAGGAGGTTTTTTGTCTCACTGATTTACTGGTGTTTTTCGACACAAGTGATCGGCAGAGTTTTCCCCTCCAGCTTCACCCCAAAGCTAGGATGGATTTTGTCATCAAGATGCTAAGTGAGTCCTAGTGTTTTCTATCGAGTCTTTGTAAAAGTAGTTTGGGAATAATCCTAGCTAGTTGGCTAGATTATTTTATTACAAGCTGCTTGGTCTACTAGATCATGTTTTTGAGTCGCAGAATTGGGTATCTATTTGAGGGTCTATATGAACGGGTATTCCCTCTTCATGTGTTTAAATGTATTTATCTTATGTAAAGAGGGTTGAAAAGAATAATTAAATCCCCTCAGTTAATTAATTAAATTTTCTGGCCAAATTAATTAAAAAATCTTAAGCCAAAAATTTAATTAATTTTAGGTCCTAGGTGAGTATAAAATCCTTCAAAGGCAAAATTCGTTGGTTCTTAAAAAATGAATTTTTAAAGGCCCCAGGCCAAGGGAATATTGAGAATTTTAAGAAGTTTTGGACCCTTGGGCCTAGTTGGTTAAGTCAAAGTCAAAATTTTGAGGTAATTAATTCAAAAATAATATTTTTGAGTTAATTAAAATGAAATTAAATGATAAATTCGTTTTTCCTCAAAATTATAATTTCGATGGCCCAGATTAAAAGATGGTCAAATCTTTTCGACAGTCGAGATTATTTTGACATGGATCAACCGAACTAGCCGTTGGAGATTTTGTCTTATAAATTAGAGGTCTTGATGTGACATTTGCATCCGATCTTTGGATCGTGCACTTGTTCTTGGAAGCTCTTGTGATTCCTTTTGATGAATAAAGCATAAAGATTTTGGGGTTACAAACTTTGGTGTTCCTTTTCCAGATCTATGTGGTGATTCATTTCTAAACTCTGCTACTTTGTTTGACATTTTTATGGTTGATGGCCTTCATGGATTAATTTGCATACAGGTATGTTGTGCAGTTTTCTGGGTTCATAAAATGATATTTTTGATTTGACAGAAAGACTAGTTATCTATTTTTCTGAAGGATCTCATGTTTATTTTCTTAAATCTCTATCAATCTAAAGTTCAGATCTAAGTGTGCAGGGAATCGTTTATTTTAATATTTGAGTGTCCGGGTAAGTCTTCAGTTGGACTAGCCGACTCTCAGATTTTGTAAATCTGAAAAAGCCCATTGTTTTCTAATTCTCAAAGCTATCTTACGAAATTGTGTTTTTACAGGGTCTTCTAGGGCTTGTGCCTCTTTTTAAAAAAAATTATTTTCAAAATTGTGCTGAAATGGGTTTAAATTTGGCCAGGAGGGCCTCAAAATCTGTAAATTAGCATTGTAAATTTGTATTTATTTTAGGATTTCAGGGTTTATTTCTGTATAGCTTCGGATCTGATTTGGTTTTGTGTAGATTTGCAGGGGAATTCTCGATTTTTTTTTATCTGAGCCAGATCTAACCCTCGGAGGGCCAGATCTGATCTCAGTTTCGCTTCGCTGGCAGATCTGAGTGCAAAACGGAAGACTTCAAGTTCAACATTCTGAAAATCTGAGTTTGACGGAAATTTTTTTAAGCTTGCTGGAAGTTTTAAATGTGTACTGGGTTTGTTTTTATCACTGCCTCTGTCTGCCGCCCCTTCTCCACGCTGTCCCTGTCAACCATTTTTTTCGCGTTCATTTGCTCTACGCTGCTCCCATTCATCTCTGCATCTGCCCCTCATTCATTCCATCACAGTTTTTTCCCTTTATGTCAACCCTTCTCCCCTGCCGTCGACGTTCTGCTCCCTCATTCAACATATCCCTACCACTGCCCTGTTCAACGCTATTCATCCTTTTCCTCTGCCCCTGCCATCCTCACGTGCTCCTTGTCTTCACGTCCTTCTCCCACGTCGTGCCTCCCTCTTCCGCCGTCTAACCTGCAAATAAAACAATGCATACCATAAACTTATAAACCTCACGTATGTGCGTTGATTTTTATTTATCGGATTCATTTTTGTGTTAGGTAGGGTTAGTGCTACGTTTTAAAATAAATTTCAATTTTTGTTGTTTTAGCTTTAATTTAGTTATTCGTAGTTTTAGATTTTATTTTTTGTTAGATTTTAGTTCTTTTTAGATTTAGTTTTACAGTTTCATTATTTTTTAGACTTCCGTTCAGAGGTTTTTTTTTTATAGATTTTATTTAGTTTAGTGTTAGTTTTAAATTAGATTCGATTTTTCTTTAGTTTTTAGTTTTAATTTTTAGTTCTTAGTTTTTACTCTTTAGATTTTAATTGTTTGTTTAATGTTAGTTTTGTTTTAAATTTTTTAGAATCTCATTTTTGTTTTAGGATTTAAAAAATAATTAAAAAAAATAAAAAAATATAAAAAATTCTAAAAAATTTCTAGTCAAATGAGCTTAAATTTTTTATCTAAAGTTTGACTATACAGGAACATTTTAATTTCTGGATTGGAATTATTTGACACATTATAAATTCGGAAATATCGATAATATCTGACATTTAGTTTCGTTGGTACCCTCATGATAATATTTTTTATATCGAATTTAGATCGTTGGTTCAAAGTTTAATGCTTAGCTGTGGTTAATGATTTTTGAGCTATCTTTAATTGTGGTTTTAAGTTGCTTGAAATTGGCATATAATTGTTTAAAGTTCACTTTGGAAATATTTCAAGTAATGATAAATCGCATATCTTTATCGAACATCGTTAATGCATAATTGTCAGTGTCTTTCATCGAATATCATTGTGGTCAATTTTTATAGCAGCAGTTATACATCAATTACTTGGCTTTAATTGCATAACGAGATCTTTTAACTCCATAAGGCACTGGTTTTAATACAATTGGATCTGTGAAATCTCGTTAATCTTATCAAGTACTTGGTTATTTGACTGTGTCTCTTGAGTTGGTTGATTCTCAACCAATTCTGTTTCTTCATTTCTATTAGGGTCTACCTCCCTTAGCTTGCAAGGAGACAACTTAGAGAGATTGGGGATCAGGGTGACAACCCCCGATCTGAGCCGTTGTCGCGGTGCCTAGACAATCTGTGCGACAACAGGATCACAGCATGGCGACTACATGACAGAGATGATCAGTAACGATACGTGATGATGCTTGAAGATACCAGAATGACATATTGATTGATGAACAAATATTGGCAGGTGGAATTCTCCCTAGTTGAGAGGGAGTGTTAAAATTATGCAACTGCGGTCAAATTCCACTTTGGACAACTCATATGATGAAGATAAAAATTGCATTATATTCCTCTTTTCGAGAGGACCAAAATTGATCTACAGATCACCCCAATTGGTTAAGTGGAAGTTAAATTTTTATTTATTAAAGTGAAATGGAATGGGTTGGCCTAAGCACATGTGGAATTAGTCAAGTCGGCCTCCTCCCCAAGCAGACCCTCACGAAATCCTATAAATAGAAGCGACCTCAATCTCATTCTCACACATTGCTCAAGCGATCTTCTATTTGCATTCTTTGTCTTGGTTCATCTGTTTTGTTTTAGCTTGCACAGGCTCGACGGAAGGAGTTCGCGCAGGGGCCGAAATCACAGGCGAGAGGCTTGCTTTGATCTAGGGTTTTCTGGATCATAGCCAGAGGCTTAACCAAGTTTTTTGGGCCATAACCGCAGGCACAAAGTGTTCTGCTTGCGACCAGGGTGTCATAGTCGCAGGCACAATGAATCAAGGTAGCGGCTAGGGCTTTAGGGGCTGATCGGGCTGATCACAGCCATAACCGTAGGCACAGGGTGTTCTGCCTGCGTCCAGGGTGCCATAGCCGTTGGCACAGAGTCTCAAGGGTGCAGCTAAGGGATTTTTGAGCAGATCTGGGCTAGATCGACCTTATTTGCTAGCACAGTGTTTCATGATATCGCTCGCACATTCACAGATGCTCGTAGTCATTTTTTGGTAGCGTCCTGGATTCAGATCTAGGATTTGACAATTGATTTCAGTTGGCTTTAGTGATCTATTGGATCCGTGTTTCTTATTGTTGTAGATCTGCAGATCTGTTCTGTATATTTCCGTTGCAGATCGGGCTCAAAGATGAATATACAGTTCTCCAAAGTTTCCGCTCAGTGACAACAATGTTCAATAGTATACTACAGGCAGTGACAGTGCATACTGTTCTCAGAATCAGGAGCCTTCATTAGAAGTATGGTTAAGGTTATATTATGGATGTGCTAGTTGTTTTATTGCATGATGAAGATATGGATCAATATATCATTGTACTCTTGTTTGTTGAATCATTTGAGGACTATCTAAGAAGACGAATTTGCAAGGGTTTTCCCCATAATGGGTTTTGCCCTGGTCTCGGACCAATCCTGGTGTCTATATGTGTGCATGCTTTTATTCCTTTATTCCTTTATGTTCCGCTGCATAGATGATGATGATGTTATTGTTCTTTCTACATAGTTGCATATGCTGATGGTTAATAGTGTAAATCTGAATAATGATATAATGATATGGGGTGAACTTAATGTGTTTATAAGAAATGCAACTATCAAAGCAAATATCAATGTAGCCCTATGAAAAATTAACAATTTGTAGGTGACATCTACAACTCTCTTTCGGTAGCCCTGTATCAACACATCCAGATGTTTTTCAAAAATAAAAAATGAACATAAAATCAAAATTACTTTTTATGGACTTTTATCATGACCTCTGTTTGCTTGCAACATCAACATCCCGCACATTCATAAACATATCTCCAAGATTTCCAATGTCAAGGGTCTTTTTTTTTTTTTCAGACTTTATCAAGGTATTCATAACTTTCCCATGGAGATATCATACCAGATCCTTCTAGTCATCGGATGTTGATTACTTATCTTATGTGACCATAGTTGCAGCTTTCACGATCTCTTCTTTCTTTTTTCACATATTGCTCCCTAGGAACTTCCATCCATAGTTCCTTCATCTTTGTCAACCACCTCATATTCCATATGAGGACATATTATGTTGATTTGATCTTGTCAATATGTGAACCATGCCTCCATGCATATTTCTCCCTTTTTTTTAGTCTTATTTTTATTTTATTTTTTCGATCATGCTCATGAGGTAGAGCATTCACCCATGCTATCTACAACTATATGTTGACATGACTTAATCTATCAAACATATACATTCCTCTTTTCTCCTTTTGGGTCATCTAGACTTCCTTCAACAACTTCCTTTCCTTGCTTGAATGTTCTTCAACCATTTTGACATGCTGCATTCCTTTGTCACCACACCATCGTCCTTCTAAATAGTGAATCCCATGCTAGGTGGAATTCTTAGCGAGACACTTCCTTCTTCCAATAGAGGTGAACCTTCTAATGAAGATTCTAGTGGAGGATCTTACTTATCCTCATTTTGCAAATGCTCCTTCCTAATGATGATGATGTATGATGAATTCTTTTTACCATGCTAGATGATTTTCTTCCTGCATACTACTTATGCTTTCAATGAGGGTACCAAGAGCTACTTCCTTTCTATCATGATTGCTACATCCATGTAGACTTCTACTTCAGCTATCCTTATGATGTCATGAGCTCTTGCTTCAATTGTATGATGCCATCTTCTAATATGATGCATCCTATCCTACTGACAATGCTTCCTACCGTGATAGTTATTATTTACAAAACTGAAAAGAACTAAGTGAAGGAGATTCCTACCATGATAGCTATTATTTACAAAACTGAAAAGAACCAAGTGAAGGAGATTATCTCAATCATAGCAGAGATATTTCACTTTCTCGTTCTTTGATTTCCTCCTTTCAGGGCCTTCCACTTCTTCAGTGATATGGGATTTATTCCTTTATTTCCTTTTGTTGTTGTCCTTCTTGAGTTTAGGACACTATCTCTTGTAGTGCCCATATTCCTGACAACCATAGCATTGGATCTAAGACATTTTGATCTTCTTCTTTTTCCCAAACTTTCCTTTTCTCTTGGCCATGGCAGCAAATGCTTGAACTTGTTCATTTGATCCTACATCACTTTTAGCCTTTAACCTGGTTTCTTCAATCTTACACAATGGCCAAAGTTCATTGAATGGGGTGGCTTCCTTCTTTCCATATATGCTTGATACGAAGTTGCCCCATTCATCAGGTAGTGCATTGAGCACCACGGTGGCCATTTCTTTATCGGACATTATTCCCCCGAACTCTTGTAGTTGGTCTCGTATTTCTGACACCCTCATAACGTATGAGGCTATTCCTTCTTCCTTTGATATCTACATTTTGTAGAGCTCGGTTCTCAATTATATCATTTCTCCTGCAGTGCTTACTGAGAACAATTCTACTAGTTTGTCATAGATGTCTTTTGACTTCTCCAATTTTGCTACATAAGGGATGAGAGAATCCTTGATTGATTCTATAAGGATTCTTTGAGCCCTTATTTCCCTCTTCATATACTTTGCTAGAGCTTGAGTTTCTTCTGTTGGCGGTTCGACAATTAAACCCTTAAAATGTCCAGTGACTTCATTTTCTATGAGGTTCAGATTTGTCCTCTTCTTCCATGCAAGGAAATTTGGTGACCCAACCAATTTATTACTCTCCTTGCAGAATGAAGTCATTTTAATAGTAGATTCAGTCATAGATATAATGATACTTGTCAAGTGAAGATGTTCCTAGATGATGAAATCTTCAACTTGATGCCTTCTTGATTTTGATGATGATGTTTTCTTCCTTGAAGATGACAATGCTTCTTCTAGAGATGTCCTTCTTCAAATATGCTTATGGTGAGATTCTTGTTTCACATAGAGGGAAAACACCTTGATTTCTTTGATGATGATAGCAATCCTCTTCTTGCTTCTTTGAAATGGAGACTTCAAGATGCTTCAAATGTGTAGTCCTTCTTTGAGTGGAGGTAGGGTCCTTAAGGTCCTTCTTTTCCTTGTGATAATGATGTATGATCTTTCCAAGAATGTTTTGAGTGTAGAACCCTTCTTGAATGAGCCAGGGTGTTGAGGCCTTCTAAGTTCCTTCCTTCAAGATGATGAGTGAGTTAGTCCTTCTTGATGATTTCCTTGTACTCGAACCTTGTGTATCCCTTTTTGATGGTACAAGGTCCTCTTTTATGTCTTGACCTTTCTTGATACTCCTTTTGGTGGTCCTTCTTGTTGGAAACTGTAACTAGGTTCGGTCTTCATATTGACTATGTAATTATGTATTTATGTAATGAAGAAGACAAAGATAATAAAATGTATTTTTTTTATGCTTGCTTCATGGGTTTCATGAGCAAGGATTTTATTATAGGTCAAAATACTTCTTCTTGATGTCTTTTAGGGATTTGTCATCTTGTCATAAATGTACTAATTTAAGAGTCATGTATATGAAGAGTCAAGTCAAACTAGCATGCCTCAAGACCTTGTCATATAACCCTTGAAGTCATGGCACAAATGTTCCTCAAGATCTGTGTTAAATATCCTCTACAAGTCTGCTGGAAGATCTCCTCCAAGTCAGTAATGAAGTTGGCTCAGAAGCATGCCCTCATGTCGGCCCAGAAGAAGGTTTGTCCATATGTATATATAACACATCTCTGCGCCTGATTTGAAGAAAACAACTTTGGATAAGTCTGAGTAAGTTTCGGTGATATTAAGACTGCATTGAAGGGAGACAAAAATGCAAAGAAGAGATTATGTTTATTGTTGAGGACAAGTCTGAAATATTACAGTGTGGATTACAAATAAGTAATACAAGGTTATGCAACGAAGATACTAATTGAAGAAAGTTGCGTAATAGGATTACTGTCATTCTGTATCCACACAATCACAGAAAGTCCGAGAACTATACAGGAGTAGTGTTGTTCGGTATCATACTATGTTAAGTATAATGGTGTAGAGAGAAGTTATCAAAGGGAGTCTTGTGGAGAGCCAAATAAGAAGATTGTTGGAGGCCTAAAGGGTTGCTGTATAGAAACCAAGTTTCTCTTAGGTAACAAAGTGCTAAATAGTCGATAATAGGAGATCTAACACAGTGCTGATATCACAAGGATCACATTCAGATGAAGAAGGAAGAATGCAAGAAGAGACCGAGCTCTCTAGTCTTGGTGCAGAAAGGTGCAGGACAGTGCATGATGGTGCAGAGAACAAGGATCAACTTAAGGAATCAAAGAAGAAAGAAGTGACAAGGTCTTGGAGGCATACATAGGTCAAGGGTCTGAGTCATGGTCATGGTACTTGCGAACTGAAAGTCCATAAGAAGAATTTCTTGTGGGTTTTCCTCTCCAAGAGGGAGAGGTTTTGGCCCTGGCTTGAAGAGCCTAAATTTGTGTCTCTTGTATTTTGGTAATTGACTTGATGAAAGATATAATAAGCTAAGAGGAGAAGACACAAATAAAAGAAGTAAGCTCACAAGTAATTATCAAGAAGAGAATTTGAATTAAACCTAGCCCTACCAAATTCTCAACATGGAATCAGAGCTAAGGTGCTAAAGACTAGGGCTACTTGACAAGGAGACACTCAAGGAAGCGAGGATCAAAGTTTGCGTTGAAAAGTCAAATCAGTTTGCAAGGAAGATTCTTCAATATCATTCAAAGGATTCACTTATCAAGTAGATAATCTTTGCTATCAAATATTTATGACATTGAAGACATCATTAGAAGACACATCATCAAGCTCCATCCAACAATATCCAACACTTTTGAAGTCATCTACATTGGAGAATTCAATCTAAGAGGGGATTTCTTACCTTCATCTTCATCATCATCATCAAGGAAGCTGCGAGAAGGAGTAAGTCACCTTATTCAAGTAAGTATCTATGATCTCATCTAAAACTATCAAAATGACTTATTGCAAAGAAGGCAACAAATTGGTTGGGTCATCAAACTTTAGTGCATGGAAGAAGAGGACAAATTTGAATCTAATCAAAGATGAAGTTATGGGCTACATCAAAGGATCTACAATTTAACCCTCAAAAGAAGATGCTCCAACTCATGCCAAGTACATGAAAGGAGAAATCAGAGCCCAGAGGATTCTCATAGAATCCATTAAGGACTTACTCATACCCTATGTATCAAAACTGGAAACTGCAAAAGAAATATATGAGAGACTGGTGGAGCTATTCTTTGTGAATACTGCAGGAGAAGCAATCTCTCTGAGACAAGAATTATACAAGATGAAATTGTCAAGAAAAGAAGGAATGACTTCATATTTTATGAGGATTTTTGAAATAAGAGACCAACTGCAGGAATTGGGAGAAGTAATGTCTGATAGTGAGATGACTACAGTGGTGCTGAATGCTCTACTGGAAGAATGGGGAAACTTCACTTCAAGCTTATACGGGAAGAAAGAAGCAACACCATTCCACGATCTATGGTCTCTATGTAAAATAGAGGAAACAAGATTGAAAGCTAAAGTTGATACAGGATCAAGTGAAGGGAATCAAGCCTTTGCAGCCATGTCCAGGAAGAAAGGAAGAGTCGGCAAACTTGGTCCTCAGAATAAAAGAAGAAATATGGACAAAATACGATGCTTTGGATGTAATGAACTTGGGTATTATTAAAGGGATTGTCCTAAATCTGGAAAGGACAAGAGGAAAAAGGAAGAAGCCCATGTCACAGATGAAAGAGAAGAACCTGTTGCAAAGAAATCTAAGAATGAAGAAGCGAAAGATCTCTATTATGATTGAGATCATCTTCCTGTTTAAGTGATTTCTGTTGGTTGTAAATAGTATGATAGGAAGCAGTGTATATTTATAGCATCATGATAGAAGCATGAAAGGAGCGCTTGAAGAAGTAGCTCTTGGAAACCTCACTGATAACGACATTGATGGAAGGAAGTCATCAAGATCAGGGATCATCATTCAATAATCAATATGGAAACAGGTGCTGACATTTTCTAATGGAATCCTCTCTCGAGAATTCTATCTTGCAGAGTTCTAGGATTAGGATATGATGACATATTGATAAAGCAGGTCAGGGGAATGAAGTTCTTCATTCTAGTAAAATTGCTGCAGGATGACTCAAAAGGAAAAGGATGAGGTACATATATCTATGTGCTATCACTGGATGCTGTGAAGTCATGTCATATGGTTGTGGGTAATGGAATTCTATCTTTAGAAGTATTATCTATGAAGGAGGATCTCTTATGGTGCACAGGTTGCCACTAACAGATGAAATTAAATATGTCCTCATATGGCATATGAGGTGGTTGTATAAAAACAAGGAACTGGATATTGGAAGTTTCTGGGGATGAAGTTGTGCGGAGAAAGAATGGAAGAGATGATGAAGCACAACCATGTAAAGAGGCGGTTATCATCCGGAAACCAAGAAGATGTCACTAGGAGATATCTTGGGAAGACATGTGGACTCTGATAAAAGTATGGTAAACAAGAAGACCCTTGACAATACATATCTTTAGGAGATGTGTCAATTCGAATAAAGGATACCGATGCCTACAGGGAGATGTCATGGTGAAAGATCATCACTAAGGTAACTTTTGATTTAAAAGTTCTTATGTAAATATTTATCTGGATGAGTTTATGCAGGGCTGGCTGCCTATCATGTGGAAGGATGTAAGATCCTTGGGAGATGGTTTGGAGGAAAGCAACATGGCATAAAGGTGGACCAAATGAGAAAGACCGATGAATCACTTTCTGATGAATGTCATGACTCGTGGATGAAAGTGATGGATGATCTGTGCCCTATGAAGGAAAAAAGGTTGAAGATTCCTCAATATCGAAATCCATGACATCGAGGGGAGGATTCTTCATGAGCAACTAGGTGTCTGACCATTGCTGCTGTAGGTCCCTGGTTGAGAGGGAGCCTAGTGGTAAGTTTCTTACTTGGAAGAAACTTGAAGTATGTCTTTCCTGAGTTAAGAGGGAGTGACGTATGTGATTCTCTAATTTATGTGTCATGCACTAGACTAGGACTAATAGCCGTAAGTCTTAGTGAAGGCCATGAGGAGAGAATGGATAGACACATCATTCTGGTCTTCACATGGGAAGATAGAATGGAGGATTGGGTAATAATCTGGCATTCGATACTCTTTGATAATGAGATAGGGCATTCAAGATAAGAGTAGTCGGGGACCGATATTCTTTGAGGGCTGGCTACCCAAGAGAAGAATAGTCCAAGAAGGTCATACTATGCGAACACCTGGGTGGAGTATGTACCTTGGAGAGACAATCACTATGGTGTTTATAAGTCATGTGTCTTGCTAGCATTGTAGCCGATTTTCTAGTTGAGAGATGGGGCTATTAGTCAAGGCCTTGCACTAGGACAATGCTGGTTGATATGATGCTATACAGATGCGATTACCAATCCGATTCTTCTTATGAGATTCTTCAGATTTAAAGTGACCATGTACCATTATGAATACCTCCCTAGTTAAGAGGGAGTGTTGGAAAGTGTAACTAGGTTCGGTCTTCATATTGACTATGTAATTATGTATTTATGTAATGAAGAAGACAAAGATAATAAAATGTATTTTTGTTATGCTTGCTTCATGGGTTTCATGTGCAAGGATTTTATTATAGGTCAAAAGACTTCTTCTTGATGTCTTTTAGGGATTTGTCATCTTGTCATAAATGTACTAATTTAAGAGTCATGTATATGAAGAGTCAAGTCAAACTAGTATGCCTCAAGACCTTGTCATATAACCCTCAAAGTCATGGCACAAATGTTCCTTAAGATCTGAGTTAAATATCCTCTACAAGTCGGCTGGAAGATCTCCTCCAAGTCAGTAATGAAGTCGGCTCAGAAGCAAGCCCTCATATCTGCCCAAAAGAAGGTCTGTCCATATGTATATATAAGACATGTCTGCGGCTCATTTGAAGACAACAACTTCGGATAAGTCTGAGTAAGTTTCAGTGATATTAAGACTGCGTTAAAGGGAGACAAAAATGCGAAGAAGAGATTATGTTTATTGTTGAGGACAAGTCTGAAATATTACAGTGCGGACTACAAATAAGTAATACAGGGTTATGCAGCGAAGATACTAATTGAAGAAAGGTGCGTAATAGGATTACTGTCATTCTGTATCCACACAGTCATAGAAAGTCCGAGAAATATAGAGGAGTAGTGCTGTTCGATATCATACTAGGTTAAGTATAATGGTGCAAAAAGAAGTTATCAAAGGGAGTCTTGTGGATATCCAAATAAGAAGATTGTTGGAGGCCTATAGAGTTGTTGTATAGGAACCAAGTTTCTCTTAGGTAACAAAGTGCTAAACAATGGATTATAGGAGATATAACACAGTGCTGATATCACAAGTAAGGATCACATTCAGACGAAGAAGGAAGAATACAAGTAGAGGCCGAGCTCTATAGTCTTGGTGCAGAAAAGTGCAGGACAGTGCAGGACGGTGCAAAGAAGAAGGATCAACTTAAGGAATCAAAGAAGAAAGAAGTGACAAGGTCTTGGAGGCATACATAGGTCAAGGGCTTGAGTCATGGTCATGGTACTTATCAACTGAAAGTCTATAAGAAGAATTTCTTCTGGGTTTTCCTCTCCAAGAGGGAGAGGTTTTGGCCCTAGCTTGAATAGCCTAAATTTGTGTCTCTTGTATTTTGGTAATTGACTTGATGAAATATATAATAAGCTAAGAAGAGAAGACATAAGTAAAAGAAGTAAGCTCACAAGTAATTATGAAGAAGAGAATTTGAATTATACCTAGCCCTACCTAATTCTCAACACTTCTTCCAGTTGCCTTTCCTTGTCTTGTTACCTTAGCTCTGATACCATGTTGAGAAATCTATAGGGCTGCAATTAGGATGATTTCTCTTAAACTTGATAACTGCTTGTGATGTATTTTTACTTTTTCTTACTTATTAGCTTCTTCTATTATTATTATTTTGTTCTTATCATCAAACAACTACCAAAACAAGAAGATCAACAATACACAAGAACATAGGATATAGGTTGCAAGCCAGGGTCAAAACCTCTCCACTTGAGAGGAAAACCCACAAATTTCTTCCCTTATAGATTCTTCAAATGGCGAATTCCATGACCTCTAGACCAACACCAATACCCTTCCAAGACCAAGTCCGACCTTCTTGATGATGTGCTTCCTTTGTCCAAGTCAAACCCAGTGAACTCTCTTCCAATTGCACAACTTCGACCTCCAGCTACAGAATTTCGGTCCTCCTGCTGCAATACTTCAACTTGTTCCGCAACTTCGATTTCTAGCAATTATACACGAATCCTTGCAATCATGTGCAAATTCCTACAATCACACCGGAATTCCTATAGTCGCGAATTCCTATAATCACACTCGAATTCCTGTAGTCGCGAATTCTTGTAATCACACTCGAATTCCTATAGTTGCGAATTCCTGTAATCACACTCGAATTCCTGTAGTTGCGAATTCGAATTCCTGTAATCACATTTGAATTCCTGTAGTTGAACTTGAATATATATATTTTTTTTCGATGTTGAAATGCTGCCTTTATATAGTAGATTGTGCCCCTCAATTAGGCCGACTTCTTAGCTGCTAGGCTGACTTGGTCTTGGAGGGTATTTTGACACTTTTAAATACAAAAATAATTCTTTTTACAAGTTAGAATGTGCCCGATGGGGTCTTTTCTTATATGACAATGACTCTTTTGACTTCTTGACCCTAGGACAAATTGTAGAAGCACCTAATGGGTGCTTGACCTCTAAATAAAATGACCTTGAACATGAAACCCATGCTAAAAATAACAATAATAAATTTTCTTTCATTTTACAATATACAAGAATCAAAAGTACATTTCATGTTTATGAAGACCGAACCTAGTTACACATTTTTCAACATATATAGGCTTCAAAGGAGGACGAATAGCCCTAATGAGGCTGACTTCTTCTCTGCAAGCCAACTTGATCTTGGAGGGATACTATGACACTTTTTGACTCAAAATAAATTCTTTTGACTTGTTACAAGATTCCCAAAGGGGTCTTTCACATATCACAATGACTCTTTTGACTTCTTGACTCTGAAAAAACCTAAAAGTACACAATGGGTGCTTTGACCTAAAACAAATTGACCTTGAGCATGAAACCCCATGCTTTATAAAGTAACAATAATAATTTTCTTTCTTCTTTTACTTTTACATAAAATCTATAAAATCAAGAATACATAGAATATTATGAAGACTGAACCTAGTTACACATTTCAACACTCCCTCTTAACTAGGGAGGTATTCATAAAACATTAATGGTACATGGACATTCTCATACTGAAGAATTTCTCATAAGAAGAGTTGGATTGGTAAGCCATCTCATAAGCTATCTTCTCAACTTATGTAAATGCGTCTCATCATATCAACCAACATTGTCATATAGGAAGGCCTTGACTAACAACTCTATCTCTCCGCTATATTAGAGCACAATGCTGGGGAGATATTGATTTATAAACACCTTCATCATTGTCTCTCAAGGCACGTACCCCATTCAAATGTTCATAAGGTATGTACCTTTAGGACCATTCCCCTCTTGGAATCACACATCCTCAAGGAATCTCCTCTTCGACTACTCTTGCCTATTGGATGCCCTACCTCATCTTCAAAGAGTATCGATTCTCGACACTACTTCTATCCACAAGAAGTATCGGTCTTAGATGCTTACCCAATCATCCATTCTTTTTTCATGATGTGAAGACAAGAATGTGTTGAGAATTTGGAGGGCTGGAGATTAATCCCAATTCTCTTCTTGATAATTACTTGTGTGCTTACTTGAGTTACTTATGTCTTTTCTTCGTTAGCTTATTTAGTCTTTCATCAAGTCAATTACCAAAAATACAAAAGACACAAAGTTAGGTTCCTCAAGCCCAATGTCACAGGGTTCGCCGAATTTGAACAAATTCGAACCTGATGGTGAACCTAAGGACAAACCTGAACAGTGAAGCCAAATATTATAATTTAAAAAAAAAAAAAATTGGGGTTTGAGTTTAGAGTTCGGGCAGTTTTTGTCAGTTGTTTTAAGGTTTATGAGAAAAACCATGGGCAACACATGGTTTTCTCTTGTTCTGCTTCCTGCTAATTAGTTTCCCACAGTGGCCACTGATTTGTCTTTATTTACCATGGTTGTCGATAGATTTTCACAGGCCAACTTCAGCTTGAGTGTACTCATTCTATTGTGCTCAGTGTTGTATTCTCTGCAATTTCCTTAATTCAATTTCTAGACGTTGCTTGTCCCCGCCTCTCGGAGCGTGAAGTGAATAGTGGTTGTGATTTGTGACTCGTGCGTGCTCATTGCTATTCATATAACATTATTGATTGATTTATATATATATATAGTCGAACTTAATGCTGAACCTCATGCAAACCTAAACGAAAATTCGAATTTGAATCGAACTTAATCGTTGCCGAAATCGAATTCGAACCCAAACTATGTGACATAGCTCGAGCCAGGGCAAAACCTCTCCCTCTTGGAGAGGAAAACCCGTAAGGAATTCTTCTTATAGATCTTCAAATGACAAGTACCATGACCAAGTCTCAGACCCTCGACCTATGAATGCCTCCAAGACCTTGTCACAACTTCTTTATCTGCCTCCAATGCTGATCATTCATTTCTGCACCGACTTGCACTGATCTGCACCAATATTAGAGAACTCGATCTCTAACTTTATCTTCCTTGATTCTTCACTGATCAAAACATTTCTTCTTCCTTGATATGCTCTGAGATATATTACTGTCCTTTTGAGTACTGAAGATAGGAAGGTAAATCTCTGATTTACCTTCCTTCTATTCTCAGGCTTGACCGTACTTCAGTTGCTTCAGAATGCATCACAAAACGAAATTTATATCAGCTGCTTCAGTTCGTATTTAACCCAGACTTAGTCACCAATTCTCAGCAGTTCAGTTCCTCTAGAAGTCTGTATTGTCTCCTTGCTGATTTGTGTTTACTGTGATGGCATATTACCTAAGACAGATATTGCCCAAGATAAATCCGCATATACAGACTTGTTGTAGTGCTGTAATACTTTATAACCATCCGATATATATTGCAGTGATATATCCGCACTTAGACCCTGTTCATGTCCTCAGAAAATCCGCACTTAGACCCTGTTCATGTCCTGAGAAAATCCACACTTTATGTGCTCTGTGAAACTTCAGGAAATCCGCATTATTGCAGAGCAATTCGCATTTATAAACTTCTTTAATTCTGCACCTTTTAGCCTTCTGAAAACCGCAACTTTATCCTCTGAAATCTGCACTTTATCCTCTGAACAGTCCGCAATTTTCCTGTGGAAATCACAGAGAAATCTGCAGATTTTTCTTGTCCTGATGAGCCGCAGTTGACTGGGGTATATATAGAGCACAGTCTGGCTTTTAGGCTGACCTTACAGCAAACTTTTAGGCCGACTTCATCACTGAATATCAGCCAACTTTATTACATCATTTCCAGTGTTGAATGAGAGCTGCCTTGAGGGTTGTTATGCGCCTTTCTTCCACAAGGTTTTGGAGGCATTCTTCAAACTAGATACTTCATAATCATGACTCTTAATTACACTAGAAGACAAACCCCTATAGACATCAAGAAGAAGTCTACTGACCAGTAATAAATTCTTGCTCATGAAACCCATGAAGCAAGTACAAAAATACATTTATTTTCTTTGTCTTCTTCTTTACTTAAATTCATAATTACATAGTCAATATGAAGACCGATCCTAGTTACACTTTTCAGCAGAATGATGTGTCTATCTCTCCCTCTCAACTATGGGGGATCTACTCATTCCTTTACATGAAAGGAACATACCCAAGCTCCCTTTTAACTAGGGACTTGCTTCCAACAACATGTATCTATTCTTCCGTGGATATCATGGTACTATCAACTGCTTGTAGGGCTCCTTTTTCCGCATCATTATGTCATGAATAAACTTCAACTTCTTCATCATGGAGCCATCTTCTTTCATAACTTGTTCATAGAGTTTCGACCATATTCTATATCACTTTCCCTTTTTCTCTTCAAAGAAACATGCTAGTCATGTCATCCTTCTTTTCATTGGAAAGTGACCTTCTTTGTCATCATCTGGCTATCCTTCATGCTGCTACATCTTCCAAGTCATGTTCTTCTCAGATTCATCCATCCAAATTTATGTGTACTTAGTTGTAGGTGAATTTCTACAACCTTTTGTTGGTAGCCCTGTTTCAATCCAACCAGATGTTTTTCTCTCAAAAAATCAAAAGTGAACATTAAAGCAGAATTTTATGATGGACCTTTGTCATAACATCTGCTTTTGTAACACCAACATCCTTGCAAATGGTACGAATCCATCTTCAAGGCATTCACTACCAATTTTTTTCTTTCTTCATCGTACTTATCAAGGTCTTCATAACTTCTTTCATGAAGATGTCATAGCCAATCCTTCTTAACATCATATGTTGATTATCTATATCATCTATGTAGTTGTATTCTCAAGCTTCTTTCAACTTCTTCACATACTACTTTTAGCAACTTTATACATGGTTCCTTCTTTATTGGAAACCTTATGGCCCACCTCCTTGTAATATTTAGGGGGTCATAGTATGTTGATTCCATGACACCTTTATGTAGTATGTTGAACTTATGCCTTCATGTTTTCTTCATATGGAAGAGTTCTTTCTTCTTCAATCATGCTCATGAGATAGAGCATTCTAACCATTCTATCTACAATTAAGTGATGACATGACTTTATCTATCTATTAAAAGTTAACAAATACATGCATACCTTTTTCCTTCATGTGGTCATCTAGACTTCCTTTAGCAGCTTCCTTTCCCTTTCTCGAAGATTGGAAAAATATTTCAACTTAAATTTTCATGTTAGATCTTAGATTTTTGTGATCCATAATGTGAATGAGATATCTTTCGGATTAATCACATCTGAAGGATTGCTTCGACGTTTCGAACCAACTAATGTGGTTCATCCTCAGGACAAAGGTGAAAAAACCAATCAATTCCATAAAATAAATATCAGAGATGCATCATGGTCTAGAGTTAGCCGTTAGGAACTAGCCGTTATATAACCAAATTAGTTGATAAATTAAATTTAATGAAAGGTTAAAATATGTAAATTGGAAATTTAAAATTTAATAAAATAATTAAAATAAATATAAATAAATAAATAAGAAACTCAATATAAAAAAACCATGCAACTCATTTTTTTTCTCTAAAGAGTCTCCTTGGTTGGACGCAGAGAATTTTTAGCAGAATCAACATCGGGAGAAAAGAGGAACAACACACTGAATTCTTCAGAATGACCATGGACAAAGTTAACGTTTAGGAAGCTTCAGATTTGTCTTCCAGGTTGGAGGACGAATTTACTTGCTTGTCAGGATCAGCTTCGCCAGGTGTCTAGTATACAAATAGTGGAAGCATCAACCCATATGACATGGGTTAGAGAATATTTCTCTAGCTACAAGGAAGAGCAGATGAATTCCAGATTAATATGGGCAACTGAACAAAATGTACTCTAGCAGGGAGAGGTACCATAGATTTTCAGAGGGAGTTAAGAGCCAACACCAACGCTACAAATGTATTGCATGTGCCAGGATTGGGCATGAACCTAATTTCAGTATCCCAGTTGCAGGATAAGGGGTATGATGTTCACTTCGTAGGGAAGAAAGTGTATGTCAAACACTCAAGCTAGAAGAAGGTAAGACGAATTTGAGCACGAAGCAACAAATTGTACAGGTTGCAGCTCAACTCTCCAATGGCACTAATATGCAGTGACAGTAGCTGTGGAAAGGAGTTGAATGAGTTATGGCATAGGAGAATGGGACATCTACATCATGGAGTGCTCAAGATGCTCAGAGAAACTGTAACAGGGGTTCCAGAACTTAGTACGAAACACGATGATGTATGCAGAGGATGCGCACTTGGGAAGTATGCTAAGGTAGCATTCCCAAGAAGCAATAACAGAGCAGATGGCGTGTTAGGACTTATTGTTAGGTCCCTATATTACTAGTATAGTCCCTTATTGTTATTAGTGTAACCCCCTTATTGTTATTATTGTACCCTTGTAACCCCCATTTTGTTATTATTGTGCCTTTAAATTATTATTGTTAGGTCGGCTAGGATTACATTGTGGCCCACTAGGATTACATTATGGCCACATAGACTCTTATATATAGAAAGGAGGTTTTGTAAATTGGATCATCCAAGAATTGTTCATTTATGTAATGTATTGGAGGTTGCCCCCTCGAAGTGGCTTATTTCTAAGGCGTTGATATCTCTTTTCTTCTATTTTTGGAGCTGGTTACACAACATTTGGTATCGGAGCTTTGGATTCTAGGGTTTCGCTGCTCCAAACAGGTCATCGTTGCATTTTCACTATAAATTTTTTTCTACGAAGTTTCAGAAGCTGAAATTCATAGGGTGCAAAGCCGAAATCCTAAGGAACATCGTCAAAAATTTCAGATCTTGGTTCGCAATATTTTCGGAGATATGATCTGTGGAAGGTAGTGCTTTTTCAGGCTCCTGAATTTCATCTCAAAGAGGTGATCGTGGGAAAATCTTCATAACTCTCTCTCTGAGCATCAGATTGGAGTGCCGTAAAAAGTGGTCGCTAGTACACGGACTGTACTTTCTTGGCTATCAATTTCAGAGCCGAAGGACGAAACAGTGACACGTGGCAAGTCGTACAAGTTCGCTGTACTGAACCAGTCCATAATTAGGTCATTGTGGGAGATTGGACACAACTTTGTCTTGGAGAATCCAAATCAGGTTAGACCTGTGGCATTCGAAAGATAATTCAGAGGGTTGCGTCAATATCGAAATTCAAATATTGAAGTGTCGCAATTACAGAGATAATCCAATTTCAATATCGAGCTCCTCAAAAGCAAGAAAAAGGTGTGTATTTTTTTTGCGAATTGCATAAGTCTTGTTTGAAGAATCAATTTGAATTGATTCCAAGGGCATATTGTAGAATATATATCAGTATTGGGTTCTAAAAGATGCCCCGTAAAAATAATTCAACACCCATTAAGCCTCCAGAAGGCTCTACTATGACTCATGAAGATGAAGAATTGCAACATGATCTATCAAAATTACAAGAGCAAGTGCAACAAATTTCATTGTCGCAAAGAGCAACAAAAAATGAAATGGAAGTTTTGAAGAAAGGCGTGGAAGCGAAAATGGACGGTTTGAAGAAAGGCGTGGAAGCTAAGATGGACGGCATGGAAGTTGGCATGGAAGCTAAGATGGATGACATGAAAGACAACATGGAAAACATGAAGAATGATCTAAAAGCAAACATCGAAGGTTTGACAAAGTTGATACAAGAAATGTTTCCTAATGGTGAAAAGATAGTAGAAGAACCTCATGATGAGAACAAAATAAATGTCAATCGTGATTTCATAAACTCTAATGTTGGCGGGAAGAACCACCATATTCCAAAAATGGATATGAGGAAGTTTGGTGGAAAGGATCCTGTAACATGGATACTACAGATGGAGCAATATTTTGATCTCCATAATGTGCAAAACACACAAAAGGTACGCATTGCAACTTTTCATTTAGAACAAAATACATTTGTATGGTATCGATGGCTTTGCTCCCGTAAAAAAATTGTCACTTGGTCAATTTTTACGGAGGAAATGATAGCACATTATGAGGATACAAAGAGCAACACCTTCTTTAGCCAATTGATAAATCTCAAACAAAAGGGTTTAGTGGGGCAGCACATTATGAGGATACAAAGAGCAACGCCTTCTTTAGCCAATTGATAAATCTCAAACAAAAGGGTTTAGTGGGGCAGCACATTGAGGACTTCCAAAAATTGAATGTAAGGGTAACTGATATTCCAGAGGAACACAGGATCGATCTCTTCATAGGCACTTTAAAGGATAACATCCAACATGAAGTTCGCGTTTTGGAACTGGATTCATTGGAGAAGGCATTCAGGTTGGCAAGAAAAGTTGAATGTAAAATAATGGCGAGAAGGAAGCCTACCACTCAATTCTATAAAGAAGGAAGTGTTGCTACACCTAGATTTCCACAACCTACAAGGTTGACACCACAACAATTGGAAGAAAAAGAGCAAAAGGGCTTTGCTACAGTTGTGATAGAAAATACACTAAAGGTCATAAGTGTGCTGAAAAGAAATTATTTTACATAGATTGTGAAGAAGAAGAAGAAAATGAACAAGAAGAGGATATACACCAGGAACCGACCCTAGAAGAGGAAGAAATGAATCCGACCATATCATGTAATGCACTGGCAGGAATTACCACTCCTCAAACTCTCAAGATAGAAGGACAGATCAAGAAGAAAAAGGTAATAGTGTTGATTGATTTAGGTAGCACCCATAATTTTATTCATTGTAAGGTAGCCAAGGAATTAAATTGTTTCCTATACCTAGCACCAGAATGTCAAGTGATGGTTGCAAATGGAGGAACTATAAATTGCTCTGGGAAATGCCATAATATCAAGCTAACCATGGGGGAATATGTATTGACTAGCCCAATGCTTTCCATTCCTATGGGAGGTGCTGATGTTGTACTAGGAGTACAATGGTTACAATCTTTGGGGACGGTAGCTTTTAATTTTCAAGAACTTTTCTTAAAATTCTTTTCAGAAGGAAAGGAAGTCGAATTACGGGGTATTGAAGGGAAGCCAGGAAGGATAATAAGCTCTAATGGCATGACAAAGCTTCTAAAGAAAGAACAACGAGGCGTAATTGCACAATTATGCTCAATAGAAGTTCCAACATCAAAATCATCTATTTCTGCAGATCTCCAACAAGTCTTGGACAATCATTCCAAGGTGTTTGAAACTCCCAAAGGACTCCCACCTATTCGTGATCATGATCATGCTATTCATTTGATTCGAGGAAGTGTTCCTCCAAACATCAGGCCTTATAGATATCCTTACTTCCAAAAGAGCGAAATTGAACGTATGATTGCAGAAATGTTAGAGGCGGGTACAATTCAACCTAGTCAAAGTTCTTTCTCTGCTCCTGTAGTATTGGTACACAAGAAGGATGGATCATGGCGAATGTGTCCGGATTATAGGGAGCTTAATAAGCTCACCATTAAAGATAAATTTCCCATTCCTGTGATTGATGAATTATTGAATGAATTACATGGAGCAATTTATTTTACCAAGTTGGATCTTCGTTCAGGATATCATCAAATTAGAATGAAGACTGAAGATATTCCAAAAATAGCATTTCGAACTCATGAGGGTCATTATGAATTTTGGTCATGCCTTTTGGCCTTACCAATGCACCTTCTACATTTCAAGGGTTGATGAATTCCATTTTCAAACCCTTCCTTAGAAAATTTGTGCTAGTATTTTTGATGATATACTAATCTACAACAGGTCTTGGAAGGATCATGTTGAACATGTTGACAGGGTGCTCAAACTATTGCAGGAGAAACAATTATATGCAAAACATCCAAATGTTTCTTTGGAGTACAAGAGGTGGAATATCTGGGTCATATTATATCTCACGAGGGTGTTAAAGTAGACCCTAACAAAATTAAAGCCATTAAGGAATGGAAAGTCCCCAAGACAATAAAGCAGTTGCGAGGATTTCTCGGGTTAACAGGCTATTATCGCAAGTTTGTTAAGAATTATGGGAGAATAGCAGCACCTCTAACAACGTTATTGAAGAAAGATGCATTTTCATGGACTCCTGAAGCAACTAAGGCCTTTGAACATCTTAAAGAGGCAATGTGCCTAGCACCGGTCTTAGCTACGCCAGACTTCACAAAAACCTTTATTGTGGAATGTGATGCCTCAGGAAATGGAATTGGTGCTGTTTTAATGCGGGAAGGAAGACCCATTGCTTTTGAAAGTCGTCCAATCAAAGGAAAGTATTTACAAAAACCTATTTATGAGAAGGAAATGTTAGCAATACTGCATGCACTAAAGAAATGGCGAACTTACCTAATGGGAAGACACTTCAAGGTAAAAACTGATCATGATAGTCTTAAACACTTTTTGGGACAAAGACTATCTTCAGAAGAGCAGCAAAAATGGGTCACAAAGATGTTGGGTTATGACTTTGAAATAATCTACAAAAAAGGAAAGCTTAATGTTGTTGCAGATGCACTCTCAAGAAAGAATGAAGAGGTGGAAGCATTTCTTTGTGCCATTTCTATTATCCAACCAGATTGGATAAACGAAGCAAGAGATGAATGGAAGAAGGACAAAGATGTATGGACACTCATTCAAAAGTTGCAGCAAAATCCTAGTACATCTGATACATTTAGTTGGAAAAATGATTCCATATGGTACAAAGATCGCTTATATCTTTGTAAGAATTCCCAACTAAAACAAAAGATTCTTCTGGAATTGCACACTTCTCTTTTAGGAGGACACTCAGGATTTTTAAAAACTTACCACAGGGTGAAGAAAGATTTTTTTTGGGATGGCCTTAAATCTGATATTCAAAAGTTTGTGGCGGAATGTTTGGTTTTCCAGCAGAATAAAGTGGAGACAATTAAGACCTCGGGACTTCTACAACCTTTATCCATTCCAAGTCAACGTTGGGAGGAGATTTCAATGGATTTTATCACGGGTTTACCTAAGTCCGAAGGAAAGAGTGTCATCATGGTGGTAGTTGATAGACTTACCAAGTATGCACACTTTTGTGCATTATCTCATCCATTTAAAGCAAGTACAGTTGCTACTACATTTATGGATAGAATTCAAAAGCTACATGGAAGCCCAAGGGTTATTGTGAGCGACAGAGATCCCATTTTTACTGGAAATTTTGGACGGAGTTATTTTCTTGTTTGGGTACTCAATTAGCTCATAGCTCATCTTATCATCCTCAATCTGATGGTCAAACTGAGATAGTAAATAAATGTTTGGAAGGATATCTTCGTTGTTTTGTGTCTGATAAACAAACACAATGGGTCAAGTGGTTACCTCTCGCTGAATGGTGGTATAACACTTCCTTCCATACTGTAGCAAAAATGACCCCATTTATGGCACTTTATGGATATCATCCACCATCCATCACATCATCTTTAAGGGAAATTCGAAGGTTCAAGCAGTGGAAGATCACATCAAGCATTAGCAAGAAGTTCTCCAACTCTTAAAGGATAACATGAATTTGGCACAAAATCGAATGAAACAACAGATAGATCAACATCGCAGCGAGAGAAGTTTTGATGTAGGAGATTGGGTATTTTTACGGCTACAACCATACAAACAAATGTCCCTCAAGCAAGCTAAGAAGGATCATAAATTATCACCAAAGTACTATGGTCCTTACAAGGTGTTGCAAAAGATTGGTTCTATGGCATACAAATTGGAGCTTCCTGCTTCTTCGCGAGTACATCCAGTTTTCCATGTTTCATGCTTAAAGAAGGTTATAGGTGAAAATCTTCCAGTTCAAACAATATTGCCAGAACTTGATGAGGAAGGAAAAATCATATTGGAACTGGAAGCGGTCACGAAAACAAGAACTCGACAACTACGGAATCGATCAATTTCAGAGTATCTCATCAAGTGGAAGAACTTACCCACTGAAGATTCTACATGGGAGGATGAGAATTTTATACAGAAGCACCCAGAGCTACTCAAGCATTGAGGACAACACTTTTTTGGAGGAGTGGGGCATGTTAGGTCCCTATATTACTAGTATAGTCCCTTATTGTTATTAGTGTAACCCCCTTATTGTTATTATTGTACCCTTGTAACCCCCATTTTGTTATTATTGTGCCCTTAAATTATTATTGTTAGGTCGGCTAGGATTACATTGTGGCCCACTAGGATTACATTATGGCCACATGGACTCTTATATATAGAAATGAGGTTTTGTAAATTGGATCATCCAAGAATTGTTCATTTATGTAATGTATTGGAGGTTGCCCCCTCGAAGTGGCTTATTTCTAAGGCGTTGATATCTCTTTTCTTCTATTTTCGGGGCTGGTTACACAACACTTATACACTTAGATATTTGTGGCCCGATGTCCACTATAGCTCTTAGTGGTGTTGAATACTTCGTCACCTTTATTTGATGATCATTCCAGAAAACCCTGGATCTACTTTTTGAAGACCAAAGATGAGGCCTTTGATCGTTTCAGAGAGTTTAAAGCTCTCGTGGAGAATGTGATAGGGAACAAGATCAAGGTGCTTCCCTCAGATAATGGTGGAGAATACATTGATAAAAACTTCACAGACTTTTGCGCGAAGGAAGGCATCAAAAGAGAATGGAAAACTCCATATAATCCTCAGCAGAATGGGGTAGGTAGAGCGGAAAAACAAAACCATAGTTGGGGCTGCAAAGGCTATGTTATATGACCAGGATTTGCCCAGATTTTTATGGGCAGAGGCATGTAACACAACAATGTATATTCAGAACATAACTCCTCATAGAGCATTGTGGAAGAAAACGACAGAAGGAGTCTTCACAGGGAGGAAGCCAGAAGTTAGTCACTTGAGGATTTTTGGTAGTGTGGCTTGTTGCCATGTGCTGGATGAAAAACATACCAAATTGGATGAAAATGCAGAGAAGAGGTTTCTTGTCGGGTATAGCGAGACCTCAAAGGCATACATGATCTACATTCGTAGCAGTAGGAAGATTGTAGTGAGACGAGATGTGAAGTTCATGGAGGACCGAGCTTTTAGGAGATCTCGTGAGATGCCTGCAAGTGATCAGGATCAATCAACAAAAGCTCCTTTGGTCCAGTAGTAGGGGCAGCCAGTGGGACCGGCAGGAGGACAGTCACATGGATCAAGTACAATGACTATTACCAGTACTTCCTCAGGGGTAGGAGATCCAAGGAGTTCTCAGTAGACGGAGCAACAAGGACAGGAGGAGGAGCTGGTTGAACCTCCCACCACCAATGGTAGAACCAACAGAGAAGTTCGTGAGACATTGAGAGATGCAAAAGAGTTTATAGGAACTCGTAGGACAGACAAAAGACAACGCAAACAACCTGACAGGTATTAAGCTTTGGTAGCTCAGATTGTAGAACCTTCCAGCTTTCAGGAAGTTGCACAACATCAGGTATGGATAGATGCCATGGTAGAAGAGTATAGCTCTATCATGACAAACAATGTTTGGGAGGTACTGCCAAGGCCGGAAGACAGATCAGTTGTAGGTTCTAGATGGATCTACAAGATCAAGTACGCTGCAGATGGCAGTGTGGAGAAGTACAAGGTTAGGTTCGTGGCAAAGGGGTATGCACAGAAAGAAGGAATAGATTATGAAGGGACTTTCGCCCCAATTTCCAGATACACTTCTATCAGGTTAGTTATAGTCCCTAACAGCTCAGATGGGATGGAAGATTCACCAGATGGACGTCAACACAAAATTCTTGAACAAGGTGATAGAGGAAAAAGTGTACATAGAACAACCATAGGGCTTCGAGACTCATGAGAGGCACACTCATGTGTGTAGACTGAAGAAAGATCTATATGGGCTGATGCAGGCTCCTAGGGCATGGTATGGTTGGATTGATAGTTACTTGCAGCAAATGGGATTCGTCAAAAGTGATGCAGATCCCAACCTCTACTATTTAATGGTAGCGGGTGAACCACTCATTCTAGTTTTGTATGTGGATGATCTCTTTTTGATATGATCATCAGGGCTCATGGAAAATTGCAAGAGGAACTTGGCAGCAGAGTTTGACATGAAGGATCTGGGTTTGATGCACTATTTTCTGGGATTGGAAGTGTGGCAGAAGAATGGGGAGATCTTCCTTGGACAAAGAAGATACGCTACTGATATTCTAAAGAGGTTCAAAATGCAGGATTGCAGACCCATGACTACACCCATGATCACAAATTGGAAGAAGATAGATGCATTAGATGACAAGGATGTTGATCCAACCTTATATAGACAACTCCTTGGGTCCCTCATGTATCTGGTCAACACTAGGCCAGGCATTTGCTTCGCAGTCAATACCCTAAGTCAGTGCATGGTAGAGTCGAAGAGGGTACATTGGGCAACAACGAGGCACATTTTGAGGTATGTTCTTGGCACAATCGAGTATGGGTTGAGATATACTCGAGGGGATGACGTCAGACTATGTGGATTCACAGATGTAGATTGGGCAGGCAATTCAATGGACAAGAAAAGTACCTCTGGGTATTGCTTCAGTATTGGATTAGGGATGGTTTCTTGGTGTAGCAGGAAGTAGAAGTCAGTAGCATTGAGCTCTGCAGAAGCAGAGTATATGGCAACCAACACAACTACGTGTGAAGCTATATGGCTTAGGAAGCTGCTAGTAAGCTTGTTCAGGCAGAGGATGGAAGCGACCAATGTCTACTGTGATAATCAAAGTTGCATAAAACTCTCTGAGAATCTAGTGTTTCATGACAGGTCATAGCACATAGATATTCAATGCCATTTCATCAAAGATTGTGTACAATGTGGAGCAGTGCAGCGACAATATGTTCCCACAGGAGAGCAGGTTGCTGACATACTCACGAAAGCTCTAGGGAGAGCTCAATTCATCTATTTCAGAGAACATATGGGTATGATGGTGAATCCGTTTCAGTAGCAGGGATAGGTTACTTTAATTGCTTCTCAGTTGTAGATGTTGCAGTTGCAGCAACAACAGATGAGAGGGAGTTTCAATGCAGATGCAGTGTTGGCAACAATTTAGCAGGGTCAGCAGCAGCACAAATGTAACTCATATCAGAGTTGCGCAGTGGTTGGTGGGCAGTATGGCCAGACATCAACAACGTGGTAGGAGATGGTGCAGAGACAAGGTGTTGTGGCAATAGGTGCAACACTAGAACACATTCCTCGCTAAGTGGGAGTGTTAGTTTTTGTATCATCGGATGTGTTCTAGCCACGAAATTTTGTGGAGAGGCTAGAATACAAAAGATCTCCAAAACCTAGAAATTGTTTATGGAAATTCCACCTAGAAGTGTCTCAATTAGATTATTAACCGTTTTTTTAAATATTTCCCAAGTCTAAACTTAGGGAATATGGTTAATTAATCAAAATATTAATTGCGATAAGGTGAGAATCATCTAGAAACTCACACGGATCGACAGGGAATTAATCTGGGCCATTGATTATGTTCTAATCTTGGTCATTGGTGCTCCAACTTGTTAATCTAGGTTGTCATTGATGATGTCAGTGACCGGGATGGCAAATATTCTTGAAGATGCCAGAGGATGATTACAACTCTTGTTTAAGATGACAAGACACAAATGAAGTGTCAATCATGTATCTTGATGATCATAATGGAAGACTACCATATCTCTGCACTATCTCAAGGACAACTGACCTAATGACCCTATGTTGAAGAAGGCAAGGACATGATAATGGTGACCCTATGTTGAAGAAGGCAAGGACATGATAATGGTGACCCTATGTTGAAGAAGGCTAAGGCATGATTATGAAGACAATCAACGAAGAAATCAAACCATGCAGCTCTACACTCAAAGACATTCTTCCCTGCCTCCATTTCTGCACTCATAAATAATCAGTCACATTAAAAAATATATTTTTGCTACCCTAGAGGCAAAATTCCTTAATGAAACCTACACCATCTTGAAGAGCATAATTTTGCCTTTCCAACGAGCTATTACTCAGCCCGAAACTCCTAGCGGTTCGGAAGTTATTGATTTTTCAAGTTTAAGGTAAATTTCTGTCAAGTGAGCCGACCTACACTCACACCCTCATGTCGGCCCTCTTTTAAATGGATGCGTCTCTTCATTCCTTGACTAAACCACTATAAAAACAAGTTTGGGGTTCATTTGTAGGCATAAATTTTTCGGTCATCCAAGACAGAACAGGAGCCTCAATTCATAGCTCGTGAACAAGGAAGAAAAGGCACAGAAGTTGAAGGAAATAGGCAACATTTATTTGTTTTTGGGTCAGGACAGCGTTGGAATTAATCTATAGGACAGTGTGGATAATGGACTGACTGTGTATAAACTCAGACAACACCTGTGTTGTGTTAGAATCCCTTTTTTTTGGGTGTAATTTTGGACTGTGGAAATCTTCCTATAACTGGGACACTGTGACAAGGTCACTGTAATTACAGTAGCACGGATTCTTGGACAGTGCCTCAAATTTGCAGCAAAATCGGATTAAGTGTGGCAGCATAAACAGAGGTTCGGATCACCTTTAGCTTGGACCGTATGTCTGAACAGGGACTCGGATTGGTTCAGAATTGGCACAACAACCTCCTTTAGTGTCTTGGATCCCTCTTCCTAAACTGTGACATCTCAACGGTGGTATAGCTTACTGTGCAACCTTTTTTTTAGTGGCTTGGATTGGTGCAGGAATAGTGAATTGCTATAGCTCATACTATGCACTGAGCAACCTTCATTACTGTGGGTCGGACTCCTTTGTTGTGACTGTGGAGGTTAATTATAGGCCTGGATCTCCTCATTGACTATGCGGTTCAGACTATTAATTGTTGTTGCCCCTAAGACTGTGAAGCAGTGTTGTGATTATCCTCAAGTTTTCTTTAGGACTGTGGAGAACCATTAATTGGCATTAACACCTTCATATCTTCAATAAAGAAGTAAGTCACAGCACCAGAGATAGACTAACATTTTGAAGGTGCAGTGATTCATTGTGTGGTGGAAACATCAAGGTCAGTGGTGGAGACATATAAGACTGTCAAGCACAAATCAGTGTTATAACATAAGAAGAAGTTGAACAGTGCTTTGGGTTTTGAAGTACTCTTGGATGAACGTTGTTTTTGAAGATCGTTTTGGATCACATTGACGACACCTTGGAGCATCTTCTGAAAACACTTTGAAACTGAGCCTCGAGATATTATTGGAGATCATGATGCATTGTTGATGTCATCATGAGGTGACTTGAAGAAATTGTTTGGGTACGATGAAGAGCAGTGGTGACTCCTTCTAAGAAGAAAAAGGTTGTCATTGATGACGTAATGTGGAGGCTACAATGAAGACTAAGTGAAGATTGTTAGGGCTCGTTGAAGAAGATTTTGGGAGCCGTAAGTATAACCAAATATATATTGACTAAGTGAAGCAGGAGGTTGGAGCCTCATAGAGACAAGGTTGGTGCCTTGGAAGATAGGGTTGGAGCCCTTGAGGTTGGTGCCTTGAAAGATAGGGTTGGAGCCCTAGAGGATAGGAGTCCTCAAGAGACTAGGTTGGAGCCTGTACCAGATATAGGGTTGGAGCACTTGAGGTTGGTGCCTCAGAATTGATAAGGTTGGAGCCTTGGAAGTCCAAGTCGGTGCTTGGCAAAATACAGGTTGGAGCCTGGGAAATTGAAGATTGGTGTCTTCATCTAGGGTTGAGCCCTACATATATTATACTTGATTTATTGTAAAGAAGAAATTAATAAAAACATTTTTTCTTATTGTTCATTTTTTGTTCTAAATATAAGTGATCTAACTGGTAAAGTTAACAATTGAAAAGAAATACTGATTCACCCCCCTCCTCTCAGTATTTCCAACACAACTAAAGATTATAGAAGAAGTCGATGGGTAGATGGAGATCACACCAGTGCAGTTACTCAGTTGCCTAGGCAGTTCGATTTTCTCAGTGGTTGTGATTCAGTAGAGAGGATAGAGCCATAGGGTGAGTAGCAGGTCAGAGAGGAGGGTAACAATATTCCAGGAGGAAGATTTCCAGCTCTTGGAAGAGGCAGTGAGAGGAAGGTCGAATTCCAGAGAAGCTCTGCGCAGAGTGACACAAAGGCTCGAGCGTGAGGATAGGGATTCCATCTCTGGGGAAGAAATTTGCAGTGGAGTGTGAGAAAATTCTCACAAAAATTCTGCCAGTATTTTCCTCTGATCAAATTTCCAGTAAGGCATCAAAATTATTGTTCTTAGAATTGCTGCTGAAGAATAATAATAAAACCCTCATCTGCTGCACCAGTTTTCCCACATTGGGTTTTTCCGGGGACATTTGTCCAAAAATAACTGTGTTAAAATTCTTGTGTGTGCGCTAGAATTTTTCAGCTTCCAGTATTTTATTTTACGCAATATTTTTTATTGTAAAAATTGCAGTTGTGATTTTATTCATTGTTTGCCATAGCAAATAAACTGCATAATTAATTTACAGTTAGAAGAATAATTTCCTGTTGCTGCAATAGATGAAATTTTCACAGCATATCATAATTAAGAAATGAACATCAGGGGTTGTTGGCTGGATAACTGTCAAATGCAGGAGAAAATTTTCCTCCTATGGGGTTACCCATTTTGGTGGGTAACAAGGCCCATCCAGTGCAAGTGCTGAACATTAGCTCTGATACCACTCTGTCTTCTACTGCCAATGGCCAACAACTCCCATGCGCTCCAACAATAAATAGCGAGAGTCCACTTTGTTCTCTAGTGAGAGAGAGTTTGAGTGCCAAAAGACTATTCCCCCTGAGAGAGCCAACACCAAAAACAACCAATGAGAACCAAGCAACCTCGCCCCCGTTCTCTTCAGCTGTGCCTTCATATCCTTCTTTCCAGTGTTTCGCTGTGTGCTTAAGAGACCACAAGCTTGTCTAATCAATGTGCCAGGGGAATGTGCACCAAGCTGTGCTCCGCCGACTCCAATCACATCCTATAAATTGGCTGTCAGTAAGTATCTCGCCCAGGTCTGCAACCGATGGCTTATTAACTTCAGCATTTAAATTCAGGGTTGGTTTCTTGTCTTTCCAAGCAGGGAAACTCCATCAAATATTGGGATTCGAAAGGTCATCCTCCCCTTCAATGGGAAATTAAATTTAAATGTTTAAAAACACATCGTATCAGCCAGCCATGGCTCCTGTGCTCACACTGGCATTACAGTCACATTATAAAAATCGGGGTAAATGAAAGGGCTGTCACAACCTTGTTGTATATGTTCTAGCATATTTCTTTAGGTCTTGCACAATGATCCTCCCGTTTTATGCTAGGAACTCTTTTAAGTTTTAACTTGTTCTATGAACATTCCCCTGGCTATAAAGTGCTATCACCTTTAATAGTGATAGGTTTCATGTTGTCCAGTTTAGAAACCTCACGACTTATTCATTTATCCTTATAAGTGGGCCTCGTTGCCAATATTATCCTTCGGACTCATGCAGACATTGTGAGAACCTTGTTGTATATGGTTTAGCATGTTTCTCAATGACGTTATGCACATTGATAATTTAGTTCCCAAGGTAACTTTTTCAACCTCTTATATCATTTCACTAATAGCTTGACCAATGAATGGCTGGCATTAGGGATTTTGCATTTTATCTGACCAATCAATGGTTGTAATAAATGATTTTGCATTTTAGCTTGACCAATCAATGGTTGCCATGAATGATTTTTCATTTTGGCCATATCTGAAGACATCAATCTACATCCATGTATTTTTTGTTCTCTACTTTGACATCTTTCATAATAATGGACACCTTTCATTCTTTACTTTTCAGAAATGCTAGTCTTATTACGAATGTTCCATTTCTGTGTACATGTTAGAAAGCTAATGTTTCTATGGCAACAGGTTTGTTTTTCTTGTGGGCATATTTACCAGAACCTTGGCTTCATTATTTGGGTATCACTTACTATCCTAGTAGGTGAGTTTCAAATCATACTTTTAGTTGTAGTACCATCTTTAGTTTCGAGATTTGAGTGCTTAACTTTTATATGGTTGAATTGTAAGCTTTAGAGCTTGTTATTTTTTATTTAAGCTATCCTTGAATGTTTATTTTAATTTGAAATTTAGAGTCTTTTTTGTTATTTTCTGTGAATTTCCTTTTGCTTTACACAGTTTCTTAGTTTATATTTCTGTTCATAATATATAAAAAAATCTGATTGGTAGTACTAGAGAGTCACAAGGGTCATTAAAACAGGGCAGCTTACAAAAATGTGAAGAACTAAAGGAACATGGCCTTAGACTTACATTGATATAAACATGAGACATAACCATATTGACAAGTTCCAAATGAAAAGTCACATAAGGGATCATTGAATAGATAGAAATGACTTATTTTAAAGGCATGCTCCATTTCTCTCCAGGTGTTTTCTTCTTTGATTGAGGCATCCTGATTTGTCACCATAGTCAGGATCAGTGCTCAAAAGATGTTTGAAGTTCTAGTCAAGGTTGCCTGTGTATGCAGATATGTGGGTACACCAAGACTCAAGTACAGGTATGGAATACCTCGTACGAATCCTTAAATACTGGTTGTGTGGTGTGACTGTATGAGTATCTCTATGGTCTATACACGTCTTATCAATAATAACTATTTAATTTTATTGTCTTCATGTGTCCTATCTTCGTGATAGCGACAATTTGTAGTAACCTGCTTCATCCTCCTTATGTTTGGACGTGGACCATGTGAAAGTGTACTATGTACATGCGTAACTTAATGCTTATTGTTAACTTTCTCCTTATTATTCAGTCAAGGGTACCAGCAGTATGTAAACAAAGTGTATATGCAAAAAATTACCTGACTATGTTAAAAGATTCCTAACAAAGGCCTAAGGCCAAGACCTCACTAGCAAATGTGTAAATAGCATATCGGCAATGATCTTTAATATTACCTAGGTGAAGGCCTATGATAGTGATGTGAATGTGTTCATAATAAAATTAATGAATGCATGGAATGGCTAAGGGAACCATGAGGAGGGCTATTGGTTGACACGAGGCAAGGAGCTTGGAGAAGATGTGAGGGGCATAACTATTTCCTATTAACTTAAACATGATACTACCCTAGGAATTAATCCAAGATCAGAAATTGACCTTTTGAGTGGAAAATATATCTAGAGATAATAAAATGACACCTATGTTGCTGAAAATGCTCCCCCAACCTGGTGTACTTGTACCAGAAACACCTAAAAACGTTGAAATACTGCTGAACACGGCCAAAATGCCTCTATGGCATTTTCTAATTTAGAAATGCTGCCAAAGTGCGACCGAAACATTTCAGCGGCATTTCGGCCCAAATCTGCCCTGTTTCTGTGACTGTTTTGCTTGTGCAGGCTCACTCAAGTGCCCGAGAAGGGTGTGGGTGTCCTTCGATGGCCAATTTTATTTTAATCTACCACTAAAATTTATCTCTAATCACTCCACAAACTAATTTATATCTCATCAATTCACACCCTAGTTTTGTTGAACAAACACTTTGTTCTATTTTTGTTGATGAGGATTATTAGGATATGTAATTGTACTTGTCTTTTGTGTTGGAAATACTGAGAGGTGTTGGAATTTAAAGAAAGATGATAAAATTCCTTAACTTGATAGTTACTTGTGAATGTTATGTTCTTCCTTTATTATCTTTAATCTTTCTTCATTAAGAAATTATCAGATCAACCATAATAAATGAAGCAAGATCACAGTACACACGAAAAGAGACAAAGATTTATCCTGGAAAAACCCTTGTAGTGCAAAACCCAGCAACCTTCTTCTTAAATAATCGAGTCAACAGGAGAATACTATAAACCAAGATGGCCTCTGTTGAAATTTGGTACCGGAGGACAGGTGGTTCCCTAAGGCTTTGATCTTTGGCCTAGGGAAAAGTGTCCAAAAGAATTTAATTTTTCTCCTAAAGTGACTTTATAATTTTTATAAAGTCAAATTTAATTTAAAAGTGACTTTAAGTGATAAAGTTACTAAAGTGACTTTATAAAGTTATAAAGTCAAATCTAATTTAAAAGTGACTTTAAGTGATAAAGTTACTAAAGTGACTTTATAAAGTTATAAAGTCAAATCTAATTTAAAAGTGACTTTAAGTGATAAAGTTACTAAAGTCTAATTTTTAAAGTGACTTTAATAAAGTCAATGTAAAATTAGAAAGGAAAAGTGACTTTGGAAATAAATGACTAAGTGGGTCTTTATTAAAGTGGGGTGAATTAAAAAATAGAAAGTGAGATTTAAATGAGTATTTAATCTCAGCCCTAGATCTCAATCTATTTCAGCCATTGGATTTAGGGATTCTCCAAAAGTCACTTAGGGTTAGGTTAAAGGAGGAAAAGGAGGAAAAGGTCATTCATTCTTTCATGAGCAGATTGGGAGAAGGAGAGCAAGAGAGCAAGGGAGATTTCTGGGCAGTGAGGAGAAGGAGACAGCAGCTTGGCACACATTCCAAGGCAGCAGTTCAGCAAGTCCGTACAGCAGAGTTTAGCACACATTCCAAGGCAGATTTTGGCACGATTTTCTAGAAGGCCGTACAGCAGCTTTTTGGCACAATTTCCAAGAGGTCGTACAGCAGTCTCAGCACAGATTTCGAGGCAGCAAAGGGGTTGTTTTATTTGGCACGAATTTTGAGGCAGGCCATACAACAAGTGGTTGTACCGTTGCACAAAAATCGAGGCAGATTCCGTACAGCAAGTTTCTGTTGTCTTTTGGCACAAATTTCGAGGTCCGTACAACAGCATTTATTGCTGTTTTGGCACAAATTTCGAGGTGGCGGTACCGCTGCATTTATTGCATATTTTTGGGCACGAAAAACGAGAAAATCCGTACAGCATTTATTGATGTTCCTGTTTTGCTGTTTGCACATTTTCCGAGGTGGTGGTTAAGCACGGAAAACGAGATAAGTTGTAAAAGTTTACTTGCTGATTTTTTTGCTGAATATTTCTCTCACTGTAAAAAGCATTTTTCCAGAAATAAGAAGGAGCTTTCGAATTGGTTTTCCCCAAGAGTTGTAGGGGGTTTTTCCAGGGTCACCTTGACCAAAAATTACTGTGTTATGATGTGTTGAATGGCTGTTTGTTACTGCTGTTTTTTTATTTCTGCATTTTCCAGCATTCTGAAAAATTTCCAGAATTTGTGTTTTCAGCAAAATTTATTTTCTAGTTGTTGAATGTATGGTTATGGGAAAGGGCATTTAACTATTTTGGAGTAATAAGGTGAAAACTGAAAACCGGGGTGGGAAACTATAAATTTCTACATGGTATCAGAGGTTGAGTGCTGAAGAACAGTTTGGGACAGCAAGGAGGAAAATTACAGCCTGCTGATTTTTCACTCAGAAAATTCCAGCAAGCTGATTTTTCACAAACAACAGTTTTATCTTTACTACAGCAGTGCTATTTTTCAGTTTTAGGACAGCAGGATGTCTTTGGGACTGAGGGTGGAGGATAGGTTGGATGGGCATTCCAATTACAGCATTTGGAAAGAGAGAATGCAGAGTATCTTTGAGGAGGCAGAAGTCTGGGACATTATGGTGAATACCACACAGAACCCTGTAAATGTGCCTACTGATGCTACTCAGTTGGCAGCATATAATAAAAAGAACAACAAGGGTAAGAGATTGATTCTAGACGGAATCAAAGACCATTGCATTCCTCATGGGAGAGGGAAGAGAAATGCTCATGAGATGTGGACAGCATTGTCCAATCTCTACCAGAGTACCAATGAGAACCGGAAAATGGTCCTGAAGGAGAAGCTGAAGACCATTAAGATGGGCAATGAAGCAATGGACACATTCTACAAAGATACTAATGGGAGAGATGAAAGGCAGCGATTGGAGAGGCCATTCCACTGCATCGAGCAGTGATTGCAGTGAGGGCTTCGTTCATGTCATTAGTCCTTGTTGATGGGGACAAGCACGGAGTATCTTTCCTACATGGGAGAGGCTTTTGGAGGATGGTCTGTGGCTGGGTAGATCGCAGTGTCATTTTGGGGTGCAATGGTTACGTGATGAGACAGGCATCGTTGGTGACGAAGAAAGGCAAGGAAGAAGCAAAGCCTATTAGCAATGGTGGGGGCAAAGGTAAAGGTAAAGGTAAATAGGGTAACACACCAAAGGACTATTCCAAGGTGAAGTGTTGGAATTTTTAGAAGATGGGACACTATGCAGTTGTGTGTCCTGAGAAGAAGAAGAAGAAGGGGACGAACCAGACCATGGCATCATTAGTGGAGGTTCAGGACTTTACAGATCTCTTTGACCGGGAGTTTGGGTTCATTGCGTGTGAGTCCTCTAGTGCAGGATCACCTACCACAGAGGTTCATAGGGAGCATGCATTTCCCTCGATTAGCGGAGCATCTTCGGGTATCTGGTATGTGGACAGTGGGGCTTCACGTCACATGACAGGAGTCCGTGAGTACTTCTCAGAGTTTTCAGAGAGTGGCACTGATATAGAGGTAGTACTCGGTGATGACAGAGTTGTTAGAGCAGTCGGTGTGGGAACACTGACATTTCAGAGGGAGTCCAAACCTCCCTTGAAAGTGTCAGATGTTCTTTATGTGCTGTGGAAAATCTCTCTGCTATCCTACCAGTTTGAATGGACAGAGGAGGAGATACTATTCGTGGAGATGGTAGGATGTATTCTGGGGGCATCAAACTTGATCTAGCTAGAGTGATAGGTAATGCCATGCAAGGGTAGAAGCCATTAGCCTTTGGCATTGAGAGGTAATTGATGAAGAGTTGTGCAGTTCGGCGGCAGGATTTGGCATCAGCAGATAAGCACATGCACGGGTTCTCTAGACTTTGCGGGAGATCACTACAGGTGTGCCAGATTTCAGTACTGATCATTTTGATACTTGTAGAGGATGTGCGATGGGCAAGTTTGCCAAATCCCCTTTTCCCAGCAGTGACAGCAGAGCGACTGGGATACTTGATTTGATTCATTCCGATGTGAGCGGTCGGATGTCTCATGTTTCCTTGAGTGGATATGAGTACTATGTGTTATTCATTGATGACCACTCCAGGAGGACCTGGATTTATTTCTTGAAGACCAAGAGTGAGGTCTTCAAGCGGTTTCAGGAGTTCAGAGCTCTTGTGGAGACACAGACAGGTCGGAAGATCAAGTCCCTGAGGTCGGACAATTGAGGAGAGTACACCCTTGGAGAGTTTGTTGACTATTGTGCGGAGGCAGGCATTAGGAGGGAGTTCACTGTTCCTTACAACCCCCAGCAGAACGGGGTTGTGGAGAGGAAGAACAGATCCATCGGAGGGGCTGCCAAAGCCATGTTACATGATCAGGGGTTGCCATTGTTTTTGTGGGCAGAGGCCTGCAACACAGCTGTTTACTTGCAGAACAGGAGGCCGCATCGTGCCTTGGGGCACATGACTCCGGAGGAGGCTTTTTCTGGGAAGAAGCCTGATATGGGTCATCTTCGTATCTTTGGGTGCATTACATACTCCTACATACACCAGGAGAAGAGGAGGACTGTAGGGAACCAGAGCCCACCCAGAGAGAAGACACTTTGTGGGGCTGCTGGGAGACCCTCCAAGGCCTTTGACGAGCATTCCCGGCCGCATGAAAGCTGTCAAAGATGGAAGTTCGAGGAGGACAGTGGCCTTTAGGAGGTCGCCGGAGCAGGAGTATCTGGATCAGCCAGACCTCAGCAGCGCTTGAGATTATCACAGATCCAGGTGATCGATTATGATAAGGCATCTATGACGATGTCAGGTCCGTCGTCGTTGGGAGGCTCACAGAGCCGTAGGCAGGAAGCAGGCACCAGAGCGGCCTTACGCAGCAGTCTGGTCAGGGAGTCTCATTGATGGACGTCGCTGGCGCCGTACCCTTGTATACCCATGTGTTCAGGCAGGACGGTGGAGAGACAACAAAGAGTTCAGGCTCCTGATGTTGAGGAGGAGGAGTTTTATTCTCCAGCGGGAGAAGTGTGCTCAGGGAAGAGGAAGCCCAAGTGGCTTCAAGACACCTTGAGAGATGCCACATCTGTTGCTGTGCTTTGGCCTAGGAGGCCTTCGAGAGCACCCGAGAGGTTTTAGCTGGCATGGCAATGGCGCCGCCGTCCTGACTCTGAGCCTTGCAGCGTGTGAGGAGGCAGCGGCTACAGGTCAGGCAGTGGGCCATGCAGAGGTGATGATTTTCATCATGAAGAATGATGTTTGGGAGGTGGTGTTGAGGTCAGAGGAAAATCCCAGGCTTCCAGATGACTTTACAGGTAAAGCATGCTGCAAGGCAGCAGCATTGGAGAAATTCAGCGGTGCTTCAGGCTAGAGGGTTCTCCCCGTGTAGAGGATGATTACAGGAGATCTTCGTCTTTGCGGGCTCGAGATATACTGATTTCAGCCCATTATATCGAGAGCAGCAAAGAGATGGCTGAAGATCCACGATGATGTCACCGCCGAGCCAATGGTCATAAGAGAGGTACATTGAGCAGCCAGAGCCAGAGGCAAGGGAAGGAGTCCCATGTGTGTGACCGAAGAAGGCCTCTTTATGGTCTTCACAGTTCTCAGCTTGGTACCAAGATGATACTATCATAGATGTGCAGGGTTTGCAGAGTGAGTGTTATGATCCGAACCTTTACTATATTGTGATAGGTGAGGAGCCTCTCATTCTGGTGCTGCATGTGGATGACTTAGTCATTACAGGTGCAGAGAGACTCATAGAGCACTGCAAGAGAGATCTTGCGGCGGAGTTTGAGATGAAGGACATCGGCTTGATGCATTACTTTTTGGGTTTGGAGGTGTGGCAGGAGGAGGGGCATTTCTTCCTGGGACAGGGGAAGTATATTGTGGACATCCTTGGCAGATTCCACATGGAGGATTATAGACCCATGTCGACACCGATGATCACCAACTGGAAGAAGCTTCATGCTTCGGATTCCGAGTTGGTGGATCCCACATTGTACAGGAAGCTGATTGGTTCCTTGATGTATTTGGTCAACACTAGACCAGATATTTGTTTTGCAGTCAACACGATGAGTCAGCTTATGTGTGAATATAGGGAGAAAACGCGATTGCATAAAACATTTATGAATACTTGCGGTGAATGGGTGATTATGGTCTGACTACGTGCAAAGGGTGAGATTGGCAGGTTACACTGATTCTGATTGCGCAGGTTGTGCTTCTGATAGGAAGAGCACTTCGCAGGCTGCTTGGGTTGTCTTAGCTTGTGTCATGGTTCAACGTGGAAGCACGAGAATGGAGTCGAGTTGATGTTGCATATGGCAGCCACCATTATGGGGAGGGCCATTTGGTCAGAAGATGTTGTTTGGCTGACGACGTATCGTCAGACCTTCAGATGGGTCAGATAATCAGGTTGCATTTAAACTCAATGGAATCCATATTTCTCCGCGAGCTGAAATAAAGCATATCGATCAAAGATCACAAAGATTACCAATGGGAGAGTTAGGAATTCAAAGGAGCTTAAAGCTTGAATATATTCCCGTACTGAGTGAGCAGGTAGTTGCAGATATTCTTACCAAAGCCTTACCACGCAAGCATGTCTACTTAGATGATGTATATGAGAACACCTTCCTCGGTAAGAGGGAGTGTTGAAATTTGGTACCGGAGGACAGGTGGTTCCCTAAGGATTTGATCTTTGGCCTAGGGAAAAGTGTCCAAAAGAATTTAATTTTTCTCCTAAAGCGACTTTATAAAGTTATAAAGTCAAATCTAATTTAAAAGTGACTTTAAGTGATAACGTTACTAAAGTGACTTTATAAAGTTATAAAGTCAAATCTAATTTAAAAGTGACTTTAAGTGATAAAGTTACTAAAGTCTAATTTTAAAGTGACTTTAATAAAGTCAATGTGAAATTAAAAAGTGAAAAGTGACTTTGGAAATAAATGACTAAGTGGTCTTTATTAAAGTGGGGTGAATTAAAAAATAGAAAGTGAGATTTAAATGAGCATTTAATCTCAGCCCTAGATCTCAATCTATTTCAGCCATTGGATTTAGGGATTCCCCAAAAGTCACTTAGGGTTAGGTTAAAGGAGGAAAAGGAGGAAAGATCATTCATTTCTTTCATGAGCAGATTGAGAGAAGGAGAGCAAGAGAGCAAGGGAGATTTCTGGCACTAGGAGAGCAGGACAGCAGCTTGGCACATTCTACAGAATGTAAGTCCAGACAACAGAGCTGGCACACATCTGGGTGGCATTTTGGCACGATTTTCTAGTGTCAGAGCAGCTCTTACATGATTAAGAGGTTTTATTTCAGTTTTGGGGACAGATTTCTTTAAAAGGGTAGTTGTTATTTAACAATTTTGTAGGCTGCATGTTAAGTAATAAAATTTTGCACCTAAAAATCGAGGTAGATCATGATTTATGAATAAGTTGCCACAGTCATTAAATTTTTAGGTATCCATTTTTAACAATATTTATTGTTGTTTTAAATACAGATTTTGAGGTAGCTATACAGCTGCATTTATTGATTTGGGCACCTAAAAATGGATAAATCAGACAGCATTTAAGGAGCATCCACTGCTTTGCTGTTTGCACATTTTCCAGGCGTGTTAAGCACAGAAAACGCAGATAAGTTGTAAAAGTTACTGCTTGCTGAATATTTCTCACTGTAAAAAGCATTTTTTCCAGAAATAAGAAGGAGCTTTCGAACTGGTTTTCCCCAAGAGTTGTAGGGGGTTTTTCCAGGGTCACCTTGACCAAAAATTACTGTGTTATGATGTGTTGAATGGCTGTTTGTTACTGCTGTTTTTTATTTCTGCATTTTCCAGCATTCTGAAAAATTTCCAGAATTTGTGTTTTCAGCAAAAAATTATTTTCCAGTTGTTGAATGTTATGGTTATGGGAAAGGGCATTTAACTATTTTGGAGTAATAAGGTGAAAACTGAAAACCGGGGTGGGAAACTATAAATTTCTACAGCCTCCACAAGTGCTAAGTCCATCTCTTGAAAAACTCTTCAATACCTTGTTCACCAAGACAATGCTCCTCCTAGATAACTGAACAATCTTCAAATTGATATGCCTTTAGCTTGCTTGATCAGGTATCCCTTACTAGGACTCGGCCTAGTCTTCCTATCTCAGTCTTCCCCTGTATTATATGATTTGGACCTCTGTAATAAGACAGACCTTGCCTTTCCTTCTGATATCTGATCCTTGTATTCTTGGTCTCAGATTCCTGCAGAATGACAGACCTCCTATATCTCGAATCCCTGCAATATAATAGGCCACAAACTTCAGATGATAGCTCCTTGAGGTGATATAGAATTCGGATCTCAACCAACTGTAATGACACAGGCAGACTTCAAACTTCACAAGATATAAACTTTACAGTTCGGACTTGACTTCGGAAGGCACACTTTAAAGGAGAGAACTTCGGATCCCTGTAGTAACTCTTGCTCAGCTTCAGGGCTTCGGATTAGTACTCTTGAATTGCAGATCCCAAACCTTTGGCTTCCGAATTATTACAGACTTCAATGAATGAGAGAGAGGGAAATTCTCAGGTATATTATATTTGTGCGACTCTTATACTTCTTGTTATAGATCTTCACATGAACAGAGGATAGAAGATATTGATTGAATGAATGCTCCTTCGTTTGAGCATGACCTGATATATATATATATATAGTCAAAGAGGTGGCTTGAATAGATGCATTTGAGGGGCAAGCTGACCCGATCCATTAGCTGTCCGACTTAGCACTCGTGGAGCATCTCGTAGCTATAAAACGAATGCAAAATTTTCTTCTTCCGTAGTCATGAAGAACATGAATTAAAAATACATATTTTGATCCATCCAAGCATGAAGAACATGCTGGAAACAAAAACAATAAATTGTTTTTCCTCTTACAATGTCAACAATGATTTTATGAAGACCGACCATAGCTTCATTCTCCAACACTCCGTCTTAAGTAGGGACGTATTCATAATGACTATACTTCAATAATGATAATAGCTCATTTTTCACAGCCAAGGTGCCAACCCAACAGACATGCTTTTGGAGGACTGTAGGTGTTATCTATGCTACTGCCAAGACACCAATCCAAACGACATCTGCTCTAGGGATCTAGGTATCATCTAGGCTTTTGGCAAGGTATCAACTCAACAAATACTATTTCAGGGATCTAGATACCATCTAGGCTACTGCCAAGGTATCAGCCCAACAAATATTGTTTCAGGGATCTAGATACCATCTAGGCTACTGCCAAGGTATCAACCCTAGAAATATTGTTTTTGGGATCTAGAAACCATCTAGGCTATTGCCAAGGTACCAACCCTACGTACCATCATACAAGTTATCTAGCCTAAGGTACAACAATTCTATGTACCATCATACCGGCTACGTGTTGAAAAGTGTAACTAGGTCGGTCTTCATGTTGACTATGTAATTATGAAAAGAAGTCGTCAAAATAATAAAATGTATTTTTGTTGTACTTGCTTCATGGGTTTCATGAGCAAGGTTTATTAAGCAGGTGGAGTTCTTCTTGATGTCCATTAGGTTTTGTGTCCTCTAGGTATAAAATGTAATTAAGTGTCATGTTCATCTAGCAAACATATGCTCCAAGACGTTAAAGAAGAAAGACACCTAACTAGGCTGGAAGACTAGCTCATAACAACCCTCAAAGAACAATGAAAGACAAGCTGTAGTTACAGTGAAGGATGCCACATTAATTGTTGAAGAAATCACACTTCATGTCGGCCTATTCACAGTGGACAAGTTGGCCTAATTTTCAGCTAGATGGTCGGCCTAATAATTGGAACAGTCATATATATATATACCCCTTTTCCTGTGGCTCATTAGACAACACAATATTGCGGATTTTCTCTGATGAAGTGCAAAAAAAGAATGCGGTTTCTCTCCGAAAGAAAGCAGGGTTAAGTTCAGGAACAAATTGCGGAAATCACTGTAGAAATACAGAACCTTTAGTGGACAAGTCTGAAACATAAGTGCGAGGTCAAGCCTGTAAGAAAAGAGCGAAGGAAGCAACTGTAATTGAAGTGAAGTGTGAAGCATCTCATCGGAGGAATAAGGGTTCACATATATCACTGTTTCGGGTTTACACTCTCGCATATCTCAGAAAAAGGGCCGAGGTCATCTATAGCTCGAAAGAAGGCAACCGCAGTACAAACGTAGTTCGGTCTTGAGCCGAAATATATCTCTGTCTTGGATCAACATGTATCAAGCATAACTCAGAAGAGAGCTGAAGGTAACTACTGTAAGAAGGAAAAACTACTACAGCATGAATAAAGGTTTGGTCTTAGTCTTTAGAAATATCGAAAGGGTGCTAAAGATAGGGCGAGAAGAAGTCACTAGGAAGCCAAGGATAAGATCGAAGATAGAACAGAAAAGAAGGACATTATCTAAGGCTAGGAACCGAGTTCTTCCTAGTACTGTTGCAGAGAAGTGTAGAAAGGAGAGATCAACTAGAGAAGTCAAGAAGAGCAGTGACAAAAGGTGTTGAAGCACATCTAGGTTAAGGGTCTAAGTCTGGGTCATGGTACTTGTCATTCGAAGATCTATAAGAAGAATTATTTGCGGGTTTTCGTCTACAAGAGGGAGAGATTTTGCCCTGGCTCTAGGAGCCTAACTTTTGTGTCTTGTGCATTTCGATAATTGACTTGATGAAAGATTAACTAAGAGAAGACATAACTAATGAAAATAAGTTCACATGTAATTATCAAGAAGAGAATTTGTATTAACCTATAACCCTCCAAATTCTCAACATGGTATCAGAGCTAAGGTGCTAGAAAGGGGATAGAGACACTCAAGGATCAGATTTCATGGAATGCATCAAAGCAAGGTGAAATATTGAAGAATCAAAACCAAAGAAGAAAGTTTACACAACAGTTAGGATCTTTGTATTGATTGGATCGTAGTATACAAAGCAAGGATTTGATTAGAATAAATGTCAGGTTTCCACAGTGAAGGAAATAAGACAGTTTGACATTAAAGGCAGTATTATAGTACCATCTTAAAAGTGCCAACAATTCATTGTCATCTCAAAGTATTGCCATCAAAAGCTTCAAGGCAAGTTACCTATCATCCTTGATCTTTCAAGAAAGCAATAGGACATCCTCATTAATCACCATCAAAAGGGAAGCAAGATCTAAAAGCTTTGACATCATAAAAGGAGCAATCTCCTTCATTGAAGGACTTTTCATTCGAAAGAAAAACCATTCAAAGGAAGCTTCGACCATCTTCAAAGTAATCAAGCTGATATCAGAAGAAAAGCATCTACTCAAGTAATATATCTATGACTTCATATGAATCTATTAAAATGTCTTCTTTGCAAAGAAAGAAAGAAACTAGTTAGGGTTTCAAACTTTCCTGCATAAAAGACAAGGACAATGAAGTCATGCCAAATTCATGAAAGAAGATATAAGAGCACAAAGGATTCTTACATAATCCATAAAAGACTATCATCTTCAATCTACCAAATCTATAATCATCAAAAGGAATATATGAGAAATTGGTGGAGCTATTCTCTGTGAGTACTGCAGGAGAAGCAATCTCTCTGATCAACTTCAGGAATTAGGAGATTTAATGTGATGACTATAGTGGTGCTAAATGCTCTCCTAGAAGAATGGGGAAACTTCACTTCGGGATTATACGGGAAGATAGAAGTCACTCCATTCCACGATTTAGGGTCTCTATGTAAATAGAGGAAACAAGATTGAAAGCCAAAGCTGTTACGGGATCAAGTGAAGGAATCAAGCCTTTTTAGCCATGTCTAGGAAGAAAGGAAGATTCAGAAGCAATGTAGCATCCTGATGAAAGCATGGTAGGAGCTCCTGATGAATCGGCTTCAGGAAAACCTCTCTGATAAAACATTACTAATGGAAAGCAGTCATCAAGAGCAAGAGTCATCATGGAAACAGATTTTTGGGATGTGACGACATATTGATGAACCAGGCCAAGAGAATGAAGCTCTTCATTCTTGAGAAATTGCTATAGGATGACTCAAGAGAAAAGTGTATGAGGTATGTATATATTTATATGCTAACATTGGATGTTGTGAAGTCATGTCATATGGTTGCAGGCAATGAACTTCTGCATTTAGAAGTATGATCAATGGAGGAATATCTCTCAGTGCACGGACAGATGAAATCAACATAATATGTCCTCATGGAATATGAGGTGGTTGTATATGAACGAGAAACTAAAAAGGTTGTAAGTTCCTGGAAATGGAGAATGTGCAGAAAGAGATCATGAAATGCAACCATGTCAAGAGGCAGTTATCATCCGGAAGCCAATAAGATGTGACTAGGAGATCTCCTGGGAGGATATGTAGACTCTGACAGAAGTCTAGTAAATAAGAAGACCCTTGACAAAAACATATCATTAGGAGATGTGTCAATCTGTATGAAGGATACCGATGCCTACAGGAAGATGTCATGGTGAAAGATCATCACTAAGGTAACTTTTGTTCTAAAAGTTCATATGTATATGCTTATCTGGATGAATTTGTGCAGGGATGCTAATCATAAGAAAGGATGTATGATCCTTGGGGATAATTCGAAGGAAAGCAACATGGCATAACGATGGACCAGATAAGGAAGACTGATGAATCACTTTCTGACTTGTGACAGAAAGTGATTGATGATTTGTACCCTATGAAGCCAAAAGTTGAAGATTCCTCAATATCGAAATCCATGACATCGAGGGGAGGAACTCTTCATGAGTAGCTGGATTGCTGCTGCAGGATCCTAGTTGATAAGGAGCCTGGTGGTAATTTTCTTGCTTGAAAGAAACTTGAAATGTGTCCTTCGTGTGTTAAGAGGGAGTGACGTATGTGATTCTCTATTACGTGTGTCATGCACTAGACCAGAACTAACAACCGTACGTCTTAGTGAAGGCCATGTGAAGATAATGGATAGACACATCATTCTGGTCTTCACCTGGAAGACATAATGGAGGATTGGGTAATCATCTGGCTTTCGATACTCTTTGAGAATGAGATAGGGCATTCAAGATAAGAGTAGTCGTGGAACGATATTCTTTGAGGGCTAGCTACCCAAGAGAAGAATAGTCCAAGAAGGTCATACTCTGGGAACACCTAGGTGTGGTATGTACCTTGGAGAGACAATGACTATGGTGTCTATTAGTCATGTGTCTCGCCAACATTGTAGCCCATTGTCTCATTGAGAGATGGGGCAGTTAGTCAAGGCCTTGCACTAGGACAATGCTGGTTGAGATGATGCTATACAGATGCGATTACCAATCTGATTCTTCTTATGAGATTCTTTAGTTTGAAAGTAACCATGTACCTGTATGAATACCTCCCTAGTTAAGAGGGAGTGTTGAAAAGTGTAACTAGGTCGGTCTTCATGTTGGCTATGTTATTTTGAAAAGAAGTCAAAATAATAAAAATGTATTTTTGTTGTACTTGCTTCATGGGTTTCATGAGCAAGGTTTATTAAGTAGATGGACTTCTTCATGTCCTTTAGGTTTTGTGTCCTCTAGGTATAAAATGTAATTAAGTGTCATGTTCATCTAGCAAACATATGCTCCAAGACGTTGAAGAAGAAAGGCACCTAACTAGGCTGGAAGACTAGCTCACAACAAACCTCAAAGAACGATGAAGGACAAGCTGTAGTTACAGTGAAGGATGCCACATTAATTGTTGAAGAAATCACACTTCATGCCGGCCTATTCATAGTGGACAATTCAGCCTAATTTTCAGCTAGATGGTCGGTCTAATAACTGGAACAGTCATATATATATATATATATACCCCTGTTCCTGCGACTCATTAGAAAACACAATATTGTGGATTTTCTCTGATGAAGTGCAAAAAAAGAATGCGGTTTCTCTCCGAAAGAAAGCAGGGTTAAGTTCAGGAACAAATTGCGGAAATCACTGTAGAAATACAGAACCTTTAGCGGACAAGTCTGAAACATAAGTGCGAGGTCAAGCCTGTAAGAAAAGAGCGAAGGAAGCAACTGTAATTGAAGCGAAGTGTGAAGCATATCATCTGAGGAATAAGGGTTCACATATATCACTGTTTCGGGTTTACACTCGCATATCTCAGAATAAGGGCCGAGGTCATCTATAGCTCGAAAGAAGGCAACCGCAGTACAAACACAGTTCGGTCTTGAGCCGAAATATATCTCTGTCTTGGATCAACATGTATCAAGCATAACTCTAGAAGAGAGTTGAAGGTAACTACTGTAAGAAGGAAAAACTATTACAATATGAATAAAGGTTTGGTCTTAGTCTTTAGAAATATCGAAAGGGTGCTAAAGATAGGCCGAGAAGAAGTCACTAGGAAGCCAAGGTTAAGATCGAAGATAGAACAGAAAAGAAGGACATTACCTAAGGGTAGGAATCGAGTTCTTCCTAGTACTGTTGCAGAGAAGTGTAGAGAGGAGAGATCAGCTAGAGACGTCAAGAAGAGCAGTGACAAAAGGTGTTGAAGCACATCTAGGTTAAGGGTCTAAGTCTGGGTCATGGTACTTGTCATTCGGAGATCTATAAGAAGAATTTTGTGTAGGTTTTCCTCTCCAAGAGGGAGAGGTTTTGCCCTGGCTCTAGGAGCCTAACTTTTGTGTCTTGTGCATTTCGATAATTGACTTGATGAAAGATTAACTAAGAGAAGACATAACTAATGAAAATAAGTTCACAAGTAATTATCAAGAAGAGAATTTGTATTAACCTACAACCCTCCAAATTCTCAACACTACGCAGCCTAAGGTACAACTCTATGCATCATCAGCAGGCTACCTAGCCTAAGGTACAACAACTAGTCACCATGATCCGATCAACGCCTCAATCTAATGGTATACGAACTAGTACAGGTTTTGCCATCACCAAGGTCAAACCTCTAGAAACGTCCTTGTTCCTACTATACAGGGTTGGCCAATCCCTAGAGGACATTCAACTCCTTACACCATAGGGTCAAACCCTAACATAACAGGCCTATCACAACTTGGCTATAAAATATAATCTAAAGATAATAATTAAAGACATACCTCAAAACTTAAGAATTAGACCGCTCCCTCTGAGTCCAAAGCTTAAATTCAAGTTTCTTTCTGGATCCAAAGCTCTTTTTGAATCCACAACCCTTTCAAGATTCAAAGCTCCCTTTGAAGCTCCCTTTGAATCCAAGACTTGTCACAGATTTTGTTTTGATATTATAATTTTTTTTAGCTCAAACAACTATGTACCTACAATTCTCTTCGGAGAGATCGAAAAAGAATAGTTACATTTAAGTAATGAAAATAAAGCGAGAGACTAGTTTTACTAAAGAAATCAATAATAGTACAAGAAGGGAGATATATCACTTATCTTTTATGAACAACAACATCTCCTTCTTGATCTTGTATTTCTCGCATCCATCCAGTTGATCAATGTCCTCGATCTAGACATAATTAGGGTTTCTTCGATTCAACAACTCATACTAGGGTTTTCTCCAAACCCTAGGCATTCTCTTGTCAATTCTTTCTAGACTTGCCAACCCCAGAAATAAAAAAGTTGTAAAACCGTAATTGTTTTTTTGCAAATAATGAATCTATCTAGGGTTTTTTTCCAAAAACCCTAAAGTCAATTATGCATATGATTCATATTAGGGTTTTTCTCACAAATCCTAAATATATTTTTACACAAGGGAATATTACACTAGGGTTTTGTCAAAAACCCTTAAAACCCTTCTTTTTAATAGTATAAATCTCTGACATCGAAATCTTCTGTTTTGGCCTTCTTTGTTGGTTCGTTAGTGTCAGCAACGACACCTTGATCTCTTTCTCTTTTCCTATTGTCATTCATTCTCTCAGGACATTGGTTTCTATAATGACCAAATTCGTGACAATGGAAACATTGAACCTTTGATAAATCTGTCTTCCTTTGTTGAGAAGGATTTTTACTTGAGCCTTGTTTTGAAAACCAAACTTCTTACTTTCTCCTTTCTTCTTGAAGCGAGTTGCATAAGCATTAGAGATAGAATTTTCTTCTTCTTGTTTTCCTTCCATTAGTGTAAATCTCGCTTCTTCTTGAGAGCAAGTTGACCACAACTCTTCATAGGATGGAGCCTATTTCCAACTATTTATATGGGTTGCAAAAGCATTCCAGGATCTAGTTAACCCTAAAAATCTTGAAATTACAAGTTCTTTATCAGAGATGACTTCATCAATTTCTTGAAATTCATCTTTTAGGCGAGAGATCCTTACGAAATATGAAGACACGATGCCATCTTTGGTCATCTTGACATTTCAAAGCTCATTTACAAGCTTTCTACTTGACCAATATTGTTGATTGTAAATAGTTTAGAGAGAGCATCATACATCTTCTTTGAAGTATCTAGGTTGGAAATATAGGGAATTAGATTGTTTTTGACTGAATCCACAATGAGGCTCATGGCAATTATGTCATTTTCCGTTAACTTTTCTTTCCCTTCATCATTTGATATTTCTTTGATTTTTCGTTTCACGATATCCAAAACTTTGTTTCTTGCAAGGATAAGATCAATCCTTGTCTTCTAGGCTCCAAAATTTGAAGCTCCTTGTAATTTGTTCTTTGATTTCATTGAGGATGCCATTAGTTTAGATTAGATTAGAATATCAATGTCTCTTTAACAAAGATCCAGTCTCCAAGAATGATCTTGATCTCACTGTTCCTTCTGTTGAAAAGTGTAACTAGGTTCGGTCTTCATAATGACTTGTAATTATGAATTTATGTAATGAGGAAGACAAAGATAATAAAATGTATTTTGTAATGCTTGCCTCATGGGTTTCATGAGCAAGGAGTTTTTATTATAGGTCAAAGACTTCTTCTTGATGTCTTTAGGGGTTTGTCATCTTGTCATAAATGTATAATTTAGAGTCATGTATAAGAAGCGTTGTTACACTCGTAAAGGACAATTTATTGATGTAAAAATATGCTCCAAACCCTTGTCACTATGCTCCAAGAAGTCGGCCTAGAAGATGCCGGAAGATCTCCTTGATGAAGTCGCCTCATCCTCAAGAAGTCATGTTGGCCTAGAAGTATGAGATAGTCCCTATATAAAGGGTGATTTGCGGCCTCATTAGATACACAAGATTTCAGACAAGTATGTGATGGAAGTGCGGATATAAGTCTGCGGTTTGGTGATCAAAATAGAGGCAGTGCAACAAGGAGAAGGGTCAGTTTAGAAAAGGAAGAAAGGTCCTCTCGGACCTCTGTTTTGGGAGAGAAATCTTTTGGTCAAGGTTTGCCACAGTAATCCGAAACAACAGTGCATAAGAGGATATATAGAAGGCTGTCTAGTCTGGAATGATATGTGTCGAAGGTGACTGAGATCAATGCGGAGGAGAGGCAGTGTTAGCCTCTGTCATTGATCTCATAGCCTTGCCTAAGTTCAGTAATATATATTTACAATGTAAAGAAGGCAACAAGTAAGAAGGTCATGACAATGAAAGGAAATCTATTCATGGAGGACAAAGCCTATCACAACAAGAGGTCAAGGTCAAATCAATGAAAGGAGATCGCAATTTAGGGCTAGGAACCGAGCTTTCCTAGTGTTGGTGCAACATGGTGTAGAAAATCAAGATCTACATAAGGAGCCTAAAAAAGCAAGTGACAAGGGTCTTGGAGGCATATTGGTGTCAAGGGTCTTTGTTATGGTCTTGGTACTCGTCAATTGATGATCTATACGAAGAATGATTATCGAGTTTTCCTCTCCAAGAAGGAGAGGTTTTGGCCCTGGCTGGAGAGCCTAAACTTCTTGTCTCTTGTGTTTTGATAATTGACTTGATGAAAGACATAATAAGTTAACGAAGATAAGATCCAAGTAAAAGAATCTTAACAAGTATAACACAAGCAATTATCAAGTAAGAGAATTGAATTAAACACTGCCCTACTAAATTCTCAACATGGTATCAGAGCTAAGGTGCTGAAGACAAGAAAGGGCTATTTGGAAAGAAGACACACAAGTATCAAGAAATCAAGGATCTATTTTTCTAGAAAGTATCAAAGCAAAAGTCAAAGATCTACATTGAAGAATCAATCTTCAGATCTAAGAAGATATTCATTCATTCAAAAGAGGCAGTTTTCCTAATACATGTGTCACACACCCTCATTGATGGATATAAATTGGAGAGGCTTGGAGGTCATTTTCTCATCATCTCAACACACATTCTCTCTTTCTGATCTGATTGGTTTGATAGTCGTTGGAGGCCCTTTTTCTTCTCACACGTGTGGAGCGAAGCTACTGTTTTCTGCGCTGATCTGTTTAGGGCTTTTTGTTTTCTGTGCTGCTTTTCTGCTGCAGCGTTGACCGTGGTCAACCCTTGGTTTGACCTCAATCTTCTGCAGAAATTCCTATTTTAGGAGGTCGTATAGCTGGGCACTAAAATCGAGGAATTTTGGGCTATTTGATCGAAGCCCTAGTTTGCTGCATTGACTTTTCTGAAGCTGCCTGCGTTGACTTTTCTGCGCTATCCCTAGTTTGACTTGTGTTGAATTGTGATGAGCTGTCTTTGAGGGCTGTGGGTGTGACACATGAAAGTGTTGGCTGACCGAGAAAGACTTTGCTAGTTGAAGCATCCTACTGACCGCTATAATGCAACAATATCTTATATCTTTGCTGGACAAAAGAAATTGTAAATATGATCTATATTTGGCTTGTCTTCTATTGATCTATTATTGTGTTCTATCAACATTTTACTTTCAAGTTTATGTGATTGCTATTTTGTATTGGGTCTAAGAAAGATTGAATTAAATGTGCATCAAGCATAGAACACCATTGTTATCTAAATTTAACAACAACAAATAATAAGCAAGAGTTGCTTCATGCATCCAATGAACAAGACAAGAATTGTTAAAGAATTTTTTGTATTATGACACCTGGGAAGGGAACATAGAAAGATGTTACCAGTCCCCCCTCAATGGGATGGGTTCTTGTATGTCCTCAATGCTTTAGATCTAAGGTCTCTCTTTCTTGATGGTGTAGAAAACCCAGAGAAAAACGGAACTCAAAGGAAGCTCACAAGCAAAAAGTAGAAAAAAGTGACAATGATGGGAGGATCAAAGTCAGACCAAAAGTATAGATCAAGAGTGATCTATAGGCAACAAAAGGTAGTGAATGAATGGAAAACCCTTCTATTTATAACAAAATATTGAGTTAGTCTAGATATTGGTGCATAATTAAAATATTATTAACCAAATCTAGATCCAACTTTTTTATGGAATATTTTATTATTTTTATGTTGGAGAGAAAAAAGAATTCCTAAATTATTTTAAGAATGTGTTATAATAATTAAATAAATAATGATTTATTCAATTATTATTTATAAATGATTTATAATAAATTTTGCATAAATATTATTAAAGAATGGATTAAATAATTATTCCTAGAAATATGATAAATAATGATTTATCTAATTAATTTTCCGTTTTGGTTAAATATGACTAGAATTACAATTAACAATGGTTTAATTAATTATCTTAGGAAAATCAAACAAATAAAGATTTATTTAATTATTCCTCATGAGGTTAATTAAGTAAATTCTAAACAACTTAATAAATTGATTATTAAGTTATTTTCTTATGAGCAATTTACTAAGTAAATTAATACATGGTGTATTTTTGTCCACTAATAGTAATGGTGTTAGATGACCGTACCAGTAATAATAATTTCACTTTCAATTCGTATGGTTAACATCAAATGTACCGCGCGCAGGACTATTCAAAAATCATGAGAAATTAGTCAGTTACGACTTACCTCTCATGGAAATGGTCATAGATGAATGAATTACTTAATGCAGTTGAATTCCAAAAATGATATCTAATATAATGCACTGCAGAAACCCCTCATACTTAAATTATTTGCAGTTTTCTATGGCAAATATTGAAACATATACGCTACAGTCTTCACAAATTAAATACTGCAGAAAATACTACTAGCACACATATAAGCACATTGACACAGTTATTTTTGGACAACTGTCCCCAGAAAAACCCAATGTGGGAAAAACGGTGCAACAAATGAGGGTTTCTTTATTAATCTTCAACAATAATTCATGTACAAGATACTGAATAGAAAAATTAGAGGAAGAATCATTGAGAGAAATTTACTGATGAATTTCTCTCTCTCCACAACGTTTTCCTGACCCCGTAGAGGACCCTCTATCCTTACGATGGCCTCACTGTGTCATCCTCTGCGTAGTGACTGCGCAGTGCTTGATGAACTGTGCCCCTCCTCTGTGCTGCCCTTTCTAGAATTCGTCCTGCACTTTCGGACTACTGCTGATGCCCTCCCTTTGTCACCTGCAACTCACCCTCTGACTCGATTTTCTCTTGTCGAACTTAAGCCACTGAGAAAATCAATCTGCTTGGGCAACTGAGTATCTGCACTGGTGTGTTCTCCAAGTGCCCATTATATTCCTTCTTATAATCTCTCGTTGAGACATCAACGACCATGATTAGATCTTAATCGATGGCTAAGCTTAAATTGGACTCGATCCACGCCTTTATCTAGAAGATTCACACTCGAATTAATTAATACCGTTTAATTAATCATATTTCCTAAGTTTAGACTTAGGAAATATTAAAAATTGATTAATTATTTTAATTAAGTCACTTTTGAGTGGAATTTCATCAAATGATTTCTGGGTCTTGGAGAATACATGTGTCTTAGCCTCTACATAAAATCTCAAGGCTAGAACACATCCAATGCTACAAAAATCAACAATTAGAAGTATCCTGCCTATTGTCACTTTTGGAACTTGACCGAGTATACCCCAGTTGGCATCCCACCCACGATCTAGGCTTGTTGGGATTATCGCCCATCTGACCAATCGGTGAGGAGACTTGGGATAATTGTGATCCTTACCATTTATGGTAAGTAGTATCCTGACCAAGTGAAGGGATGCAGGTGTTCTATCACTGACTCTTGAGGGTCAAGTTGGGAATATTAGTAGGCAATAGGATAGTTGTGATCCTTACATCATGGTAACTTCGTAAGTAGTATCCTCCTTGTTGTCCTTGGATATAGGGTGGTAGCTTGAGCTCCCCTATGATGATTCTTCTTCTTTAGATTCAAGAGTATTCAACAGATGAGCAAAGATGAGATATGAATTGGTTCAGTGATAAAGATGACGAAGTTTTTGAGATGAGATTCATGATGCAGTCAGAAATTTCTCTCTAACTGAGAGGGAGTGTTAATTTGGCAGCTCAGGGACAAATTCCCTCCATTGGACAACCTTCCTCATCAAGAAAGACCCCTACTAGCCCTTGGAAGAATTTAATTTGGTCACGGTAAAATACAATTTTTAAGGTGAAACCGAAAACTTAAAAGTGCACAAAAGTTCAGGTTGACTTAAAGGACAAATTGGGTCTCCTCCACCACATATAAATGCACATCATGTCACATAAGTTCGGAGCATCATCAACACATCTCATCTTCTCTCTCATTTGATTGGTCGTATAGGTCCGAAATAAGGAGGTCCGAGCTCACACATGCGAAGGGAAGGGGGACAAATATGTTTTCTGTGTTGACTTTTTGATTGGGATAGTTTGACCAACTTTGACTTGATGTATTGACTTTGTTTGACTTGGAAAATTTCAATTTTGGAAGGCCGAATTGATTGGTGAAGGAGCTAAAATTTTCTGGGCAGTTTGACTTGGGTTGATCGTTGAGTTTTGTTCGAAGTTTGACCACATAAAATCTGAAGTTTGACCGCAGGCTTTCTCTCTCCTTGGACCAAGTTTTTGTGGACTGTTTTTATCAATCTTTGACCATCAAGGAAGGCCGAATACTTTGACTGTTGACTGAGCTTATTTGGAGCGGGTTTAACTACTAAATGTTGACTGGTTAGGGCATCTTTGACTATTGTTGACTACTGTTGACTTTGACAAAAAGTGAAAACTTTGACTTCAGATCAGATTTGACTTTTGGGCCCATCTCTCATTGAATATTGGTTAGTTGAATTGGTTAGTCAACGCTGTTGACCTTTGACTCATTGTTGATGAATTGGAACATTGTAACTCTTTGCTGAACATTTGATGACAATCTATAGAAGAAGAATTTTGGAAGCGTTTTCCCTCTCGTGGGGTTTTTCGATGGTCTTTGACCAAATCTTGTTTCTCTTTTTATTTCTCGACTGTCGTCTATTATGCATTGGATTTACTGTTCTATCTACAATTGCTTATTGTTAGTGGAAGATTGAATTCATTGGATAAATTGATTGCTAATTGAAGAAGAATTGGAATAAGTGACTGTGCTAAGCATAGAACATTGGAAAATTAACACCACAGCCTGAAATCATGCTCATATCAATTTATGCAATAACATCTAAATATCACAAATAGCCACAGATAACATGACCTTAGTAGATTGTCAATTCCACAAATAACCCTATGTAAACCTTATCGCAACCATCCGACTGAAAACCTTCAACAAGATTTCATGCCAACACAAAGCAACACCATAGGTTCAGTGGCAATGTGATTACTAGTAAAACCCTTAGCCAAACACCAGAAGATCTAGTCTTCAAAATTTATGTTAACACCATCTCACAATATATCTAAACATAATTGTGCACCAACAGATAGTAAGAACTTCATGTAATCCCTCATGGCAAGTGTCAACATACTTCCCTTAGCGAGGAAGTCCTCATGATTTCTTTGTTATATTTCTAATGTTAGTTCCCAGAGGTCAACTTCCTTTGGCATTAAACACGGTGATGATCTGATCCTGTCAAAAATAAATTGGTAGCTTGTAAAACCAAATATCAAAGACATATCTTCAACCATGAAGAGGGGTTGGATTCTACATCAGATGTCCATCAATCCAGGCATGACAGGTCCAGGGACTTGCTTGAGTCCATATGCGACTTACATCAATCTGAAATCATGAGTCTCTTCTTATGTGCCTCAAAATCTTTAGGTAGCTCCAAGTACGCTTCTTCCTTAAGTACATCATGAAGGAAGCCAACTTCACATACATCTAATTAATGCATTCGGCAATAGGAGCTACAATCCTCTTCCTTTGAGAGCATATTCCTTGTCACTGATGAATTTAACATTGCAGAGGCATTCGTCACTGCTGTATTTTTTCATCTCAAATGGTCCTTGCATGAGGGACATATCGCTTCTCATTTTTTTTCTTGTCTCAGAATATCTCATGGTTACATGATAGTCTGCTCCCTTCTAAGTAGGAAGCCTCTTTAATTATAGATATCAATTTGAGAGACTATATCTTTCCTTTAAGGTTTGAGCTCTTGTCCATTTATCAAGTGCCACTCTAATCATGGGATGGCTCGATATTCTTGTCAGTCTCGATATACATTTATCAGATGTACTTGTAGATCCCAAAACAAGAGCCAGAGTAATAGTAACAACATAATGAAAGTGTACTTGATGATGAGGCATAACTGTTTTTCTTCTTTAGATATGATAGTGGCTCCTTCATTCTCCTGCACTAGCTCCCTTTTGAAGTTAACTCTTCCTGCATTACCCTTCATTCTGGTGATCCTCAAGAAGGATCTCAATTCCCCATTCAAGATTTCAAATACTCATGTAGGAAGAATAACAATAGTCTATAAATGATAAATCTAAACAAGAGTAGTGTCATAAAGAAATAACATAAGTCTTGATGTACTTATCATTAACGAGGATTGTAGAAATCTCTCAGCTCCCTCTTGATCTTGCCTTCAAGGGTCGCCATTGTCGATCAACCATATGTCAATATTGTCTTTAGAAGAAATGCATCCTCTTGAGCACCACCAGTATTCTTATTCCACATCTTTCCAAGCCTGACTAACAATGGACAAGATGACCACTAGAACTGCATCATACCACCTCCTTATTGGGAGACTAGCTCATCTAGGGTTTCTCAGAATCTATTACAGGTACTTGAATAATTGAATGGCTTCTTACTGATTACATCATATGAAAGATTCTGAATCATACCAGGCCCTTTCCATATCAAGGTCACTCCTACGGTTTCTCACAAACCCTAACTTCTATTTGCAAGAAAAAAGGACTTCCGTAGGATTTCCTTCAAACCCCAACATTCTTTTAGGTCTCTGCCATCTTCATGAACTTCATCATAGGTGTCTGCATGGGGGTGATCTTCAATGAATTTTCTTTAGCCCAACTCTAATACCATGTTAATTTTTAGGGCTAGATTGTTCTCTACTGCAAATAATTGCATTTTCAAACTTTTTCATCATTTGCATATTACATTCCCCCATAACATCATAACATCATCAGCAATTATGTAGAGAGAAAAATAAACATCAACATTGCATCGGAATAGTAAGGAAAAATAGAAGAAAAACATGCACAATAGAGACACCAGGATTTAGGTCAGAGACCAGGGCAAAACCCAACCAAATTCTTCTTCTATTAGATATTCATCAAATGTTCAGCTGAGATACAATGTACAAAAGTAATGAGACACATCTCTCAACATTCAACACATCAGGCCTCCTAGGCCAAATCAAGTCAGTTCACAACTATGTTTGTGAACTGAACGATCTGATCTCCGATAATCAAACAAATCCAAGAGAGCTGCCATCATATCACTGTCTCAAGTAGCATCATCCATGTCACTGCAATAACTGTCATCTATATCATGAGTCTTCACTATCAAGGAACATCATCACTGTCATAGAGGAACTGCCATCACTGTCATAGGAGCACTGTCATCCATGACTGTGACATCATCATCATACATCACAGTTATATTTAAGTCACTGTCACGACCATACAACAAGGTCTCAGCCATATCAAGGATTATTTCCATCCAACAAAATTACTGCCATAGTGCCATACAAGGTTACTACTGTTGTTATATATCTATATAGGGTTACTGTCAAACTTCAATAGATCACTATCGTGCATATAGATCACTGTCTTACATACAGTTGCGAACCAAAAGATATGTAATGCAAACCACTTGGATACAAACCACTGTCATATCAATGTGAACCACAAGTAATACAGAGAGCCACAGTTCAAGTCATAGATAGATGTAGAGAATGTGTGCAAGTCTTAGGGACAAAGTGCAAGCCACAAAACATATATTGTAATATTTATACGAGCCAGAGAGACCACTATTTATGTGATGTGAACCATTGTGTGAATTTATGTGAGCTGTAAGAGACAAATGAGCCACAAAGATCATTGTATATGTGATGCGAGCCACTGTGCGAATTTATGTGAGCCATAAGAGACAAATGAGCCACAAAGATCACTATATATGGAGCCACACAGAGAATGCAGGCTACAACGATCACTGAAATATGATTCGAGCCACAACAACAAACACCAAAGCAGAGAATACGTTCCAGATCTTGTCCACACAAATGTGCCATACCAAGATGTGTCATACGAAATTGCTCATGCCATACGAAATTCTCCACAGAGATGTGTCATACAGATTTGCTCTTGCCATACGAAATTTTCTATTGTAATGTAATGTGATGCCAGAGTCAAGCAATTCCATTGTAATGTAATTCGATACCAGAGTCAAGCGAGTTCATCGTAATGTAATGCGATGCCAGAGTCGAGCGTTTCCACTGTAATGTAATGCAATGCTAGAGTCAAGCGATTCCATTGAAATGTAATGCAATGCCAGAGTTAAGCGATTCCATTGTAATGTAATGCGATGCCAGAGTATATCGAACCACAGAAATAACATATGCGAGTCATGTAAATTGGACCTCAGAGATATACGTGTGCCTCAGATATATGTGCGGACTTGTTGTATGAGCATTCAAACCATGAGCGATAAGGTCTTATTTATATGAATCGATGAGGTGCCTTTTGGTGCCAATGAGGCCCTTCATTGAGAGATCGACTTGATCTTAATTTGGAGGGAAACAACAATTCAAATTTAGCTCAAAATTATATTTAAGTATATTTCCTTTTAATAATTGCTTGCCCAATATGGTATTTGCCACGTTAAATATTAATGAGAAGATTTCCAAACCAATTTGCACATATTAATAATTGAATTCTTCCTTTTATCCAATTTGCATTCATTTTGGGGCAAAATGGGCTTTCCTTCGGGGCAGTAGGGTTTCTCATGGGAAATTCGTCCTATAGCTGCCCCAATTTTCAACAACATTTATGAAACACAAGTGCATGCCGATCTTGTAATTTTATTATCATACACGTTGAACAATAAACTTAAGATTTATTGTTGTTTTCTGTAATTTTAGTTCTCTTGGAAAGATCATCTTTCCGAAGATTTATAAATAGTTTGGGAAATCTGTAATTTTCATAAATTTGTGAAATACTGTAACATTATTCCTATAACAGTTTGTGTTGCATATTAGCTTACTGGTAGTTTTCTCTAGCTTTTCTTGCACTTTATTTTAAAGGTTTTCTGTGAAAAGGAGAGCTCTGTAAAATGTAAACTAGATCTCAGGAAATGAAAGTTATTAATTTTCCTGTCTTACCTTTTTTCAGGTATTGGGCTTTGGCAATTCCAACGTATGTGATGGTGACAATTATTTTCATTATCTTGTTTTATTTAGGTTTAAACTATATGGCGACAGTTCCTTCAACCTCATGGAATTCTCTTTTTGGTATGTTGAACTTCCGTTACATTAACCCTCTTGGATTTGTTATTGTATTACTAGGATTTAACTTTCATGCTAACTAGTAAACTTGCACCATATTATTGGTATCTATTCATGTAAATATTTTAATAGTTTGTGTCATAGTTAGTTTTAGGCATGCACTATTAGCAGTAATGCATGATGCCTACGAACCAATTTGTAAAGTTAGATTGTCACTTGACTTGCTGCCATATGGCTTCGCATGTAGTTGTGTTGACCGCCATATATTTTGCTTCTGCTGAGCTCAGTGCTACTGACTTCTCTTTCCTGCTGCACCAAGGGACCATCCCTGATCCAACACTGAAACAATAATCTAGTCAAGCTATCCTGGTCAACCTGTCCGTTTTTTTCTGACAGGTTGACCAGAATAGCTGTAAGAATTATCTCTCCATTTGTTTTTATAGAAAAAACGTAAAGAACAAAGCTTTTCTTGAAACCACCAAGTTCTTCTGTGACCATGGGTGATTCATTTCCAACTGCATCTCAAGTAGTTCCCACAATTTTGTCATTGGTATGGTATAATCTGTAACTTGTTCCTGAAACTGACATCTTCTGCGAGCGTCTGTTGCCTATTGTCTGAGATATAGATTCAAGCCCTACGCATCGTAAGATCCACAAACTTCAGATTTGGAGACAATCTTTGTCTTGATTTTCACAGAGCTTCCAGGCTGGCTTTCACTTGTATTCTTTTTCTATTATCTGTCCGAGATAGTTATGGTAGTTTTACTACCAATGCCAATCTTCTTTGGACATGTTATGCGGTTTCTCTTTACTCTAGCAGGCATCTGCCTTCTTGTTATTTGATGAGGGATGAAAAAATATATCTTATTTATGTCTTCATTTTGTCCTTATACATCTTTGTAAGTGTCTCATGGTTGACATGTGGATATTTCAGATGATCATACAAGAGATGCTTCAAGAATTCTATCTGCACACACATTTATAGATGGAGAACATCCAATTGATCCCATTTCTGATATTCCAATTACAGAAGTAAACGCTAGTTTATATGGATAACTGGAAGTGGTTGAAGTTGTGGACATAGGATCCATGTCAAGTTTTGAAACACACTGTAATAGATTAGGCTTATAAGTAATCCAATTAGTTGCTTACTTCCCCATGAAGTCCTTCTGTATCAATAAAGACTACACTAGTTAAAGAATTACTACAACATGGAAGTACTTTTGTATCGATAAAGATTACATTTGTAAAAAAATGACTTTGCATTTATTTTTCTGATTTCTGACCTTCTAAGCACATATTGAATCATCTTCTAATTTCTTTGAAGTAGGTTAAACGAGCATGATCATAATGCGGATCATGTAATTTAACAAATTCGGCTAATGTCACCACATTATGTCCAGCTACAAATTTTGTAAATGTAAAATTGAGTGCCTCATCCTTCATCGATATAGTTGATTACAGTTTTCAATGATAAAAAATATCCAATGTGTTTATTGGTATCAAACTTTGATCTACGATATCCACTGCCAGTGTGTCACGAATGAATCGTATGATTGGAGGTTAACACTTTTTCAAATATTTCAATTCAATGGAAATGTATTGGCCAATTATCGTGACATAATGTTTTCTTTAAGTGTTTGATGCAGAATATTTTTATATTGTGCCAAAGACTTTAAATTGGATTCCTTTTAAATACTTCCATTGCCAAATTATTTTTAGCTAGAACACATTCTAGTTATCCAATTGTTTTGGAAAATTAATTAACCCAATTCCTACATTAGATAATTTTCTAAATTTATGATAGGTTATGTAGCCTTCTTATGTTAGAAGGCTTGGGATTGTTATCCACATGAAATTGAGGTTAGCGATATTAAAGGTATGAAGATAATGTGTTAACAATTTGGAATTCTTAAGCAAGGGCCATTATTAATCCTATGTTTTTTATGACATAAAGTAAAATTATTTTTTTAGGCTAATACATCTTTTTGCGAGATAAACTTAAACTCGAAATGGTGGGGTAAGAACTCATTTGTTAGTTGGAATGCTTTCTCTAAGATTTTGTTTGTGAGCTATTGTTTTCTTTTCCTTAAATTTTGAAGGGAGATATTTTAAGTGGCTATTTGAGTAAATTGACTCTATTAGCAAGATTGATTAATTGGACTATTAAGGTGCAAACGCAGATCATCTTTGAGTAACTCAATCAAACACTCAGTAGCAATAGGTTTTGACTCTTACATTAGAAAAAAATGAACCAAACACCTGTACACAGAAGCTAAGCCAATAATTGGACTTGGAGGATCCACATATTATACTAAGAAACAAAGTCAAAGGGAAGGATGCTACTACTTTATGTGATCTTGCCAATGTCCCTATGAACAATTTTATTGACCATCTTGGGTCAAGTCAACTTGATTCCTACCATTCTCATTCCCTTTCCACGTTATTTCAAAGTTGTGGTAACTATTGGGATCGTTCAATTGATAAATCATTTTAACATTTGATGCTTAATTTACAGATAGATCTACTTGTAAATAGTAGTATCGTTTGTCCCCACAATTGATCAACTTGATGTTTAAGAATCCATTCATGATATGTAAACATATGGATCAAAGTTTTTTACCATGTAAGTCAAAATCCTTCGGGATTGTTATTGTACAATATGTAATTAGTTTTATATTCCATTTTTACACTTAATAATTACCGAGACACAATTGTCTTGTACCTAGATTGCACATGTATAAATAAGTGATTTTATCATTAATAAGATTGTCTTTCATTGTGGAGTTTATTTCGCTCTGTGTATAGTGGTATCCGAGCGCCAATGAAGATTTAAAATCCATGAGTTCTTGATGATGTGAAAGGGCCAAGACGTGAAGGCTTTTACTCTTGCTAACTTTGTTTTCGCTGAGTGGACGTTGTTCGAAGTTACAAAGTACTATTGTTTGTGGAGGTTGCGGTCCGGATCCAAGTTGAGGAGTGTAGGGCAAGAAGCATCCAACGAGAAGCAGTAGATTTCAGAATTGTTGAAGTCGTTGATTGCCGTGGAAGAGCGACAGACCCTGTGCCAAAGGTTTCAGAGATTGCTTTGCCGATTGTGTTTTCTGCAAGAAGAAAACCGAAATATGCCCCAACATCTACGTGATCATTTGAAAAGTTGTGAAATATTGCTTATTTTGCAGAGGTAATTTTCTTCACTGGTTGGATGGTCCCTTCATTAGTTCCCCTGTCTTTTTAGAGTTGTTGTTGTGATAATATAATATAAGCAAATAGATGGGTGTCTAGTTTCTTAGAAAATTGTTAGGGAGAATGGCCGATGCATCCTGAAATCATGGATTTGGCCCCGAATCGCCCTAGTCCCAAATTGGCATGGTATCTATAGGGTTTTTATTGGGGTTTTTTAGAAACAAAAACTTCGCATTCAGATCTGTACTCGTTGGATTCAACACGTTCTTTATGTCTGCTATCAAACAATATACCTCGGGCTTAATAGAACAATGAGTTTTGGGTTTGAGTTTGATGACATTAAAAGGAAAAAAAATTGAAACCAACACTGATCATGATCCAAAGAGGTTGAGGAGTTTTGCATCGACAACATAACTCTCAAGTTATTTGGCAGGGACTAGAAGAAAAAGGGTATATTTTTTTAAGAGGGGTGTGGTCAAAATTTTATTTGTTTAACAATTTGAATAAGATGAATGTATAAAAAGAAGGAAAAGGAAGACCATATCAAAAGAAAGAATTTATTGGCTGTGAGTTAGTGGAATTTCATGGATAAAGTATAGTTTTGAATCCTTATGATTTTGTGTTTTTAAAAGAAATTTGTTGAAGGTATTTTTTTAGTAATTGGCTGCCAAATATCGCAACAAATATGACTTCAATAGTTTTTCTAGTTGGAGTTGTTCTTAGCAGAAAGGAGAATTACCAAGAGTGGTTTAGAAAGCTTAAAAGTGCTCTTGTTTTTAAGGATTTGTGGGAAGTTTGTCAAGGAAGAACAAATAAAGACGAAAAGTAAATTGCACTGGAGCCACCTGATAATGAGAAGCAACGTGCAGTTTGGGAGACAAAAGACATCAAGGCATATGCATTAATAACTGCATTGGTGACAAAAGAGGTAATACGATATATCGTTTCTTGTGATACTACATTTGAAGCATTAAAAAAGTTGAAAGAACTGTATGATTCACACTCAGAACTCAAAATTATTCAGTTGTTGAAGTTGTTCAATTTGGAGATGAAAGATAATGATACATTGAAGAGTGCTTCTAAAATAAAAGCCATTTTTCATGATATAAAAGCCACTAGAATTGAAGTAGATTTATAGCTTACAACTTTTGTAAAAGTTCTTCACCCTGTCTATTCACACTATTTGGAATCTCTCTAAGCTAGTGGGTCGTTAAAAGACATTACATTTGATGAACTTGTAAACTAAATAGCTGAGAGAGAAAAGGCCTTTGGGAAGAAAGAGGATCCACCTAAATCTAATGTAGAAACTTTGTACCTTGCACAAAAGGATCATAAGTCTCATGCTGGAACTTCTAGAGGTGATAAAAGTAGTAGAGGTCATGGTAGGAGAAATTATAGAGGCAGTGGAGGGAAAATAATCAGGGAGACATACAAAAAAACTATAGACAACAAAGGAATTTTAATGATAGACTAGCTATCAAATGTTTTAGATGTGGTAAAGTTGGTCATACTATTGCTAACTGTAAAATCCCTTAGGAGAAAGTTAGTGAAAGGAGAGAATAGTTGAATTAAAAGAAAGATCAACCACCACCAGATAACAGAAAATCATCAAAGATCAACCACCACCAGATAAGGGAAAATCATTTTAATATTAATGATGTTTTCAAAATTGCATTTTCTTCATGGTGAGATAGTTGGATTTTGGATTCAGGAGCCTCTTTCCATATGACATTTAGGCGATTTTTTTTGGAACTTTCAATGATTACACTGATGGTGTTATGTACTTTGTTGACAAGTCTCAAATTAAACCATCTGGCATTGGGTCTATTCTTTTGAAGACACCGAATCTCGCATATTATGTTCTACATGATGTACTTTATATTCTACAGTTTCAGCGAAATTTGATGTCTCTTTTCCATATTCAACAGTAGGGGCATTCTGTTCATATATTTGATGGCATCATCGAGATACGAAGAGCATCTAATCATGTAGTTGTTATGATCGGTGTGGAAGAAGGTACACTTTTAAAATTAAATGGTACTTCATCTACTAATTCTCATGAAAGTCCCGTGCTTTTGGCACAACAAAGTGATATCCTGTCTCCCAGTTTGTTGTGGCATGCTTGATTTGGTCACATCAATTATGGCAACATCAAAATTGTGAAAATCAAGGTATTAAAGGTCTTCTTACAGTTCCAAGAAAGATTACACTTTGTGATGCTTGTATTTTGGGAAAATATTGTAAACAACCTTTTCATAGTTCTTCTTTTAGAGCTCCACGAAAATTAGGTCTCATACATTCAGATTTATGTGGACCTATGTCTGTTGCAACTGCCAATGGAAATAAATATGTGCTGACATTTATTGATGATTACTCGAGAATGTGTTGGGTGTATTTGTTGAAAGATAAATCAAAAGTGTTTGGAGTTTTTAAAAGTTTTCATTTGATGATTAAAAATGAAACTCAACAAAGTATATGAATTCTTAGAAATGATAACAGTGGTGAGTATACTTCTCACGCCTTTGAACAATATTTGAAGGACAATGGAATCAAATATCAAACTACTATACCTTATAATCCACAACATAATGGTGTTGCAGAACATATGAATAGAACTTTGCTTAATATCATTAGATCTATGATGTTCTTTAAGAATGTGAAGTTAATGTTTTGGGGAGAAACAATTCTTTGTGCAACCTATATTAGAAATCGTTGTCCTTCTTTTGTTATTAACAATGTAACTCCTTATGAACTTTGGTATGACAGATGCCCAACCGTTCAATATTTCAGAGTTTTTGGATATAAGTGTCATGCTTTGATTCTTGAGCAACAATGAAATAAATTAGGTGCAAGAAGTCAAAAATGTATATTTTTGGGTTATTCTAATACTTCAAAAGCATACAGGTTGTATGATGAATAAAATAAGTTCATTCTTTCAAGAGATGTTATTTTTCTTGAATCAGATAAAGATAATTCCACCGTTGATAGGAAACTGACTTATTTGGAGAAATTTGCATCCAAAAAGTTCTATTTTGAATCTGATAATGATGTTCCACACACTGAAGGGGGGTTCCCATTCTGGATTAGCTTGTGGTTTTTCCATCTTTTACTCGTGAGAATTTGGAGGATAGTGTTATTTCCGCAAGGTCAGAAAGTGTTCCTAAAAGCCCTTTACTTCAGGATGAGCAACCATCAGAACCACTTCAACAACCTTTATGAATATCTACACATGCTCGAAAAGTTCCAAGCAAGTATGATGATTTTGAAACAGGGAAGTCTTCTAAAGATTATTTAGGTAATGTTTTTCATGACTATGAATTCAATCATTGTACAATTAGCGAACCAATTATTTTGAAGAAGCTGCTAATTGTGATGAATGGAGGATGCAGTGAAAAAAGAGTATGATGCACTTATTAAGAATGGAACTTGGAGGTTAGTGGATCCTCTTGTTGGCGTCAAACCTATTGGTTGCAAATGGGTATATAAGATCAAGTACAAGGCATATGGTTTGCTTGATAAATACAAGGCAAGGCTTGTAGCAAAAGGCTCTGATCAGAAGGAAGGTGTTGACTACACAAAGACATTAGAACTTTGTTTTCTCTTGTAGCTCATAATAGCTGGAAGATACACCATATGGATGTTAAAACAATCTTTTTGATTGGTGATTTGAAGGAGGATGTTTATATGTTTCAGTTCGAAGGTTTTGCTGTCAAAGGTAAAGAGCAAAGGTATGTAAGTTGGTTAAAGCTTTGTATGGATTGAGACAAGCATCTCGTGCATGGTATGAAAAATTAACTGAACACCTTCTCAAGTTGAATTATAAGTTATTTGATCTGGATGGTCAACTATTTTTTTAAGAAGACTGGAAAGTCAGTTGTATATTTAGTTGTGTATGTAGATGATTTGATGATGATAGGAAACAATGATGACTATATAACGTCCGTCAAAAGAGAATTATTGAAAGTTTTTTACATGAAAAATTTGGTTTTACTTCATTACTATTTAGGAATTGAAGTTGATTAGAAGTCCAAATATATTTTTATTTCTCAGAAGAAGTATATTGGATAACTATTGGACAGATTTGGAATGCAATATTGCAACCTTGTTGCTACTCTTATGGAGCAGAATTTGAAACTTACTTCCACTGAAGGAAGTTTGTTTGAGGATCCAACAAAGTACAAACAACTTGTTGGAAGTTTTAATTTTCTAACTACTACTCGACCTGCCAAAGCTTTTGTTGTAGGTATACTTTCCAAGTGCATGCATCAGCGATGTGAAATTCATTGGAATGCAACAAAGCGAGTGCTCAAGTATTTGAATGGCACTCGAACGTTTGGTTATCAAATATTCCAAAGTTGTTGATTTCCATCTCACCGGCTATTCCGATTCTAATTTTCATGGAGATAAGGAGAATGGGGTCTTTACTTATGGTTATTTGATAAGGCTTGGATCAACAACCATTAGTTGGAGATCACGTAAGTAGTCTGTTCTCGTTGATTCTACCACAGAAGTTGAATACATGTTAATTTTAGATAACAATGGTATGTTCTATGCTTAGCACAATTTACGTCAATGTTCCTTAGTAGCCGAATAACAATATTCAATTATTTCTAGTAGCAATCACATTAACCATTAATCACATTGACAATAAATGCAAATAGAACATAAAAAATTACAGAAGACAAGCCATGGCAAGAGAACAACGGATATGGCAGATGCCAGGGAAAAACCCAATGTGGGTAAACCCTTCGATCAATTCTTCTTCTTATTATTCAATAGTTCAACAGAAAGAGAGAGAGTACAAAAATCAAATTCACTTGCCCAATACACAATCAAATCAGCCCTGTCAAATTCTGCAGTCAAACTTCAGCCCTAACCAGAAAGTCAACGTTGGTCAAATCAACAACAAACCTTCCTCAATGTAGCTCAGTCTTCCTTGGTCAAACTCGGCCCGAATAGGAGGTCAAATGCAATGAAAAATAGCTTGGTCAAACTCGGTTAAAGGAGAGAAAATATGATGTAATTTGCTACAATCAAACTGCAGTTAACGTTGGTCAACATGCCTAGAATTTCTCGATTTTAGTGTCTGTCAATGCGGCCTCTCAAAGGCGGAATTTTGACCTTCAAAATGTAGTCAAATGAAGTCAAGAAAAACTCGGTCAACACTGGTCAATAGTCTGAAATTTCAGCCTGCAATCTGTCCCAGAAATTCGTCCTTCAGCCACACGTGTGTGTGAGAGAGAGAGAGGATACCCAAGCGGTACGAACCAATTTGATGAAGAGAGAGAGAAGAATGTGTGAGTGAATGATGTCCAAATGAGGTGAGAGGTCACTCCTATTTATACAATTCGTTGTGGGTGAAGGGACACGTCCATTGGGCTTCTTAAGCCTACATTACGCTGAGGTTGACCTGAACAATTTGCACATGGGTAAGAATAAATTCAAAATTACACTTCTGCTTGTCCGAATGAGATGATCTTTAGATCAATCTTGGACCTCTCGAAAATATGAATCTAATGCAATCATCATCTCCATCAAATGAGTTGTCCCAAGGTGGAATTTAGCCCTAGTTTCCAAATTTTACACTCCCTCTCAACTAGGGAGAATTCCACTTGCCAATCCAACTACTATCACTAATCACTAAGCCATCCCATCATCATGTACCATCTTTGTCATCTCTGCTCTGCTAAACCATGAAGTAATAATGAAGAAGAATTGCTCGAGAATAAGTCACAAGACCTTGCCACTCTCCATTGAGAAAAGTCAGTCCAGAGGTAGAACCTCAATTGATCCTAGATCAAGTTGTTGAACACCATGCATCCTATACATATGGAGTACGGCAATACACGATGCGTCCATCGGTAGTGCCATGGTCCCTATCTTCGTTTCCGAACTCATTGGCCAGATGAGAGGTACTTCCCATGAGTCTCAGACTACATGGGTAGGATGTATGCCAGGGCATCAAAACGAGAATGTGAACCACTCATCTTGCTCATATGCCATAAGAGAAGGTGAACCACTCATCCTATGCATATGTCAATCACAGGGGAAGGTGAACCACTCACCCTACACACATGTCAACCATCATGGAGTATCACAGGGGAAGGTGAAATACTCACCCTATACACAGGGCACCACTAGGGGAAGGTGAACCACTCACAGCTCCAAGGAGTACCCCAAGCCCCTAGGAGCTCCCAAAGCTCAATGTCCAACTCATTCGGGACCCTCATAGGAGGGTCTTTCCACAAATCGAAGTATCTCACGAAAGGCTAAGAATTTAACCTTCCCTAAGGGCTTCGTGAGAATGTTTGCGACTTGCTCATCAATCCTGATGTGATGGAGCCTTATTGCTCCCCGTTGTACCATATCCCAGATAAAGTGGTACTTGAGATCAATATGCTTGGAGTGGTCGTGGAACATAGGATTCTCTGAAAGAAAAATCCCACTTTAGTTGTCGTTGTAGATCACGGTGGTATCCAACACATGCTCAAATAGCTCACTAAAGAGCTTCCTCAACCAAACAAGTTCACAACAAGTCATACTAGCAACAATGTATTCGGCCTCGGCGGTGCTTAAAGCAACCGATTTCTGCTTCCTTCTCATCCAAGATATTGAAGCATATCCCAATGAGAAGCAACATCCAAATGTGCACTTACGATTCACCACACTGCCAACCCATTCAACATCAGTATATCCATGTAGCCTCAAATTCCCGACAGTGTATCTCAAACCATAGTTGATTGTGCCCTAGAGATATATCAAGATATTATTGGCGGAAATCAAATGTATGTGATGAGGCTCAACCATAAATTGACTCGATGTATTCACAATGACGCATATGTCGAGACGAGAGTTTTCCGAGATCATCAGACCCCCCACAAGTTGTCGATACTCGGAAGGATTTGCCAAATCGGGCCCAACAACACTTCCACATAGCTTCTTGAGGTTGAGTTCCATCGAAGTAGACACATACTTGCAATCCAACATCCCACATCTCTCGTGAAGCTTCACAATGTATTTTCCTTGAGAAAGGAAAATCTCACCTGGCTTTTGCCAGACCTCTAAGCCTAGGAAGTAGGCATCAACCCTAGGTCCTTCATCTCGAATTCAGAAGCCAATTCCCTCTTGCATTGATAAATGAGAGGGTCTGCACCTGTCAGAAAGAGATCATCCACATAAAGTAGCAAAATGAGAGGCCTATCCTTTTCAACCTTGAATTATAGGCTCAAGTCAGCTTCACCCCCTTGTAAATCCCAGCTTCATAAGATAGCTATCAATCCTCTCATACCAAGCCCTAGGGGTTTTCTTCAACCTGCATACATGTGTCTTTCAATTTTGAAATTTGAACCCCTCAAGTTGCTCTACATAGACTTCCTCCTTAAGCGAGCCATGCAAGAAAGTAGCTTTGACATCCATTTGGTGTAGGCTCCATCCTTGAGAGGCAACAAGAGCAATGATAGATTAGATAGTGGTGTATCGGACAACTGGTGCAAATATATCGTCATAGTCCACTATTTCCTTTTGAGAGAAGCCTCGAGCAACGAACTTGGCCTTGAACTTCTCAACACTTCCATCAACTCCATGTTTGATTTTGTAAAGCCATTTTGAAATGACCACAGTTTTGTCCTTGGATCTAGGAACCACATCCCGGACATCATTCTTCATGATTGGTTCATATTCCTCATTCATCGCATCCTTCCATACTTGGTGCTTCACAACTTCTTCAAACGTACATGGCTCAGATTGAATAATGGTACTCATAGCAGCTAAGTACCCTTGGTACTTGTTCGGATTCTTACTTTCACGAAATGTACCTCTTGGAACAATGTGTCTTTCAACATCTCCGAGAGTGCCTTTGAGCCACGCAGGTTTTTTCCTTGAGGTAGAGGGTTCACAAGGAGGTGGATCAATGCGATCCATCAGGCCTTCAACATCAACCATCATATCATTCGACAAAGATTCATCCCTCTTTCTTGCATCATCATCATTGTCGTTCCTTGGGATAGGAATATCAATGACCTTTCCAAAAGTAGAATCTTCATTGAAGGTGACATCATGACTTATTTCAAATTCTCTTTGACCAGGAAAATTGATTCTATATGCCTTTGAAGTTTCATTGTAGCCCACAAATGTTCCTTTCTTCCTAGAAGCATCTGGCTTGCTTCTTTTCTCTTTTTTCACATGAAAATACACGGGACAACCAAAAATTATAAATGAGAAACATCAGGTTTCTTATCGGTGAAAATTTGTTCGGGTGTCTTGAAGTCCAGTGCTTAATGTGGGCATCTATTTTGAACATATACGACAAGGTTGGCAACTTCTCCCCATAAGAACTTCGGTAGGCCTTGGTCATGAAGCATGGCACGAGTTGCTTCTATGATTGTTTGATTCTTCCTTTCGACAACTCCATTTTGCTCAAGAGTATATGCAGTATTGGTCTCCCTCTTAATGCCAACTTCTCTACAATAGTCATTGAATTCATTTGAATGATATTTGGTTCCATTATCGGTCCTCAATATTTTGATCTTCTTTCCTTTTTTATTTTCAACCAAGGATTTGAAAGAGCGAAACCATTTGAACACTTCGTCCTTCTTCTTCAAGAAATATATCCATGTTTTGTGAGAGAAGTCATCAACAAACAAAAAAACATAGTACATGTATCCTCCCAAAGATGTTATGGGAAACATACTAGATAAATCAAAATGGACCAATTGAAGAATGTCGACGGTTTTACTCTCACTTGAGCGGAATGGTCCCCTTGTAAGTTTTTTAGTTGCACAACCTTGATAAACACCTTCATGATCTATGTTGAATTCGGGCATACCTGTGACTATCTTCCTTGCATAAGGTAAGGCTTTGTAATGAAGGTGAGAAAAACTCTGGTGCCATAATTCAGATTGAAGAGAAGTGTCTCAAGTCATAGCTCCCAAAGGACTTCCTCCAACCTGATAGAGACCTTCAAACCTACATCCAAGTATAAATGCATCTTTCAGGTTCCTTTGCCAAATACATACCTTCCCATCAACGAATGCTACCTTGAAGCCTTTGTATTCCATTTCAAAAATAGATATCGGGTTCTTTTTCAAATCAAGTACATACAATACATCTTGTAGATGAAGGATTTGACCATGATTCAAGTGAAGAGTGACAATCCCTATCCCTTTCACGGGGTAGGTGGCATTGTCTCCAAGTACGATCTCCAAATTAGTCTTCTTTTCAATAAAATTAGAGAGGGCCTCCTTGTACCCAGTGAAGTGCCTTGAGGCACCACTATCGATCAACCAATTATCCAAAGTGTCTGGAAGAGAGGCAGTAGTGAGGGCAGAAATAAGATAAAATTCTTTTTTCTTTTCTACAACATTAGTTTCCTCATACCTGGAGTTTCTCAACCTTTTGGGAGGTTGACCATTTCCATATCAAGTAGTGGGAGCATGTTGTTAAACCTGTTGTTCTTTTGATTGCCATTGCCTTTGAAACTGTTGTGGTTGTTGTTGTTGTCATCATCCCGTGGTGTATCCTTCTTTTGAGGACACTCTCTAGCATAGTGACCAAACCTATTACAATTGAAGCATCTTCCCTTTATTCCTTCTTTTAATCCCTACTTGAATCCTTGACCTTGTTTCTCCAACATTGTTCTTCCTCTTAGCATGAGTGGAAAATGCAATGGGCTCATTTCCATTTGAAGGCTTGTCTCTCTCTCCATCATCTTCGTCTCTTCTTGAGTGCATCTAGTCAATAATTCGTCGAAACCAAGAATCCTGTCATTGTTAAGAATAGTGGTGTTAAACACATCCCAAGCTCTTTGGAGACCAACAACAACCGAATTTCTCTTCCCTTCAACAAAATCGATCTCCCTCATAAGCCTTTTGCGTTGCCTCTGTGCAACTCCACTAGGAAATACGACCCTTCTGCTGTTGACACTTCGGATCTGGAAAAACTATCCTCCAAACTCACTGTCCTCGCCCCTCTCTATCTCTACTTCCCTTCTGTATCAAACTCTTCTGGTTGTTGCCTCTGGAAAATCGAACTTCCCAAGGAAAATCGATAAGTGTGTGTCCTCCATCTACCCATCGACCTCCTCTTATAATATCCAGTTTGGACTCCAACGACCAATATTAAAACATAATCAATGGATGAGATCATTTCTAGATCAATCCATGTGAATTTCTAGATAATTCACACATTTCTCAATTAATATTGATTAATTAACCACTTTTCCTAAGTTTAGACTCGGGAAATATTTAAAAATAGCCTAATAATCTAATTGAGACACTTCTAGGTGGAATTTCCAGAAACGATTTCTAGGTTATGGAGAACTCTTGTGTTTTAGCCTCTTCACAAAGTTTCGAGACTAGAACACCTACGATGCTACAAAAACTAACACAACATACATCACAAGTAATTATAAAGGAAAATCATTTATAATCTACAAGTCTTCAGATTTTCCAACATGGTATCAAAGCTAAGGTGTACAAAGGAGACTGAAGATCACATTCTAGTTGGCAATATGACAAGGCTTATGGAGAAGGGTTTTAAGTTACTTGGGAATCTGGCTACATCCATCAAGGATTGCATATTAAAGATCATCTCCAAGCTAGCAAAGAAAGTAATAGATGGAAGTTTGTTCTCCATTTTATTTGCACTTTCAAGGACGAGAATGTATGGGTTATTGATAGTGGTACCTCCAAACATATGATGCAAGAATGCAGTCAAATTCAAACCCTATCTAAAGGAAACTCCTCTCACTCAATTGAACTTGGAGATAGGAAGAGCTATCCAGTGAAGGGCATTGGATCTACCTTGTTGGAGCTCAAGTCTAGAGGAAGCAATCACCTCAACAATATTCTATATGTTCCAGGTTTGAATAAAACTTACTTTCTATTTCTTATCTAGAGGATAAGGGTGATAGAGTTGCTTTTGTTGATGGCGAGGTTTTGGTTTGGGGTAAGGGCTCTAGTAATGATGGTGCTAGGGTGATTGGGATCCATGAGGGGACATTATATAGAATTTTTACACCTATATCTCATGCCCTTGTCCACTTGGATGTGAGTCCTTACAAACTATGGCATAGAAGGTATGAACACCTTCATTATAATATTTTTCCATCTCTAAGTCAAATGGTCAATGACATCCCCAAATTGAAGGAAAAACATGAAGGAACCTATAAGAGATATACTCTAGGAAAGAACGTGAAGAAGCCATTTGCAAGAAGTGATACCGGATATAAGGAAATTTTAGATGTCATACAATCAGATGTATGTGGACCTATGACAATTATTTCTCTTGGTGGACATCAATATTATGTGACCTTCATTAATGATTTCTCAAGGAAAACTTGGATTTACCTCCAAGAGAACAAAGATGAGGCATTCATAAAGTTTTAGAAATTCAATAATGAAGTGGAGAATCTAACCGAGAGAAAGATCAAGACTTTGAGGTTAGACAATGGTGGAGAATACACCTCCAAAGAACTAATAGCTTTCTGCAAGGAAGCAGGGACTAAGAGGGAGCTCATTGTTCCTTATAATCCTGAAAAAAATGGGATGGTCGAAAGGAAAAATATAACTATTGAACAATGTGTCAGGGCCACGCTACATGATCAAGATCTCCCTTAATTCCTATGGAGAGAGGCATGTGTGATCGTTGTTTACTTGTAGAACCGAAGTCCTCACAAGATTCTAAACAACATCGCTATGGAAGAAGCATTTACAGGAAATAAGCCAAGCTTGGATCACCTTCGAATATTTGGGTGTCTTGTGTATATTCATATACCCAAGGACAAGAGAAAGAAGTTAGATCATACTAGTTTAAAGGGCATATTTGTTGGGTATAGTGCTTCATTTAAGGCGTACAAAATCTATATTAAGGAGGATCGTTGAAGTAAGAAGGGATGTCATCTTTGATGAAAGCATAAATTACAAAAAATCAAAGGATGTTCTAGTTGACTCTGATGAATAAGAGATGCCTATTTTTGAATATATCTCAGGGGATAATGATGGTCAAGATCTGACATCTACTCAAGAAGATGTTGAAGGTCCTAGTGAGCCTATATAATAAGTGGTTGTTCCAGAAAATCGAAAGATGCCTGCTTGGTTGAGAACTACTCTACAAGAAGCAAAAGGACATACAATATCAAGGACATTCAGGGAAAGTAGAAGACCAAAAAGGTATTATGGGTATGCTGCATAGATGACAAAGCTCATTGAAGCATAATCTTCCTCCTATGAAGATGAAACTAAACATCAAGAGCGGAGGAATGCAATGCAGGAAGAATACCAATCTATCATGAAGAATGATGTCTGGGAAATTGTCCTTAGGCAAAGTGGCAAATGTATAGTCACTTCAAAATGGATTTACAAGATAAAGCACAGTGTAGATGGGAGAATTGATAAGTACAAAGAAAGGTTTGTAGCAAGAGGATTCTCATAGGAAGAAGGGATTGATTACGAGGAAACCTTTGCTCCTACAACTAGATATACAACAATAAGATCGCTTGTTTCTTTGGCTGCTACTATGGGATGGGACATTCATCAGATGGATTTTAAGACAAATTTTTGAATGAGACTATTAATGAAGAGGTTTACATTGAGTAGCCTCAAGGATTTGAAATAAATCAGAGGGAGACTCATGTCTGCAGACTGAAGAAAGCTCTATATGGCTTAAAGAAAGCACCTAGAGCTTGGTATGAAAGAATGAATGCATACCTATTGAGATTTTTGTTTACCAAGAGTTCTGCAGACCCTAACCTATTTATCAAGGTGGCCCAAGGCGAACTAGTCATCATACTCTTGTATGTGGATGATCTACTTGTTACAAGTGTAGAGCATCGAATTCAAGAATGCAGGAAACAATTAACAGCTGAGTTTGATATGAAGGATCTTTGGATTATGCATTATTACTTAGGACTAGAAGTTTGGAAAAATCCAGGTGAGATATATTTCGGTCAAGGTAAATATGTGATTAAGGTTCTTTAGAAATTTTGCATGATGGATAATGTTGTCAACCCTAGAGACAGCCTTGAGTTGTGAAATACCAGTGCCTAGGATATCTTATATAGCAAGGAGCATATGATATAATATGGGAAGTTATCAGAAAAAGGCTCTCATGCTATCTCTTGTAAACAAGAAGGTTAATTTGAATGGGACCAAAACTTTCAGAAACTTGACATAGGAAAAGCAATACTGCAGAGGCAAGGTGTGAAACTCTAATACAAATGTATCAGACAATTCAAAGGCAACTTACTATAAAGAGGGTTGGGTTCTAAAATACCTCACAGAGATGAATAATCAAAAGGTGTTTACTGCGTATGAAAGATTGAGATAATACTAACTGTCATTGGGATGATATCCAGAAACAAATATCAACATGTAATGGGCTTACAAAATTAGGAATCTATACATGACAATAGCATTTTAAAAATAACATCCCATAGAAGCTAATATAGCAGAAGTATGGTTGAAGTGGAAAATGAAACAATATATCACGCCTGAGCCATATTTAAAGTGCTTGACAGGTTCTAGCATGAGTATCAATTAAGATAAATTCATACCAAAAACCAGTGAGCCACTCACATTCCAGAACATGAGACAAGCGAAATGGATGAAAACGAGATGAACAATTAAACTATCACATATAGGGGAGAGTTACAGACTGTGAAGCACAAAGACCAGAATCCTCGTTAAAGATGGAACTCCTCATCACTGAAACCCAACGGGCTCTTCACACTCGTATTAAAGCTCAGCAAAAATGCCTACAAAATTCTCTCAGGACATATTTTTTCTGAAAATTTGGAACCGTTTACAATCTGTTCTTGGGGATTCTTATAGGAGAAAAACAAGTAACAGGAGTGGATGATGTACATTAAATTGATTCATTAAGACAACATGGAGGAAGCGACCACGCCCATACTGCTTAATGGCACTGCATTGCTGTATTTACTTTATAGTATGGCTAAGGGGTCTTTGTCAGGTCGATATCTGACCTCTGATGTTTCTTTAGAGTCCTTTCTGGCTGTAAAGCTCTCTGTTCTGCCTTCTGGAATTGGTGAACTGGATAGAAAGTCCGTGGGCCTCCATACTCCATAACTGCTGGTTCTGACAGTCTTTAAGAAGCTTCTATCAGTGTAATTAACTGTTTTTGGGCTCGAGGAGGCATGGAGGCTTTAGTGGGAAGGTGTACTGTCTGGAGAAAAATGTCCCGTAGATATTCAAACACAGATATGGTTGTTACATGTGCTCTTTTGTCTTCCAACTGCGTCCTTTCCTTTTGAGCAAGGATTAAAGCGTTTAATCTTCAATAATAGGCTTTAATCTTTCTAATTCGTCTCTGCTGCTACTCTGACCGCTGTTGTAATAACTCCTCTGCGTTCCGAATCACAATGACTGTGATTATGGAACCTAGAGTGAATTCATCACTTCTGTAACAACCCTGCACAATACGATAAACTCATTAAGAAATCCAGGGAGTGGCGGAAGGGATGCTGTGAAGGCCTGGAGGAATGGTGACAACGGGAGAAGAAATGATAATTAGTGTAAACGCCAGAGTTTAAGTCCTGGGCATATACAAAGGAAATGGATCGAATGAATAGAATTAAGCCTTTGATGTTGGGACCCAGTTAAGGCGGAGGGCGATTTAATGCAAGCTGTCGGATCTTAGGAGGAGATCGACGGTTGGGATCATCTGATGGAGTTAATGCGGACATCCGATGAAGAAAAATGGTGAAAAGCGCGATACATTGAGGGTTGTAGATTTGGATCAAACGAACGGTCACGATTGGATCGACGGATCGCAATTGGAAGGGACAGAGGGTAACACCTTTATAACTTTGCGATTGGCGATGTGCGATTGAGCGCCAGCTGTCCAATCTGGAACAAGATCGACGAAGGAGATTGAATCAGCAAGGAGGGAGGTTGATGCGATGAGCGGGAGCGATGAGATCTGGACCGTTGGATCTTTGAGAGGTCGACGGCTGCGATCGGGGGAAACGGGAAGCGACGCATTAAGATTTTTCGATTGCGATTGGAGCAATGTGATAGCCGTTGGATCCATAGATAGATCGACGGTTGATATGTAATCGGAGGGGTTGAAGGATTGGGGCGACGGGCGCGCGCGAGACAAGCGCTAGCCGTCAGATCTTTAAAATATCGACGGTGGAGATTGCTTCAAAGGGTCGACAAACTTAACACAATCGCATCGGAACTTTCATGGTTTACAAAGGAATAAGATGTTCTGCTCCGATTCTCCGATGCGATTAGCGCCCAGGCCTTAAGCACTTGGTCTCGGGCATGGGGCATATGGGGAAGTGGTTAAGGGGGCTGGCCCAATAGGGGCTAAGCCTCATATGTAAAAAGAATGGGTTTTTTTTTTTTTTGGCCTATTTTCAATGCATTTTAAGGCCAAAAAGGGGTAACTGTAGGGAGGAGAAGGGGGTTATTAAGCCAAACAAAGGGTATTTGTGAGGTTTAAAGGGAAAATATGATGATTTTGAAGGGTAAGAAGGGAATTAGAAGGGAAGACAAGGGGATGAAAACAGAGGTTTAAAAGGTGTGAAATAGGGGGAAAAGAGGCTTTTTGGGCATTCTTCTTCACAAAAAGAGAGGCTTAAAAACTGGGAACAGTAGTGAATGTTAACCATATGATCAACAGATAACAAGCCTATGATGAGTCCTATGATTACCAATTTAAAGAAGTTGAGGAGTTTAGAGTTTAGTCTGGTGGATCCCACTTGCTACATACATATTGGGTCCTTGATGTATGTGGTAAATACTAGACCGGACATTTGTTTTGCAATGAATGTCCTTAGTCAGTTTCAAATGGAGCCAAAACATGATCATTAGATTGAAGCCAAACATATCCTAAGATACTTGTGTGGGACCATACATCACTTCCTCCAATATACTGGTAATGAAATCCAACTTGTTAAACTCAACAATGGTGAGCACGGTAAATACACAAGCCACATGAGAAAGATATTCCTTTGATGCTCTATTACTCATAATGATACATATTTATCAGACATGGAGTGACCCTTGGATTCCATATTCCAGGGTCTTCCTATGTCCATTTGTCCTCTACACCTACCCATAGAGGATTAGATGTCCAACATTCGCCCCCTTAATCCGAAGGGGTATGCGTGAGTCCAAGAAGAGAGTTGTAATACAAATCTGCAAAGTATGCATGGCAACACTTAAGCTGAATCAACTCTTTGAAATGTTGGCATAAAGAGGTGGTTTAAGAATGACCACCAACACTGGAACGCTTAGTGCAGTTCTCGGAATTCTTCCAAATCTAGCAAGAAGCTGAGGACTTCTACTAGAGGAAGTGTCTCTCATATTTGAAGAGGGAGACCTTCAACCTAGAAGAAGGGAGGTCTACAACCTGTGATGGTTTAAGGATGGCCACCAACACTGGAATGCTTAATGCATTTCTCAAAACTCTACCAAAGTTGGAAAGAAGCTGAAGTCTTCTGCTAGAGGAAGTGCTCCGAATTCTTTGAAGAGGAAGAATATCAACCTCGCATAGATGGTTTAAGGTTGTCCATCAACCAAAGGAATGCTCATGGGCATCCGTGTCTCTTGCTACAACTCTGAATCTGGAATGACAAGTTGTGGCTCAGGCTCGCTTGAACTATTGTGTCTTTGGCTACAACTATGAATCTGGAATGAGAGATTGTGGCTAAGGCTCGCTTGATGTGGCTTCGAAGCTTGTAGATGACCACCATTTTCCCCCCTGTCAGGTACAAGGTGAGATGATGGCGAAAACTCAACTGCAATTTTGTTCAATATTCTAGAACAAGTTCTGACATGTGACTTAAACATCTTCTTGGTTGTTGATGCCCATTGCCAAGAAGTGATCCATCCAAGATGAATCTTTGTTCTTGTAGGAGGCTTGTTTCTGAAGCATCTGTGTGAAGAATGGGTGTTCCGACCACAGTGCTTACGTGGGTGGAGATCGAAACAATGATCTTTCATAGGGCCAACGCGATCACAGTGTTGGCATATCACATTTTGTTGTTGCTGCTGTGGAAGAGGAGCAAGATCTAAAACAGATGAAGGTGAACTATCATGAAGAAATCCGACACTCTGAAATTTGATGGGCTTGGAGTAGTCCGAAATATGAAAGGACAACTCCTTGTCATATCCAAGGCCTGTTATGTGCTTGTTATGGACAAGCTCTTCCCAAGGTCTGATGATGGGCTTAGAAAGTGCAGGCTGGATTTCGACACTTGCATGCAAATTTGTTCTTGAACTAGGCACTGAATGTGAATCGACTGCAACATTATTGACTTGCTTCTTATGGGAGTCCATTTCAATGTTCTGAACAGAAACAGGTTCAGAATGATGACTCTGTTGTAGTAACTCTGCTTGTTGAAGCTGAGATTCAAGCTGCAAAAACTCTATCTTGTCTTGTGCATTTTGCAAGCAAGTTCGAAGGTAAAAAATAGAGCCTTTTCTGATTTGGATTGTGTTTTCAACAACAGAATGTATCAAAGTATTGAGAAACTCTAATCCTTCACCAATTAGAGCCATAACAAGTGCACAAATATTACAGTAAATAATCAATATGTAATGACTGAACTCTCCTCCACAAAAGGTTACTTTTAATTTCCAAAGCCTTCTATATGAAAACCATCAAAACCAATGGCATACAATATATATTCAATTCAATTCTCACCAATACTCATAATATATATCATTCAACATGTGCTCTATCATAAACTTCAAGGTGTACAGGGCCTTGTCCACAACACAAGTGAACTCTTCATACCATGGAACTAAGCATTCACAGTCAGTGTTCTTCAATGACCGAGCCACACATGTCTGTTCTTCTCATTACCTTGTGTGTTCGCTTGTTGTCAATTCCATTTTAAATTGTTTCTCTATCTAGTGCCTTTGGTGGGAGAGGCCAACCTCATTTAATCAAGTTCATGCCATTGTCAGTTCAGAAGTTCAATTCCATTTCACCATTCACAGACCATATTTTGTCTTGTAATAGAAGTTAGAAATTGAGAATTTTGTTGTCTTTGTAAACTTTGAAGTTAAAGATTGTGTTAAACACACATACCAAGATTTAATGCATGCATGTCCACTCCAACCAACGCTTATGCCAAACCAGCATACATATAATACTCATCGCTCACCGCATAGAGATTAAAAGAGCAAGTTTGACCAGTCTTTAAAAAGGGAGCATCACAACTCAGTCCTCCAGTGCAACCCGTAGTGAAAACGCCGTGGGATTTAGTCCTCCCAGCCCGTCTTCTCTAGATCGCATCAATAATCTAGGAATGTCGGGAAATTCTCTGATAGGAAATCTCGACATTCCAAATTGTAGAATGTTTATTTAATTATTTTACACACTTTTAAACTATTATATGTTTACTTTGACCCTTAAATAATTCTGCTTCATATTTCATACAACATTCCAATTTTTGCTTCAACTTGCATTATTTGAAAGTAGTACATAGGTTTTTCTTCGGCTTGTTGTTAAGCAGAACAATTGTCCTTTTAATTCAAAGCAATAGTTCCAACTCTTCACATTAATTGTCAACCTGGGTAGGTTTTGTTATTGCAAGGATATTATGCAAAATATATGCAAGGGAAAATGATGACTAGCACTAATGCATCTCAAACTCAATCGTTGTAATCACACTCGTAGCAATTCAACACTTTGGTTGTTACACTCTCAAACCTTTTTCACACTCAAAAGAAATAAACACACGATGCAGAATAAAACCGTTGTCACATTTTCACTCTTATTCAAAAAGGAAGAGCACTCTTAGAAACTATTTTCTCAAAAAATTTTGAAATGCACTTTCAAATGAAATGAACACGTCATCAAACTGTAACAAGAATTAAATAACTATCACATTAACAAAGGGTCTGATCTAGGACCTATGGTGTTACGCAATACATAGGATTTTTCAATCATTAAAGCGTCGAAAAGACTAATAATAACAATAATAATAATCACACATGAATTATAAATAAGAGGAAATAAGTAAAACAACTACAGTACCTTCCTAACCAGTGATCCCAACTAAGGAGGATCCTTCCTTCCTAGCAAAGGTTTGTACACTTTAAAACACACAAGCTAATCAACAGAAAGGTATGGCACCATTCCACAATTTACTAATGTTTATTAGAATTGTTGCATGTTTTAGATCATTGCAATGACATCTTAGTTGTAACTTAATTGAAATTGTATTATGGTGTATATGTGCACTTTTGTAAATTTTTGTAGGTGTTCTATGCTTGGTGCAACTTTACTTTTTATCCCAATATCAGTCAACAATCACATAAACAATAAAGTAAAATGTTGATAGAACATACCAATAGATCAACAGAAGACAAGCCAAGATATTTAAGTGTGTTGGTGCGTTACGGCGTTCAGCAGGATGCTTCAACCAACAAAGTCTCAATACAGTCAGCCAACCAGAAGTGTCACACAATCCTCTAGGACAACCAGATCAGTCAACCCCAAAAGTCAATGTTGTCACAGTCAACGGTCAACGCAAACATCAACGTAGCCAAGTCAACGTAGCCAAGTCAAAGTCAATGGCCAACCTCAAGATTTGTTCCAAAAAATGTGGATTGAGGAAATCAAAATTTTCACCAAGTTTCGAGTCAATTTGACCAAAAAACCCTAGGTCAGAAAACAAAAATCTATTTGCTGTGTTTACCATGTGTGGATCAAGAAGAGCCTCCAAGGTGATTGAACCAATCAGATGAGGAGAGAGAATGTGATGTGATGGATGAGTGAAAATTTCCTCCAACGTTGACCAATTTATATCCATCAATGAGGGTGTGTGACACAACTGCTGGGGCTCCAAGCCTTCAGGTCGACCTGCACATATTTTGAATAAATTCAAAATAAATGTTCTGCTCATCATATCAAGATTATCTTTAGATCAATATTGCACCTCTCCGAAAGAGGAGTCCAATAAAAACATTGGAATCTTCATCTGAGCATCACAACATGGATTTTGGACCTAGTTGTCCAAAATTAACACTCCCTCTCAACTAGGTAGAACTCCATCCACCTGTGCAATCCAAACATCGTGCGTCATTCCGCCGTAACTTGCTTTGTTGGCTTCTTTATTTTAGAACAAAGGTGGGTCAGTCACAAATACATCAACCCCAGATGACAGATTTATCCCAGAGGTTAGAAACCTCTATAGGACTCAAAAAGTGTCTCATACCAACCCGAAGTTGGTTTATCTGACCTGAAGTCAGTAGGAGGTCCAAAACCTCACTATAATTGATCCTAGATCAAGTGGTTGAACCATGCCATCCTAGATAGAGAGTACGGAAATCTCTCATGTGTCCATCAGTATTTGCTACTAGTCTCTTGCTTTTCCCACCTCATTGGCCAAATGAGAGGTACTTCCCATGAGTCCTGGACTCAAATGGGTAGGATGCATACAGGGTACAGATCATGAGAGGTGAAACAACTCAATCATCATAATGGTGGGGCAGAAGCACACCAACAAGGTTCGGCAAGCCTAGCCTTGTGGTTGCTTATAGCTATGAGAAGCTATCCCCAAAGCCCTCCAGAGCTCCCAGAGCTCATCGTCCAACATGACCCTCAACATAGGGTCATTCCACGATACCAAGATTCTCACGGAAGGTTACGAACTTGACCTTCCCCAAGGGCTATGCGAGAATATATGCGACCTGCTCATCAGTTCCTATATGGTCAAGCCTTACGGTGCCTCGCTGTACAATATCCCGGATAAAGTGGTACCCGATATCAATATGCTTGGATCGATCATGGAACACGATATTCTAGGACAACCGAATCCCACTTTAGTGATCACAGAGTATCACGGTGGTATCTAGCACATGCCCGAACAACTCACTGAATAGCTTTCGCAACCAAACTGCTTCACAACAGGCCATACTCGCTGCAATGTATTCGGCCTCTGCGGTGCTCAAAGCCACTAACTTCTGCTTCCCGCTCATCCATGATATCAAAGCAGAACCAAGTGTGACGCAGCATCCCGATTTGATTTTATAATCCACCACACTGCCAGCCCAATCGACATCAGTATATCCATGGAGTGTCACGCTCCCGACAGTGTATCTCAGCCCATGGTTTATCATGCCCCAAAGATATCTCAAGAGATTCTTGGCACCAACCTAGTGAATGTGATAAGGCTCAACCATATGATGACTCAAAGTGTTCACTGCAAAACATACGTCCGGATGGGTGTTCACTAAGAACATTAGGACCCCTACAAGTTGACAATACTTAGTAGGATTTTCCAGCACAAACCTAGCAGTGCTTCCACTCAACTTCTTAAATTTGTGCTCCATAGGTGTTGACACGGACTCACAGTCCACCATTCCAAATCTTTCCAAAAGCTTCACAATATATTTTCCTTGAGAAAGGAAAATCTCGCCAGGTCTCTGCCAGACCTCCAGGCCTAGGAAATAATGCATCAGTCCTAGGTCCTTCATCTCGAACTCAGCAGTGAGCTCCCTCTTACACTAATGAATGAGAAGTTCAGCACCTGTTAGGAAGAGGTCATCCACATACAACACCAGAATGAGAGGCTTTTCTCTATCAACCTTGAAATAAAGGTTTGGATCAACATTACTACGAGTAAAGCCCAGCTTCATCAGGTAGCTATCTATCCTCTTGTACCAAGCTTTGGGTGCTTGCTTCAACCCATAGAGGGCATTCTTCAACCTACACACATGGGTGTCCCGATCCTAGACTTCGAACCCCAGAGGCTGCTCCACATACACCTCTTCCTTTATCGGTCCATGCAGAATTGCAGTCTTCACATCCATCTGATGAAGACTCCATCCTTGCATAGCAGCAAGGGCTATGATAGATCAGATGGTGGTATATCGAGCCAAAGGTGCAAATATGTCATCATATTCTACGCCTTCCTTTTGAGAGAAGCCATGAGCAACGAATCTTGCCTTGAACTTTTCATCACTTCCATAAGATCCATGCTTGATCTTCTAGAGCCATTTCGAGGTGACAATTGCTTTGTCCTCTGGTCTTGGAACCACATCCCAGACATCATTCTTCATTATGGACTTATATTCTTCGTGCATAGCATCCTTCCAGACTTGATGCTTTACGACTTCCTCAAAAGATCCAGGCTCAAATTGTACAATAGTACTCATGGTTGCTAGATACCCTTGGTATCTATTTGGCTTCTTAATTTCACGGAATGTCCCCCTTGGGGCCATATGTCCCTCGACATCCTCGAGAGTTTCCCTGAGCCATGATGGTCTCTTCCTCATCGAAGGAGGTGGATCAATCCGGTCCATCGATCCTTCAACATTGAGCATCGTCTCATCCTTCGGTTCTTCTTGATTTCTAGGCCTTGCTTCATGATCTTCCTCATATATCGGAAGATTGACCACTTTTCTCAGGGAAGCATCTTCGTCAAAGGTAACATCGTGGCATATCTCAACTTCCCTTTGACCAGGAAAATAGACTCTATAAGCCTTCGAAGTTTTGTTGTAGCCCACAAACATTCCCTTCTTTCCAGAAGCGGCCAGCTTGCTCCTCTTCTCCTTTGGTACATGAAAATAGACATGACATCCAAAAACTCTAAAATGTGAGACGTCAGGTTTCTTACCAGAGAAAACCTCTTCGGGAGTTTTGGACTCCAGAGAAGAATGCGAGAATTGATTTTGTATGTACACGAGAGTGTTCGCAGCTTCTCCCCACAGAAAATTCAGTAGACCTTGGTCACATAGCATGGCACGGGGAGCTTCCACAATGGTCCTATTCTTTCATTCAGCAACGCCATTCTGCTCAGAAGTATAGGCAGTTGTGGTCTCCCTCTTGATGCCAGCTTCTCTGCAAAAGTTCTTGAACTCGTTCGTCTCATATTTAGTGCCGTTATCGGTCCCCAATATCTTGATCTTCTTCCCTGTTAGATTTTCCACCAAGGATTTGAAGGTACGGAACCACATGAAAACCTCATCCTACTTTTTCAAGAAGTATATCCATGTTTTGTGAGAGAAGTCATCTATGAACATCATATAATAAGAACATCCTCCCAAGGATGTCACGGGCAGCATACCAGACAGATCAGAATGTACTAATTGCAAGACATCAGATGTCTTTGTGACATTTGAGGGGAAAGGTCCCTTGTATGCTTTCCTTTGGCACAACCCTTACATACACCTTCATGATCATTTGAGAACTCGGGCATTCCCGTCACCACCTTCCTTGCTTCGGGAAGGGCCTTGTAGTGAACGTGTCCAAACCTCCGATGCCATAATTCAGTCTGTCGGATATATCACAAGTCATCTCTCCCAATGGACTTCCTCCAACCTGGTAGAGTGTATCAACTCTAAACCCAATCGTGATAGCGTCCTTGAAACTATTCTTCTAGATGTGTGCCTTCCCATCAATGAATGCCAAATTGAAACCTTTATCTTCCATGGCTGATAAGACAAAAGGTTCTTCTTCAAATCAGGTACATATAATACATCTTGCAAACGTAGGACTTGACCTTGAGACAAGTGGAGGGTCACAATCCCTGTCCCTTTCACGGGATATGTGGCATTATCTCCAAGGATAATTTCCAGATTAGTATCCTTCTCAACCATATCGTAGTGGCTTGAACCTGGATGCCTTGAGAGGCACTACTATCTATCATCCAAACATCCAGAGGTCGTGGAGATGAACAGAGTGGCAGACAGGAATGAATTCATTTCTTTTATCAACAACATTTGATTCTCATACTCGTGAATTGACTTTTGAAAGGTTTCCATTTCTAATTTAGTTGTTTCTCTTGGGTCGAACTTGCTGTCTCTTTGATTGCCATTCTAGTTTGTTGTTGTTATCATCGGTAGAGAATCTCAGCGTATCGGCATATTAATTGCCAGGATACCAAGTGCAAGACTTCTTCTTTTCCTTGGGGTCTCTTCTTCCTTTTCTGTTCCTTGACCAGTTCTTCTTCTAGTAAGGATACCATTTTCATTTTCATATTCTTCAACTTGTTCTTCTTGTACGCATTCGGAATACTTTGTCAAACAGTATGACATTGTTATTTGGAGAATGGTAGTGTTGAACAATATATGCCATTTAGATATTGGGGCACGTCATAGTGAGAACTATCTCTTGATCAATCCATTGCTCTCATCAAACAAGCAAATTGTCTCCATTTCGTCACCAGTAACAGTGATTGAACAGACTCATCCCTGCCTTTCTTCAGATTTTTCAATTGGTTCTTGAAGAATAGGACTTGATTCAGATTGTTGGCCTTGAACATGTTGACCAACTTATCATACATCTCCTTGGATGTGCCTAGCTCAGATATATAGGCAACCAGACTCTTATGAATTGAGTCCCTTATCATCAGCTTTGCTTTGATTTCCCCCTTCTTGTACTTTGATTTGGCAGCAGCAGTTGCAGTGGATGGAAGCTCTTGGATTTTACTCTGCACATAGTCCATGACATCTTGTTATTGCAACATAAGATCCAATGTCATCTTCCAGGCATGGAATTCATCCTTCCCAGTCAATTTTTCATTAGCGTTAAAGCCATTGTAGTTAGAGGAACCCATGCTCTTCTTTGGTGATTGCTACAATTAGGGCTTTATCTTCACCTTAGCTCTGATACCATGTAAATTTGTGTAGATGTTCTATGCTTGGTGAAAATTTATTTTTTATACCAATATTAGTCAGTAATCACATAAATAATAAAGTAAAATGGTTATAGAACATACCAGTATATTGATAGATGACAAGCCAAAATATATAAGTGTGTTGGTGTGTTACGACGGTCAGCGGGATGCTTCAACCAACAAAGTCTCAATACGGTCAGCCAACCAGAAGTGTCACACAACCCTCTAGGACAGCCAGATCAGTCAACCCCAAAAGTCAATGAAATTCAACGTTGTCACAGTCAATGGTCAAAACAAACAACAATATTAGCAAAGTCAACGCATCCAAGTCAAAGTCAACGTCCAACCTCAGGATTTGTGCCAAAAAATGCGGATTGAGGAAATCAAAATTTTCACCAAGTTTCGAGTCAGTTTGACCAAGCGTTGACCAAAGTCAACGTTGGTCAAATCTGCGCTGAAAAACCCTAGGTTAGAAAACAAAAATCTCTTTGCTACATTTCCCACGTGTGGATGAAGAAGAGCCTCCAAGATGATCGAACCAATCAGATGAGGAGAGAGAATGTGATGTGATGGATGAGTGACCACTTTATATCCATCAATGAGGGTGTGTGACACAATTGCTGGGGCTCCAAGCCTTCAGGCCGACTTGCACATATTTTGAATAAATTCAAAATAAATGTTCTGCTCATCAGATCAAGATGATTTTTAGATCAATCTTGAACCTCTCCGAAAGAGGAGTCCAATAAAAATATTGGCATCTGCATCTGAGCATCACAACATGGAGTTTGGACCCAGTTGTCCAAAATTAACAACTTTGATATGATATAATATGATTATGATTTTGTTTCATATGTTGTAATATTAGAAATATAACAAAAATATTAAATATTGCATGAAATAAATAATAACTTCTCATTTTGTTTTTTTTTTTGCAGAACACGGGTCTTCCAGAAGATCTAGTTGATCCTAAAATCGATACAGAATATGTTGGGTATGGTTCAGACATTTGAGACAAAGGCAATGACGTAGATGGAGAGTACACTAAGGAAGACCACAATGATGATGAAAGTGATGATGATTAGTATGTTGATGATCATGATAGACATGATGAAGATGATAAGCAATCTACTGGTAGTAGCTATTGACATTTCTCATATAGACTCCATCAAGGATCATTGTTGATAAATCTTTATGATGTCTCTTTTCATGTTTATTATCATATGTAGCATTTTCACCTGCAGTACCATATTGAATTGCATAATTTTGACATGTATCATTTTGACTTATCTCATTTGGACATGTATTATCTAGGCCTACTTTATGTATAGTTGGTCACGAACCATCAACTTTGTTTATTAATAATATAAAATATAGGTTATGGTTAAAAAAAATATATATCTTTTTATTTTTTTCCAATGGTGTGGTGTGGTTTGTAACTATAAGAAACTTGAAAGAGCTCTGCCCTAGAAATCTCTATAATGTGAATATGGGCTTGCATTATGTGTAGCTAGTCACGACCAACAATTTTGTTTATTAATAATATAAAAATACCAGTTATAGTTAAAACAAATGTTGTTAGTTTGTATAGATGTCCATTTCTCTAAAAATTCTTCATAAGTGGTATGATATAAAATATTTCAAATGCAATATGACTTACTCTATAATTATATAAAGTATTTAATAGGTATGGCATACTTAACTAATTAAATTGAAATAAAAATTATTAAGTTAATAAATGGAATCTATAAAGGAAGCACCATGAGTTGTTAAAATGGAAGTAGAATGTGTGTTAAGGAGGTAAATCTTCTCCGCGGACAGAGACGATCCCTCTAGCCCTAGAGTGGGTCTAGAAACAAAGAGACATGACTAAAGTGTTGATTCCTAATTATTGAATGAAAGAGGACACGGTAGATTGACCTACCTAGAGTCCAATGCTATCGTCGTTGCTGAAGTGGTGGTGACCTCTCGCTCCTGCCTCAGCAAGTCACAATCCTTCCGCAGTCATGCTTAGACACCTGCACATAGAATCAAAAAACAAGAACAGTATACGGCATAATAAAATTTCATTCATAACTATTAGCCACTCAAAGAGGGCTAAACAAATTTCATTAAACAAACATCGTAACACAAAAGTGGAACCAAACAGTGGTCACCTATATGTATTAATGAAAGGAAGTGTTGAAAATGCAGCAAGATGATGGAGCTTAGTGAAATGAAGTCGCCTTCACTAAGTGGGCCCGCAGGCGAATTCTGGCGCAAAGTCTATTTTTAGACATATGGAGCATGGTTCGGGGATTCTAGTTTGAGATTCTTGGAGCATTGGTCATGTTGGTAAAAATAGATGGGACTCTATTTTTGTGACCTATAGGTCGAAGAGGTCGAAGTCTATTTTTAGACCGCCTCTCCTAAAAATAGGGAAGTCAAATATTATTTACCCTTAATAATATTTGGACTCTAAACAACAGTTTACTCTCTTGGAGCACTTCAGTTCGAGCTACAGAAGTGGCTCATGCATCTGACAGAGGAATCACGTGGTTCCTAGGGTTTGATGGCATCTTGCATGGTTGAATTCAGTTGGACTTCAGTGGCAGAAGTTTGGAGGAGTTAATGAGACAGATAGTGGAGTTGTGTTCTGCTTATTTTAGTTGAACTAGTTGAGATTAGTTTAACTAGCTAATCAATTAGTTATGAGTGGAGTGAATTAAATATTATTTAATTCATTAATTAGTAACTCATTATTCAATTCAAGAACACATCAGTTCACTACAGTGCATGATCAGTTCAGTGAAGACCAGTGAAAGAGGTAGATGAAAGGGTGGAGTTAGCTATCAGTTGTGACTATACTGTTGCTATTTGCAACACACAGATAGGAGGAGTAAGCCCATGAGGATTGCGCAGTTCAGGCTGATGGTTTATCTATATAAAGAGGCCATCCCATAGCATTGAAACACGCAATAGAGGCAAGGCAATTAGTGGTGAGTTTTGAACCAGTAACCTGTTCAAAACCAAGCTAGTTTGTGTGTAACTTTATGAGATAGTACCGAGTACTTGTGAGGAGTATTGTACTAATTGTGTTACATGTTTTCTCCATTATAATATACAAAATAGCTGCGGGGTTTTCAGCTATAAGCTTTCCCCATACATACTGTGTTAATGTGTATGATGATTTGATGTGTTATCGCTTGATTTTATCTCCGCATGTTTGATGATCTGAGTGGAAGAGATTATGTGTTGCATATAAATTCGAATTGTATGTGATCAGGATAGTCTCGGTGGATAATTAATCATTATTCAGAAAATTTATACATGGTATCAGAGCTATTGAAGCAGAGATTGATCATCACAGTGATTACAAACTTATTTTGGTAGACAGAGTCTGCATGCGGGCCAGGTAGCCTCCGGATTCATCTTTCTTCGGAAAGTGAAAGGTCTGGTAAATGCCCCTTGCAGTCAATCTCTGTGCTAGAAATAATTTGTTCTCACAGATCTAGAGCGGTTGAGCTTTGAGGTGGAATTCAAATTTTGCAGCAGTTTTGTTTTCTTGGTGCCAGTGTTGAAAATGTCTTTCAACGGTTTGCGACTCGAATATGCTCTTGAAGGCAGTTCGAATTATGTTGCATGGAAGGATCGCATGGAGGCAGTATTAGAAGATAATGGACTGAAGGAGTTCGTGGATATGGATGTCCAAAAGCCCACCGATCCTGCTGAAGTCGAAGCATGGCAAAAGAAGATGGCGAAATGTCGAAGGATCCTGTTGGAGGGCGTCAAGGATCATATTGTATCCAGCCTGCATGGAAAAGCTACTCCATATTTAATGTGGAAAGCTTTGACGGATCTATTCCAGAGTAAGAGTGACCAAAGGAAGCTGGCGCTCAAAGATAAGCTCAGGAACATCAAGATGGAGAAAGGCGACAGTATCGCCAAATACCTCACGAAGTTCACTCAATGCAGAGATGAGCCGAAGTGTCGAAGGATCCTATTGGAGGGCGTCAAAGATCATATTGTATCCAGCCTGCATGGAAAGGCTTATCCATATTTAATGTGGAAAGCTTTGACGGATCTATTCCAGAGTAAGAGCGACCAAAGGAAGCTGACGCTCAAAGATAAGCTCAGGAACATCAAGATGGAGACAGGCGACAGTATCGCCAAATACCTCACGAAGTTCACTCAATGCAGAGATGAGCTGGGAAGTGTGGGGGTGACTGTCGAAGATGAGGACATGGTCGACCTAGCTCTCCTTGGTCTTCCGAAGGCTTGGCACTCATATCAAGATAGTGTCAATGGTCGGGAGAAGCTGCCGGGATGGGAGCGCCTGTGGGCGGATCTCATGCAGGAGGAGATAAGGAGGACTACTCGAGATGGATCTTCATCAAAGGGAGCTGATGAAGAAAACTGCGCTTTGGTGTCCAAAGCTAAGAAAGGGAAGGGTAAGAAAACCTCTCATTCTGGAGCTAAGGGCAAGAAGCAGGATATGGCGAGAGTGAAATGTTTTCACTGCCATGATCACGTACATTATGCTACCAATTGTCCAAAGAAGAAGAAGAACAAGCAAGCGGGAAGATCTGCAGATGGAGAAGCTTTGGCTTCACAGTTCGAGCTTGACTTTTCACTGATCGCATGCTTGGTTTCAAGTGTGCTGGGATCGGTGTGGTTCTTGGACAGCAGTGCGTCATTTCATATGACGGGAGATCGGGAGTTGTTCTCAGATCTGGAGGACAAAGATTTGGGTGTGCACATCGAGATGGGCGATGATGGTAGATACAGTGCGACTGGTATCGGTACCATATCCTTTCAGAGGGAGTCTGGTAAACCCTTTGTATTGAAGGATGTCATGCATGTACCTAGATTGAAGAAGAACTTGATCTCTGTGGCGATGTTGGAAGATAAGGGTTATGATGTGGTCTTCAGCGAAGGAAAAGCCTTCATGCGCAGTAAGACTACTGGAGAGACCCGGAAGATAGGGGTTCGAACCAAGAACCTTTATCAGTTGCAGGTAGATGGCTGCGCAGCAATGGCATGCAAGGCGGGAGAAGTGGTGAGCCGGGATGATGAGGGCGAACTGTGGCACAGGAGACTGGGCCACCTTCACCATGGAGCTTTGAAGATCCTGCAGCAGATTTCTACTGGGCTTCCTGATACCTTGCGGTACGATCGCGTGTACTGGAAGTATGAAAGCTAATTTTTCACGCAGGAAAGATAGTCGTGCACGACGATCTTGAGAGAGTTCATTGCATTGTGAATCCTTTTCTAACAGCTCGACAAATAGCAGCAAGTATTATGTGATCTTTGTTGATGATTTCTCTCGGTGGGCTTCTGATCTTCTTCATGCAGAAGAAGAGCGATACATTCGCGAAGTTCTGTGAGTTTAAAGCACTGGTCGAGAAGGAGTCGGGGAAGAAGGTGATTGCTCTAAGGAGTGATAACGGTGGTGAATTCATCTCGGCTGAATTCAAGGAGTTCTGCAGCGCAGAAGGGATTCGAAGAGAGCTCATCGCACCCCATAACCCACGTTTAACGGGTACGAGGAAGAACGAATCTATCGTGGGTGCTGTGGACGGCGATGTTGCATGACTGTGGTCGCCCCTTCACTTAGGCTGAGGCATGCAACAGACAAAATAATATAGCAGAATCATGTCCACATGGTTCTCATGAGTACACCGGAGGAGGCTTATTCTGGCAAGAGGCCTGATATTTCCCATTTGCGGATTTTTGGTTCTCCCGTCTACATGCATGTGACGAAGGATGCGAGAAGGAAGCTGGATCCAACTGCTGAGGTTGGAATATTTGTGGGGTACACTGATACACCTCACAACTATTGGGTGTATTTGTCAGACAGTCGCAAGACTGTTGTGCGACGTGATATAAAATTTCAGGAGGAGAAAGCCATGCAGTGTTCGCTTGAGAGGGAGCTACACTTGCATGCAGATGAGGAGCTGTTAGTTCCTAAGGAGGAGCTTCCGGATGTGGATCAGTCACAAGAGGAAGTTCAGGAGGTGGAAGAAACCACCCATGCAGCGCCAACCATCAGAGGGCGCATGCGCACTACAGAAGCTGAGCGACTGGCTCGAGATGCAGAGAAGGCTGTAGGACCACCTACAGCACAGCGCAGACAGAGGTAGTCACCGGATCGGTACACTGGATACATGGCTCTTGTGAGTCAATGTGTTGTGACGGAGCCATCCTCTTTTGAGGAAGCCGTGGAGGAACCCGCATGGGTTGATGCCATGATCGAAGAATATGATTCGATCATCAGGAACACTGCATGGGAGATTGTCCCAAGACCGGTTGGGAAATCAGTTGTAGGTTCGCGATGGATCTACAAAGTGAAGCAGGCGGCTGACGGGAGTGTGGAGAAGTACAAGGCGAGATTTGTCGCCCGTAGCTTCTCACAGATCGAGGGGATTGACTATGAGGAGACTTTTGCACCTGTCGCAAGGTACTCTTCCATACGGACGATCCTTGCTCTCTCAGCGCAGATGGGTGGCACATTCATCAGATGGATGTGAAGACTGCGTTCCTCAATGGAGTTATTGAGGAAGAAGTGTACATAGAGCAGCCTGAAGGTTTTGAGATCTTCAACAGTGAGTCGCATGTGTGCCGACTCAAGAGAGCACTGTATGGGCTGAAGCAAGCACCTCGTGCTTGGTACACTCGGATAGACAACTACTTCACCGGGCTTGGATTCTCCAAGAGTGAGGCGGATCCTAACCTATACCAGATTGTGGTGGAGGGGAAGCTGTTGATCATCGTACTGTATGTAGATGATCTGATTTTGACTGGCGATGAGAAGTTGATACTTTCATGCAAGGAGGATCTTGCACGAGAGTTTGAGATGAAGGACTTGGGCATCCTTCATTATTTCCTGGGATTGGAGATTTGGCAACGCAGTGGAGGACTGTTTGTTTCTCAGGGCAAGTATGCCCGGGAGATTCTGGAGAGGTTCAACATGCATGGCTGCAAGCCTGTTGACACTCCTCTTCCTGGTGGTTGGAGGAAGGAGGATGCTACTACAGCAGAGGTAGTGGATGCCACTGTCTATCGACAGTTGGTGGGGTCGCTTATGTATCTGGTCAATACACGACCCGATATATGGGCAAGCATATAAAGAACACTTTCTAAGATATGCATGGTTTCACCAAGCTCTTTGGCCGGGCACATGTATTGCGCTTATATCGAGGCACATCGGGATATGGTTCATGGTATTGGTGACAGAGGATCGTTTGAGGGTGCATGGCTTCACGCATTGGTATCATCATATCAGAGATTGTGCTCACCGGAGAATCATGATGCTTTCATATGTTCCCACAGAGGATCAGGATGCCGACATCCTTACGAAGGCGCTCACCAGGAGCAAGTTCGAATTCCACAGAGGCAGGATAGGGGTTGCAGATAATCCATATCTTGCTGAGAGGGAGTGTTGAAAATGCAGCAAGATGATGGAGCTTAGTGAAATGAAGTCGCCTTCACTAAGTGGGCCCGCAGGCAAATTCTGGCGCAAAATCTATTTGTAGACTATGTCTATTTTTAGACATATGGAGCATGGTTCGGGGATTCCAGTTTGAGATTCTTGGAGCATTGGTCATGTTGGTAAAAATAGATGAGACTCTATTTTTTAGGTCGAAGAGGTCGAAGGCTATTTTTAGACCGCCTCTCCTAAAAATAGGGAAGTCAAATATTATTTACCCTTAATAATATTTGGACTCTAAACAACAGTTTACTCTCTTGGAGCACTTCAGTTCGAGCTACAGAAGTGGCTCATGCATCTGACAGAGGAATTACACTATTCCCAAGGGTTTGATGGCATCATGCATGGTTGACTTCAGTTAGGACTTCAGTGGCAGAAGTTTGGTGGAGTTAATGAGATAGATAGTGGAGTTGTGTTCTGTTTATTTTAGTTGAACTAGTTGAGATTAGTTTAACTAGCTAATCAATTAGTTATGAGTGGAGTGAATTAAATATTATTTAATTCATTAATTAGTAACTCATTATTCAACTTAAGAACACATCAGTTCACTACAGTGCATGATCAGTTCAGTGGAGACCAGTGAAAGAGGTAGATGAAAGGGTGGAGTTAGCTATCAGTGGCGACATCAGTTGTGCATGAGATTTGCACCACACTTGAAGGATTTTTCCATGACAATTGCGCAGTCAAGCCAAGGAGATTCGAACCTTGGATCTCTATATAGACAGGCCATGATTGCGCAATAGAGGCAAGGCAATTGGCGGTGAGTTTTGAACTAGTAACCTGTTCAAAACCAAGCTAGTTTGTGTGTAACTTTATGAGAAAGTACTGAGTACTTGTGAGGAGTATTGTACTGAGTTTGTTACATGATTTCTCCATTATAATATACACAATAGTTGCGGGGTTTTCAGCTATAAGCTTTCCCCATACATACTGTGTTAATGTGTATGATGATTTGATGTGTTATCACTTGATTTTATTTCCGCATGTTTGATGATATGAGTGGAAGAGATTATGCGTTGCATATAAATTCGAATTGTATGTGATCAGGATAGTCTCGGTGGATAATTAATCATTATTCAGCAAATTTCTACATGGTATCGGAGCTATTGAAGCTGAGATTGATCATCACAGTGATTACAAACTTATTTCGGTAGACAGAGTCTGCATGCGGGCCAGGTAGCCTCCGGATTCATCTTTCTTCGGAAAGTGAAAGGTCTGGTAAATGCCCCTTGCAGTCAATCTCTGTGCTAGAAATAATTTGTTCTCACAGATCTAGAGCCGTTGAGCTTTGAGGTGGAATTCGAATTTTGCAGCAGTTTTGTTTTCTTGGTGCCGGTGTTGAAAATGTCTTTCAATGGTTTGCGACTCGAATATGCTCTTGAAGGCAGTTCGAATTATGTTGCATGGAAGGATCGCATGGAGGCAGTATTAGAAGATAATGGTCTAAAGGAGTTCGTAGATACGGATGTCCAAAATCCCACTGATCCTGCTGAAGTCGAAGCATGGCAAAAGAAGATGGAAAAATGTCGAAGGATCCTGTTGGAGGGCGTCAAGGATCATATTGTATCCAGCCTGCATGTAAAGGCTTCTCCATATTTAATGTGGAAATCTTTGACGGATCTATTCCAGAGTAAGAGTGACCAAAGGAAGCTGGCGCTCAAAGATAAGCTCAAGAACATCAAGATGGAGAAGGGCGACAGTATCGCCAAATACCTCACGAAGTTCACTCAATGCAGAGATGAGCTGGGAAGTGTGGGGGTAACTGTCGAAGACGAGGACATGGTCGACCTAGCTCTCCTTGGTCTTCCGAAGGCTTGGCACTCATATCAAGATAATGTCAATGGTCAGGATAAGCTGCCGGGATGGGAGCGCCTTTGGGCGGATCTGATGCAGGAGGAGATAAGGAGGACTACTCGAGATGGATCTTCATCAAAGGGAGCCGATGAAGAAAATTGCGCTTTGGTGGCCAAAGCAAAGAAGGGGAAGGGTAAGAAAACCTCTCATTTTGGTGCGAAGGGCAAGAAGCAGGATATGGTGAAAGTGAAGTGTTTTCACTGCCATGATCGCGGACATTATGCTACCAATTGTCCAAAGAAGAAGAAGAACAAGCAAGCGGGAAGATCTGCAGATGGAGAAGCTTTGGCTTCACAGTTCGAGCTTGACTTTTCACTGATTGCATGCTTGGTTTCAAGTGTGATGGGATCGGTGTGGTTCTTGGACAACGGTGCATCATTTCATATGACGGGAGATCGGGAGTTGTTCTCAGATCTGGAGGACAAAGATTTGGGTGTGCACATCGAGATGGGCGATGATGGTAGATACAGTGCGACTGGTATCGGTACCATATCCTTTCAGAGGGAGTCTGGTAAACCCTTTGTATTAAAGGATGTCATGCATGTACCAGGATTGAAGAAGAACCTGATCTCTATGGCGATGTTGGAGGATAAGGGGTATGATGTGGTCTTCAGCGAAGGAAAAGCCTTCCTGCGCAGTAAGACTACTGGAGAGACCCGAAAGATAGGGGTTCGAACCAAGAACCTTTATCAGTTGCAGGTAGATGGCTGCGCAGCTATGGCATGCAAGGCGGGAGAAGTGGTGAGCCAGGATGATGAGGGCGAACTGTGGCACAGGAGATTGGGCCACCTTCACCATGGAGCTTTGAAGATCCTGCAGCAGATTTCTACCGGGCTTCCTAAGGGCACTCTTGCGCAGTCAGATCAGTGCAAGGGGTGTACCTTGGGGAAGTATGTGAAAGCCACCTTTCACGAGAAGGATAGTCGCGCCACGACGATCCTTGAGAGAGTTCACACAGACGTGTGTGGTCCTTTCTCAGTTGCTTCGACAAGAAAGCACAAGTATTATGTGATCTTTGTTGATGATTTCTCTCGAAAGTGCTGGATCTTCTTCATGCAGAAGAAGAGTGATACATTCGCGAAGTTCTGTGAGTTTAAAGCACTAGTCGAGAAGGAGTCGGGGAAGAAGGTGATTGCTCTAAGGAGTGATAATGGTGGTGAATTCATCTCGGCTGAATTCAAGGAGTTCTGCAGCGCAGAAGGGATTCGGAGAGAGCTCATCGCAACCCATAACCCACAGCAGAACGGGGTGGCTGAGCGGAAGAACAGAACGATCGTGGGTGCTGCACGGGCGATGTTGCATGATCAGGGCCTACCCCTTCACTTGTGGGCTGAGGCATGCAATACAGCAGTGTATGTGCAGAACCGTTGTCCTCACAAGGTTCTTGGCATGAGTACACTAGAGGAGGCTTATTCTGGCAAGAGGCCTGATATTTCCCATTTGCGGATTTTTGGTTCTCCTGTCTACATGCATGTGACAAAGGATGCGAGAAGGAAGCTGGATCCAATTGCTGAGGTTGGAATATTTGTGGGGTACACTGATACACCTCACAACTACCGGGTGTATTTGTCAGACAGTCGAAAGACTGTTGTGCGACGGGATATAAAATTTCAAGAGGAGAAAGCCATGCAGTGTTCGCTTGAGAGGGAGCTACACTTGCATGCAGATGAGGAGTTGTTAGTTCCTAAGGAGGAGCTTCCGGATGTGGATCAGCCACAAGAGGAAGTTCAGGAGGTGGAAGAAACCACCCATGCAGCGCCAACCATCAGAGGGCGCATGCGCACTACAGAAGCTGAGCGACTGGCTCGGGATGCAGAGAAGGTTGTAGGACCACCTACAGCACAGCGCAGACAGAGACAGTCACCGGATCGGTACACTGGATACATGGCTCTTGTGAGTCAATGTGTTGTGACTGAGCCATCCTCTTTTGAGGAAGCTGTGGAGGAACCCGCATGGGTTGATGCCATGATCGAAGAATATGATTCGATCATCAGGAACAGTGCATGGGAGATTGTCCCAAGACCGGTTGGGAAATCAGTTGTAGGTTCGCGATGGATCTACAAAGTGAAGCAGGCGGCTGACGGGAGTGTGGAGAAGCACAAGGCGAGATTTGTCGCCCGTGGCTTCTCACAGATCGAGGGGATTGACTATGAGGAGACTTTTGCACCTGTCGCAAGGTACTCTTCCATACGGACGATCCTTGCTCTCTCAACGCAGATGGGGTGGCACATTCATCAGATGGATGTGAAGACTGCGTTCCTCAATGGAGTTATTGAGGAAGAGGTGTACATAGAGCAGCCTGAAGGTTTTGAGATCTTCAGCAGTGAGTCGCATGTGTGCCGACTCAAGAGAGCATTGTACGGGCCGAAGCAAGCACCTCGTGCTTGGTACACTCGGATAGACAGCTACTTCACCGGGCTTGGATTCTCCAAGAGTGAGGCGGATCCAAACCTGTACCAGATTGTGGTGGAGGGGAAGCTGCTGATCATCGTACTGTATGTAGATGATCTGATTTTGACTGGCGACGAGCAGTTGATACTTTCATGCAAGGAGGATCTTGCACGAGAGTTTGAGATGAAGGACCTGGGCATCCTTCATTATTTCCTGGGATTGGAGATTTGGCAGCGCAGTGGAGGACTGTTTGTTTCTCAGGGCAAGTATGCCCTGGAGATTCTAGAGAGGT